>OY757016.1:154825941-155142908 GCA_963580285.1 Lucinisca nassula
AGTCGCCGTTCAGTACGGACAGCATGCAGCACCATAGCGTTTCCAATTGACGTCACCAAGCACAGTAACGTCAATACGATTCCTAAAGGAATTTCCCGCCATAAATCACGTGCTTCAGAATTAGATAAAGCATCCGTGTCGTTTGTAATGTTGAGCAAGAAATAATCCCAGTCACGTGAATAATCCAAGAAATTCTCAGTAACATTTTCAGAGGGATAGTCGAAGTTCGAAACGGACATGGTTTCATATTTTATACTTTAATATGCAGTCAACTTGTAACGTCTGTTCGTGTTTCTGTATGTTAAGGCATTTTTTTCACTTGTAGTATTTTAATATATTTGAAAATATCAATAAAATGTTTTGTTTAATGCTTTTTTGAATTTTCTACTTAAAATATGAAAAATGTTGTGCAAAGTAGACAAATACTCATGTGTTCTCCCTTTACAAATCAAACAGAACATTTTGGTATCCACAAACTGCCATGGCTATTTCCAGTGTATTTAATCCATTCAAAGCGTCTGAGACTGATTAAGTACATTTTGCATGACCATGAATGAAATTTACATCACGTCTAGTTAGATAAAGAGTTCTATGCCGCATAAAGTCAGCGGAACACTCTAGACAATCTTTTCATACTTCTTGTTTAAGGAAGAATAAATTCCCAATACTGCAGAGTGTTCAATACAAGTTGGTTGAATTAGCGCATCATCAATGAGTTGAACTGCCTAGCGAGAAAACTCATGCTCCTTCAGGTAAACAATACTATGTAATGAATACACTATAAACCCCACTATATATATACAGCGTAAGTGAGTGTTTGAGTTTTACGTCTCGCCAACAGCTAACGTCATACGGAGACGGGACCTCGGTTTAAATACATATCCGAAACTCTGGAGAAGCCCGGGATCGATCCTTCGACCTCTGGTTTACAAGGCGAGTAGCATAACCACTACACCACGGGGGCTTCTATATATAGAGAGAGAGAAAAGTGGGTTTGCAGGGGTATACTTTACTTATTTTTAATTTTTTGATCAAGATAGATTTTTGGTAGTCGTTAGAATCACCCCAATGGTTGGTCTAATAGAAAGGAGAATATAAAAATTCTATTTCTAGAGACACATCACGAAAATATGCCTTTATAATTTTGGCCCCCTTAAACCCCACTTATATACAGTCAAACTGGGATTAACAGTGGTATACATTATTTTTCTTATTTCTGCTAAAAACAGATTGTGGGTACTCGTTAGAACCCCCACAATTTATGTTTTGAGCAGAAATATAAAAAATATCATAATTCTTTATCTGAAATTTCATTTTTGGTGAACAAATTTTCAATATCTTTGAATTGGCGGGTTTTTGTAATGACATGTATGAAAGATGTCATTCAAGCTCACGGAGGTGTTTTCGTAATGCGCTAGATCCTGAAGAGATGAAACAGAACAGAGCTTGCTTCTTATATATATGTCAAAACATCACTTTAACAAGTCCATGAAATGAACACCACCCCCCACCCCACCCCCACCCCCCCCCCAAAAAAAACAACAACAACAACAACAAAAAAAAAAAAAAAAAAAAAAAAAAAACGTGCATTTATATAGAGCAAACTGGGGTTTACGGGGATATACATTATTTTTCTTATTTCTGCTCTAAAATGAGGTGGTTCTAACCAACGCCCATGGTTAGGGGGTTCAATGAGGCGGTTCTAACGAGCACCCTCAACCTATGTTTGCAGTATAAATAAGGAGAATATCAGGGATTTTCTTCAGAAAAGAAGCCATTTTGGTGATGCCAAAAAAAATGTACACTGTCGCATGTTACGTTTCTTTGTGGAAAGTACAGTAAAAAGCAAGTGCAACTAAAATTAAGACTAATTCTGCTTTAAAAACTTATTTTGAAGGATGCACTTAATCTTTCTTCGTGTTTTCTGGCCATAATGTCCTCTGGTCAGGGACCACCTTTGGAACTGTTCAAAGGTGGTCTTAAAAACCACTTTTGAACAGTCCCAAAGGTGGTCTTAATATAGGAGTTTTACTGTACCTACAGTGAGTTTTTGTTATGAAGGCCAGGTTAAGCTAAGGCCCCAGTCACAATGTCACGTATTGAGCTACGTAAATTTTACAGAGAAGTAATACCTGCCAAAAAACTTAATAAAACGTAGACTAAAACGTAGCAAAACGATGCATAGTGTAATACGTTGACAACCTCCAGGTACATGGTTTATTACGTTTTTTTTTGTACGTATTGAATGCGTTTTGTCTACGTTTTAGGTAACAAAGCAAGGCCCGTCTTGTGATATCAAAAGCTCAAAATCCATGTTTAAACAGCACGCGAATTTTATTATTTGAACATGGTTTTTGCTGTTTGAGCACGGCTTTCGCTCCATTTGACAATGGCTTCAAACAGCCATGCACATAGGTATTTATGCAAGAGTACGTTTTTTTTGATATGTATAAGCTACGTATATCGAAATGGCACGTATGTTTGGAAAATATTTAAAGCAAACGAAACTTGGTCAAGCATAAAGCCAGACATATAGTTTATCAACGACCTTTGAGAGTTCAACGTTCTAGCGTGACAAGACTATTCCATGTTTTAGGGGACGCAGGTTTCGGATTTCTTTTTTCACAGGATTTTAAAATTATAAACTTTAATAATGCCATTATGTAGACGCCGTGGCCAAGTGGTTAGTATGATGCAGTGCGAATCTCTGTAAAACTTTATCTCCCAATGTTGATTCCAAACTGAAGGCGACTTACCCATCACGAAAACAAGCCTATATAATTTTGACCCCCTTGAACCCCACTTTTATATAGCAAAACTTGGGTTTCCGGGGTATACCTAATTTTTCTTATTTCTGCTCTAAAATATAGATTGTGGGTACTCGTTAAAATCGCCTCGATGAGGCGGTTCTAACGAGTGCCTACAGTCTATATTTTGAGCAGAAATAAGAAAAATATCACAATTTTTCATCTTAAAATTTTCATTTTTTCGGCGATAAAGGTGGCAATGTATTTTTATAGCGTGTTTTCGTAATGTAAAACACGGACTAGTACAAAATTAAAAGTGCAGTCAAGTCTCACTGCGTTTTGAAAGACTATAGTCGTATGTGTTACGTTTTCACTACGTTGTACTACGATAATTGCTGTTTCGCTACTTTTAAAATACGCAGTAAAACCTAGCCCTCAATACATGACAGGGAGACTGTGACCTGTGTAGATGTAATACGTTATCACGTTTTAACGCGTTTGTTGTCGTTCTGCGACGTTTTGACAGTATGCCTTATTTAAATGTTTAAAACGCACATTCAATATACGTATATATACGCGATTCGTATATATATTTGTTGGGTTTTTTCTTTCTACATCCGATCACGTCCTCGAGTACGAGCCCACATTTGGTACTGTTCAAAAGTGGTCTTAAAGACCGTGCCTTTTGAACAGTCTCAAAGGTGGTCACAATATAGGAACTCTTCTGTGTAGGGTATAATAAATCTTGCAGACAACGATTGTTCAAACAAGATGCCAATGTAAGTTAATCTGAGCCTTTGATAGCAACGTGACAAGTAGCATTTTTTCTTAAGATGCTGCTGATTTGATTTTATTCTGTCAACCCATTTAGTACCAGAAACCCCAAAACGGGTACCCAGGCAAACAATGCAGGCCCAGATCAGACGCCGCATAACGCGGCGTCTAACCAGGGCCTCCACTGTTTGCTAAAAGTTGAGTCATTTTCCAAATAAATTTTGAAGAAAACATATACATTTTGAAATGATCTCCTGCTATACGAGGGGGAGAACTTGATATCAGAATAAGTAGCTGTGCCTCTCCTGTACTTTATAAACAGTTTTCTTTCAAATTGTATTATTCAAATGTAGTCTTCTTTTGGAACGGATTGACGCCCTTTTCTCATACATGTACAAGCATTTGTACAGTATGGAAGCCCTGGAGGGACTTCTAACTTCACCACTTCTGACTTCTAACTTTATGACTTCTTACTTCTAACTTCATGACTTCTTACTTCTAACTTCATGACTTCTTACTTCTAACTTCCGACTTCTAACTTCCGACTTCTGACTTCCCGCTTCAAACTTCTTACTTCTAACTTCCTAGTTCTTACTTCAAACTTCATGATTTATTACTTCTTACTTCATGACTTCTGACTTCCAACTTCCGACTTCTAACTTCTTACTTCTAATTTCATCACTTCTTACTAACTTCAAGTTTGAAGTGGGAAGTCAGAAGTTAGAAGTCGGAAGTTAGAAGTAAGAAGTCATGAAGTTAGAAGTAAGAAGTCATGAAGTTAGACGTTAAAAGTAAGAAGTCATGAAGTTAGAAGTGGTGAAGTTAGAAGTCGGAAGTTCGAAGTCGGAAGTCAGAAGTTAAAAGTCGGAAGTTAGAAGTAAGAAGTCATGAAGTTAGAAGTAAGAAGTCATGAAGTTAGAAGTTAAAAGTAAGAAGTCATGAAGTTAGAAGTCATGAAGTTAGAAGTTAGAAGTGGTGAAGTAAGAAGTCGGAAGTTCGAAGTTCGCAGTCGGAAGTCAGAAGTCGAAAGTTCGAAGTCGGAAGTTCGAAGTTCGAAGTCGGAAGTCAGAAGTCGGAAGTTAGAAGTCGGAAGTAATAATTCGGAAGTTAGAAGTCAGAAGTTAGAAGTAGGAAGTCAGAAGTCGGAAGTTAGAAGTCAGAAGTGATGAAGTTAGAAGTCCCTCCAAGGCTTCCATAGTACAGCAAATCATTTCGATAATACCCCCTGTACAAATACATTGTAAAGAATACCGCCGAAAAAAAAGTAAAATATTAAGAAGAACAATTGTAATATTTTTCTTATTTCTGTTCAAAATAAAACTTGTGGGTACTTCTCACGGTGAGAACCGCCTCGGAGTACCCACAATCTACATTTTAAAACAGGAATAAGAAAAATAAGGTTTATCCCTGTAAATCCCAGTTTTACTATATAAAAGTGGGGTTCAATGGGGGTAAAAATTATATAGGCGCGTTTTCGTGATGACAATGGTCAGGTGGTTTTACTCCGGTTTTTGCCCATCTCTTATTAACGATCGGCTCGATATGAGTGAAACAACATTGAAAGGGCCGTAAAACAAACCAAAGTTTTCTCTATATAAAGTTGGGTTTATATGGCGTAAAGGCTTACTGAGAATTAGAGAAAAATTAAATTTATGTAATGTTGGTTGGTGCCTCGTGGTCTGTTATTCAGCAGGATAAGGGTTAAACACCAGCGACCATGTTTACCATGGATAATGCGAACATGCCTAACTTCTTCCCTTCGGTCGAGATATTAATATTGAGGATAATCTGAGGATTCCATTTAAAAAAAAGTGAGTTTTGTATGTACTCATAATGAGTACATGCAACATACATTTTGAACAACTGGCCCCAGGTTAACATGCTCCTGTAAATAACAACCCTCTTAATCCCGCTATATGGCATCAAGGCACTGAGAGTACTGGTGGGTCGATTGTCTCTGAGTGTAGGCTGGGAAAATAGTCCTGAACTGTGATTTAAACTTTCGAGGAAACGTTTTAAAACTTACCACAGAAATAAAAACAAAGCCGACAGGTCCTGATCTGTTGGATGAAAAGTGATATAGCTCATTCAGTTTGAATCGGGGTAAAATCCATGCCATAGCCAAAAGTTATATAAGGGATTGAGTAATAATCAGAACTATTGCCCCGTGAATATCATTGAAAACCGGAAGTTCTAAAGCCAAATTCGTGTTGTAGCCAACAATAACTATTTTTTATATACACTGATTGATTGTTTTGGATTTAACGACACATCAACCCTTGTATATCATTTTGTGTCGTCTTCTAGAGAAAGGGAGAATGTGTGTTTGAGTGTGTTTGCGTTTTACGCCCCACCAACAGCTAAAGTCATACGAGGACGGGGCCTTGGTTTAGTCATCCGAAAGTCTGGAGAAGCTCGGGATCGAATCCGCGACCCCTGATTTATGCGGCGAGAGAAAGGGAAGAAAGATATAGAGGAGATAGTAGATGAGATGAAAGTGAGTGACAGAGAAGAAGAAAAATGAATGGAAGTGCAGAAACAGAAGAAATAACAACACTCCCCCTCTACTCTTACCGACTGCAAGGACAGCAGACATTGTCAAACTGTAAGCCAATATCAGTTAGATGCCCCGTTGACGCAAGATACGCCTTACCTTTCAACGACATAATTACTTTGTAAATTCATTTGCGTTAAACGGAGCTAAACAATGGATTTAATTGCATGCAATCATATTTAACCCTTTTTTGTACTAAATAGAGTATTCCTCCTTATATAAAAACAGGAGTCCATTTCAAACTTTAGGGGTGTCAGGTTGTGTTTCCTTCAAAATTAATTCGGAAAAAGGCGGTTTTGCAAACACATTTAGTACTAGTACTAATCTTCCATGTGGCCCTCTTTTCCTGGGTAGAAACCAGTACTAAGCAATGTAGATAAAGTCTCTTGCTCAAGGAAACAACACTTGACGCTTGCTGGGATCGAACTGGCTACCTCTCGATCTCAAACCCGATGCTTCACCGCTGCACCACAGCGCTCCATTTTCTTCGAGAAAGTAAGGAAACGAGATACATTATCACTTATTTTACTACTTCATATTCGGGCTCCTTTTTGCGGCCTTTTTATAACTGCAAAATGTTGGGGAACAAATACTGTCTTTATAATGAGGGTCCTTTGCAGTAGGTTTGGGCTTTTGGTAAGGAGAACTAATACAAAAATGCATTACCATGTCACTAGCACACCATAGCTTTTCCTTTTTGTGTAGTACCCTTTCCAGAGTGAGTGTGGATGGGGATGGGCTTAGTTTATTGGAATACAAACGTATCAGAGAGGTGATTCTAACGAGGCAATGGAAATTAGTTTGTTTGTATGTTTGATTTGAAGTTTAACGTCCCCGTCAACAATGTAAAGATCATTTTGGAGACGTTGCTCCCAATTTTGTGGGACATTTACCCGATATTGAGATGAAATGACATTGTTTTGCCCAATGAAACCAATATGGTTTTTATTCATGGACGGGCCGACTCGCACCGCATTGCCTGGGCAGGCGTAGATCCTCTCAGCGGTTTACCAGTACTCGCGCGCGGGTCGGTTTCAGCTCTGCGTGGAAGCACCATGCAGCCCATCTATTTCTTCAAGCCCCGATGGGCGGGGGCTACCAATGAAAAATTAGAAGTGAAGGCAATGATCAGGAATCGATAGAATTAACCCCTTGTTTTCTCTATACAAAAGTGGGTTAAATGAGAATTAGAGAGAATCCGATTCTATGTAATGTAGGTTTGGGTCTGATTCTCTCTATCTCTCTCTCTCTCTCTCTCTGGTCGGGCCTGTCGGAGTCTAACTGTTCGTTTTCTTATGCTCCAGCATGTCAGTGGTTTATTGAAGTCGAGTCATCACCGTTGCTTCATCTCTGTGGTTGTTTGATTTTTTGTTTTCAAGGAGATGTTACACTGATGTGCCTTCATGCGGACTGAACATATTATTTGTCTTAAAATCGCGACGAAAGTAAGGGCGAGGAGTGTGGCCACGTAAAATCGATTTAAGCGCCCCCCCCCCCCCCCCCCAACCCACTGGAATTCGTTTCACTGACCGTTCCAAGGCGGTTTATTTTTGTTATGGTTTGTCTTTGAGTGTTTGTATCGCTTACATTATTTTGTTTTAGATAGCCAATTGACCATTTTGTGGGAAAGTAACTGTACTTTTGGCTTTCCGCTCTTGATGTTTCCATTAGGGTCTGTTGTTTCATGTTTGTGTGTTTTCCCTTTAGTGTCTCTGATTGGAGCTGTCGTCGGTTAATTGTATCGATTCCTGATCATTGCCTTCACTTCCATTTTATAGGGCGTAAAGGCTTATAAAACTGATACCAGTTTTTAGATTAACATCTATCTATTGTAGAAGGGTTTGTTTCTTGCAAAATTTATGATAAACGCGATGATTTTGATTTTGAGATTGAACATTTTCCTTTTCTGGATGGTGATGTTCCTCGTGTGCCATCCTATGACGTTTAAATTCCGCAATTATTTCGAATTGCCAGAGATTGTAGTCATGTAACTGACTTCAACACTCGTAATAAATTGTTAACTGCTAAACTTCTTAATCAGGGTTATCGGTACAATAAACTACGCAAAGCCATTTCAAATTGTTATAGACGTCATTCTGATTTAATTTCAAAATTCAATATTGGACTTAAATCTCTTCTGCAACAAGGTCTATCGGAACAGGAATTTTATGGTGACTTAGTATATGAATTCAGAAAATTAAATAACCGCAATAACTTCAGCACCCAATTTCGTAAAATCAGTCTTCGATATAAAAAGATTGGGTACAGCATAAATGTTCTACGATAGACTGCATGCATGGTTGTTAACCCAGTCACGGTTGACATCTTTGCTGCCCTCTTTAATTGCACGCCGGGGGGTCAGGCCTCAGATTCTATGACGGTTCCAGCGTAAATGCTTACTGAGAATTAGAGAGAATCTAATTCTATGTAATGTTTGTTTGTGCCTGATGCTTTGTTTCTGGTCGGGCCCATGGGAGTCTAACTGTTGTTTTTCTTCTGCTCCAGCATTTCAGTGGTTTCTTGCTATCGAGACCTCACCGTTGTTTCATCTCTGAGATAGTTTGATTTTTTTGTTCACGGAGATGTTGCACTGATGTGTTAGGAGGCCTTCATGCGGACTGAACAAAGTATTGTCTAAATCGCGACGGAAGTAAGGGCGAGGATTGTGGCCACATAAAAGTTCTTTTGACTGATCGTTACAAGGCGGTTCTTCCGTCGCGGTTTATTTTTGTTAAGGTTTGTCTTTGAGTGTTGTGTCACTTATATTATTTTGTTTTGGATAGCCAGTTGGACAATTTGTGGGAAAGTGACTGTCCTTTTGGCTTTCCGCTGTTGATGTTTCCATTAGGGTCTCTTGTTTCGTGCTTGTGTTTCTTTTCCTATGGTGTTCTGATGGTAGCTGTGGGTTAATTGTATCGATTCCTGATCATTTCCTTCATCGCAATTTTACTGAGAATTAAAAAAAAAATATATTTATGTAATGTTGGTAAGTGCCTGGTGCTTTGTCTCTGGTTGGGCCCATCGCAGTTGGTTTTCCTTTGCTCCAGCATTTCAGTGGTTTCTTGCTAACGCTTCCTCACCGTTGTTGTTTGACTTGTTTGTTCTCGGAGATGCTGCATTGATGAGTTATGCGGCCTTCATGAGGACGGAACAAATAATTGTCTAAATCGTGACGGAAGTAAGGGCGAGGATTGCGACCGCATAAAATCGACTTAAGCCCTCCAGTGGAATTCGTGTCACTGAACGTTTCAAGGCGGTTCTTCTGTCGCGGTTTATTTTTGTTATGGTTTCTCTTTGAGTGTGTGTATCGCTTATATTATTTTGTTTTGGTTAGCCAATTGGCCATTTTGTGGGAAAGTAACTGTCCTTCTGGCTTTCCGCTATTGATGTTTCCATTAGGGTCTAGTTGTTTTATGTTTGTGTTTCTTTCCCTTTGGTGTCTCTGATGGGAGCTCTGGGTTAATTGTATCGCTTTCTGATCGTTGTCTTCACTTCTTTTATAGGGGTGCTTATTTAACGGATTTTAACTGCCCTGTATCGGTTGCCTACATCAGGAAAACACGCCTATATAATTTTGACCCCCTTGAACCCCACTTGTATATAGTAAAACTGGGGTTTCCGGGGGTATACCTTATTTTTCTTATTTCTGCTCTAAAATATAGATTGTGGGTACACGTTAGAACCGCCTCGATGAGGCGATTCTAACGTGTGCCCACAATCTATATTTTGAGCAGAAATAAGAAAAATATCACATTTTTTTCTCTTTTATTTTCAATTTTTCGGCTGTAAAGGTTAACAATGTATTTCTATAGGCGTGTTTCGCAATGCTGGTATTCACGAATGATTGTGTGATCATCGTCAGTATTGTGATATCGTGTCTCTTAGCAAGCTGTTAAAAAGCCACTTGGTTAAAGATCGTTTCAATTATTGGCAAAAGGGCAACGATTGATACCTTTAAATGCAGTAATGCTCTACATAATTAGATACGGACAGTCAAAACTTTAACCTGTAGTGTCGCAAACGTGCCTTTGTCTATCGAAACCGATACGAAACTTCAAACCCAGGAGAATCGGAGTGGTATTAATTGGTAACAGCTGTATATTAATAAAGGTTCGGGTCAGTCTATACATAAATGTAAGCTTTTAAGCTGGTTAGAGCTTGTGGCGTTTTCATTATGGTTAAGGTGTTTTGTGTCGGTGTTTCTTCACCTTTGGTGTCTTGGATTGGAGCTGTGAGGTTATTGTATCTATTCCTGGTCATTGCCTTGAATGCCTTCACTTCTGTTCTATAGTTTTTTTTTCATTAAGAGTAACATTTATTATACAATCAACTAATGCCTCCTCCCAATCCCAACCCGCATCCGCGACCCGCTCCCTCCACACATTACTGCTGTATCAAGACTCAACCTTCTCCGTTGTATATTGATAAAATATCCATTTTTTTGTGTTTTACTTGTAATTATCATTTAAATGCAGGACGTTTCGTTTAATTTGTAGCACTTTGACATGAAATAAAACACTCATTCTCCCCCAGACAATTGGTTTTGCTATATGTAGAATTTAGCCGGTATCAAGATGTGGACAAGAGTACAATTCTCTCTAATTTCTCGAAAAGTTGAATTAAAATATAAGACGTACATGAAATTTCCGTCTAATGTTGTTGATTAGATCATTCGACTGAATTCGGGAACGACAAAATCACTGACTGTAAAAATACGCCCCCAACAGGTGTCAACTTAGTAACTAGTATCTTAGTAACCTGTACTAAACTAAAGAATTTAGACTCACAGAAGTGCTGAAACGAAAACATTTAAAAACTGAACCGCACCGGACATATAACAAAAGGAACCGCAGCATACAGATGATAGTAATCAGGGGTGTAAGAAAAAAAGTGACAAAGTAACAAGTACATGGCTGTCACTAGGACGCTTGTTATGAAAAGAAGATCTGAGGACATACGTAACCTCATGCCCTCAAGTGAAACCAAACTGTCAAGCCGGAAACACCCAAACTAATCCCCGTCCAAGGTTCCACTGTGGTTTCTGCAAAAATACTGTAAATCTTCAGAGAAATAGGCCCAGTGTGAAAAATAGAAGTAAATGCTATAATCAGGAATCGATACATACTACGATAACACACCCGTGCGACATAGTGCATATTTCTAATCTCCAGAATGGCTACTTTTCTGATGAAAATAACTGATATTTTTCTTATAAATACTGCAAACATAGGTCGTGGGTGCTCGTTAGAACCGCCTCATTGAGGCGGTTCTAACGAGTACCCGCAACCTATGTCTTGGAGTAACAAGAGCACCGCATGCGGGTGCCAACGCTCGGCTGCAGTTTCTTTTAGTTAAACAAAAATTCTAAGTCGAAAAAGGGACATAATTGTGCCAAAAATATTTTAAGGGTCACCTCACCTATTGGTATGAGTTCCCCTTTTCATAATGAACAACTTGTCCGAGTTTCAAGTAAATATGTTCAGTAATGACAGAGATATTACAAAATGACCAAGTTTTTGCAAAAATTCTAAGTCCAAAACGGGGCATAACTGTAGCAAAAATATTTTGAGAGTTACCTCACCTAGTGGTATGAGTTCCCCTCTTCTTAATATACAACTATTCCGAGTTTCAAGTTAATATGTTCAGTAATGACAGAGATATTACAAAATGTCCAAGTTTTTGCACGCCAACGACGAAGACGACGCAGACGACGACAGAGCTATGACAATACCTCGTCGTTTTCTTCGAAAATAGCCGCGCTTAAAATGAGAAAATAATGTATACCCCCGTAAACCCCCGTTTTTGTTATGTTTTTTTTTTCTTATCTGTACTTCAAACATAGGCTATGGGTGCTCGTGAGTACCCACAACCTATGTATAGGAGCAGAAATAAGCATAATAATGTAGACCCCTGTAAACCCCAGTGTTTTCTGTATAAAGTGGGGCTTAGGGGGTGTCATTTTATGGACGTGTTCACGTGACGACCTTACGGAAACATCACTATCGAATCGACAGGTTACTTTCCCACAAAATGGCCAGTTGGCTATCAAAAGCAAAATAATATGAGCGATAATACACTCAAACACAAGCCATAAACGACAGAAGAACCGCCTTGAACGGTCAGTGAAACGAATTCAAGTGTAGGGCTTAAATCGAATTTACGTGGCCACAATCCTCGCCCTTACTTCCGACGCGATTTAGACAAATAATTTATTCAGTCCGCATGAAGGCCTCCTACATCTTCGTGAACACAAAAATCAATCAACCACAGAGAAGAAACAACGGTGAGGATTGCGAAAAACGTTTCACTCTTCATGTTGTATACTCATTAACATACAACTGTTAAAGCTTGGGTCTGGAACTGAAACTTGGTATTGAATAGACTACAAAGCTGACTGCAGCCATTACGAAAACAAGCCTATACAAACACATGGTCAACTTTACCGCCGAAAAAAACGAAAATTTTAAGCTGAAAACTTTTTTCTAATTTTTGCTCCAAATATAGATTGTGGGTGCTCGTGAGAACTGCCCTCTTGGGACGTTTCTAGCTATTACCAACAATCTATATTTTAGAGCAGAAAAAAAGAACAGAAAGGTTTCCCCCTTTAAACCCCAGTTTTACTGTATAAAAGTGGAGTTCAATGGGTTCAAAATTATATAGGCGTGTTTTCGTGATGTTTGCAGAGGGTGTGTTTTAATGGTCACAAGGCATTTCAGTGTAAATGTTGGATACACACCGAATGTTCTTTCATCTCAGATGCTGAGTTATGTCAATTTGATAAACTCAAACTGCTCATGGATTTGCCAAAAAGGTAAGGTTTGCAACTTTTCTGACTCTTTCTTCAATGAACACATGAAACTAGATACAAAACAAGACACATACTTAAAGCCCTATCAAGGGGAAAACGATAAATCACCGACTTTTGACACAGCTAAATAGAAGTGGCGGCAATGATCAGGAATCGATACAATAACCCACAGCGTCCATCAGAGACACCCAAGGGAAAGAAACACAAACACGAACAGACCTTAATGGAAACATCAACAGTGGAAAGCCAAAGCCAAAAGGACAGTTACTTTCCCACAAAATGGCCAATAGGCTATCCAAAATAAAATAATATAAGCGACACAGACCAGTCTTGTTAAAGGTCTAAAATTTTCAGTATAAACATAAATGATATCTGAGGCAAAACAGTTGAACTCTTTGCTTTCCTTGATACTCACCATCCACATGTTGTGGCTGTTTAGAAAAAAATAAGATTAACAGTTCAATGGCAACTTCTGAACTATTCCCATAAATTTATGAATGCAGTATATACATTACAGAAAGGAATGCTAACGGTGTTACGGTGATGCCCTGAAACGGCTTTTGACACATCGCTTGTGAACTACAAATTATTTTGTTAAGGAATTGGCAGGAAGACTCTTAATTGGACGAATTTCTATTTTGCTACAGAAATCAACGAGTTGTTGTTAACGGTGAAACTTCAAGCTGGGGTCCAGTTTTGTCTTGTGTCCAACAAGGGATCGTTATTGGTCCATTGCTTTCCTCTCTGTACATTCATGTTATTTCCACTAAAACTGACTCCGAAATAGGACTATACGCAGATGACTGTGTTTGCTATCGTGAAATTAGAGAGACAGATGACTAATTGAAACGTCAGGGATGCTGGGTAAAACAATAGGGTGTCAGAATTCAGCAATGCAGTATTAGGCAGATAACTAGGAATAGAACAACCAAATTCGAGGCGACTTACAATTTAGAGGGAATGGACATGTGAATTCCATAAAATATCCTGTCGTGATCTTAACACATGACTTTAGACGGAATACTTTCATTAGCAACATGTGTACAAAGGCTAATAAAACACTTGGTTTCTTGAGAAGCGAAATTTTTATCAGTGCACCCAGGTTGTAAAAGACGCAGAATATAAAGGGTTCATTGCCTTCACTTCTTTTTTGTTCGCCCGATCTTGGAGTGTTCCTTCAGATAGAATTTGAAAACAATAGGGCAGCTATATTTATAGCGATCAATTACTGCTTTGAAACTGTAATATGACAGGAATGCTGAAAACGCAGGGTGGGAGTCTCTCAAGACATAAGGGCCAATGATGGACCTGGATCGCTCACCTGATCCATAGTGTAACAAGTGGGCCCGTGGAGGGCCATTATTGGCCCCAGGGCTATAATTTGCATAATCCTGAGGTAGGTCTAAAAGGTAAAGCTTCATACCAAATATCAAATATCAAATACCGGAGCCTTCTGTTTTCAAACGAAGATTTTTAAAGGATTTCCTTACATAAGTATATATAGACGCCTCCGTGGTGTAGTGGTTATGCTACTCCCCTTGTAAACCAGGGGTCGCAGGATCGATCCTGGGCTTCTCCAGACTTTCAAATGAGTCTTTAACCGGGGCCCCGTCCCCGTATGACCTTAGCTGTTGGTGAGACGTAAAACTCAAACTCACTCACATAAGTCTATATAAAACCTGTGGGCTCCTGGCGGCGCCAGTTTTGGTCCCAGGGCTATAATTTGAACATTTTTGGTAGATGTCAGATGTCCACAAGATGAAGCGTCATACCAAATACCAAAGTAGAAGTAAAACAAAGATCAGAAATCGATACAATTAACTTACTCCACCCATCAAAGACACCGAAAGGAAACGAAACACAATTATGAAGCGACCAGACCGTAATGGAAACCTAAACAAAGGAAGGCCATAAGGACAGTTACTTTCCCACAAAATGGCCAAATGGCCATCCAAAATAAAAAGACACAAGTGATACACACAGTAAGCAACAAACAACTTAAATAAATAAACCGCCACAGAAGAACCGCCTTGGAACGGTCAGTGGAAATAATTAAATAATTCCACTGGGGGGGGGGGGGGGGGTCTTAAATCGGTTTTATATCCTCGCCCTTACCTCTGTCGCGGTATACACTAATTTTGTTTAGTCCGCATGAAGGCTTCCTAACTCATCAGTGTAACATTTCCGAGAACATACAAATAAAAAAACTACAGAGATGAAACAAGGTATACAACAACAGAATTGCTGCAGCAAAAGAAAACCAACAGTTAGACCTTGGCTTTCTGGTTTCAGACAAGAACATTTTCAAAGATTTTCCCTAAATAAGTCTATGTAAAACGTGTGGGCACCGAAGTGGGCCCATTTTTGGCCCCAGGGCTATAATGTGAATAATCTTGGTAGAGGTCTACTTGACAAAGCTATATACCAAACATAGAAGACCTGAGTCTTCTGGTTTCAGGCACGAACGTTTTTAAAGGTTTTCCCTATATAAGTCATTGTAAAACCATAGGGCCCAGGGGTGGAACCATTTTTGGCCCTACGGCTATAACTTGAACAGTCTTGGGCGAGGTCCACTAGACAAAGCTTAATACCAAATATCAAGGGACTGAGCCTTCTGGTTTCATAGAAGAAGATTTGTAAGTGTTTTCCCTATATAAATCAATGTAAAACCAAAGTGCCTCGGGGCCAGGGACATTTACGAGCCCAGGACTATAATCTGGACAATCTTGATAGAGGTCCACAAGACGAAGCTTCATACCCAATATCAAAAACCTGAGCCTTCAGGTTTCAGATGAGAAGATTTTTAAAGGTTTTCCCTATATAAGTCAATGTAAAACCAAACTCCTGGGCGGGGTTATTTTTGGCCCCAGGGCAATAATTTGAACAATATTGATAGCGGTGCACAAGACGTAGCTTCATTCCAAATATCAAACACCCGAGCCTTCTGGTCTCAGACAAGAGAGTTTAAAAGGTTTTCCCTATGTAAGTTTATGTAAAAACAAAGAGTCCCGGGACGGGGGCATTTTTGGCCCTAGGGGTATTATTTGAACAATCTTGGTAGAGGTCCACTAAATGAAGCTAGACACAAAATATCAAAGACCTGGGCCGGCCTTGCGGTTTCAGAGGAGAAGATTTTTTAAAGATTTTTTCCTCTATACGTCTATGTGAAACCAAAGGGCTCCTGGGCGGGGACATTTTTGGCCCCAGGGCTGTTATTCGAACAATCTTGATAGAGGTCCACAAGACGAAGCTTCATATTCTGGTTTCAGACAAGAATGATTTTATTTGTTTTTCCCTATAAAAGTCTTTGTAAATCCAAAGAGCATCGGGCGGGGTCATTGTTGGCCCAGGGCTATAATTTGAACAATCTTGATAGAGGTCCACAAGACGAAGCTTCATACCAAAAATCAATCACCCGGGCCTTCTGGTTTCAAACAAGAAATTTTTTAAAGGTTTTCTTTATGTAAACCAACGAGCCCCGGGCAGGGGGCGCATTTTTGGCAATCTTGGTAGAGGCCCACTAGATGAATATACACACCAAATATCGAACACCTGGGTCTTGCGGTTTCATTGAAAAAATATTTTTGGCTCCTGTGACCTTGATGTGAAACGTGCTGGAACTATTTGCACAACATTGAAAGGGGACCGCCTAAGGATTACACCTGTGAAGTTTGGTCAAAATCTGATCAGTGGTTTAGGAGGTGATGTCGTTTGAAGAAATTGTTTACGGACGGACGCATGCACGCATGCCCGCATGCAGGGACGCACGCACGGACGCACGACGGACAAAAAGTGATCCCAACAGCTCACCTCGTTACTACGTGACACGTGAGCTAAAAAGGAGGGAAACGGTAGGCTTATACTATTGTACATAAGTCTAAAGGGTGCTGCCAGTATTCCAACAGCTGACATTACTCCGCCAATTTGAATCATCACTCTTCAGCGTTTCAGATCCCCATTGCAAGAATAGCTAGGCACTAACTTCCCGTTTCACGAGTCCTGGTGAATGGACGTCATTTAAGGTAATATCAGTGACGGTTTTGAAAGTGCCGCCTTTAGGAGGCCTTCATGCGGACTGGACAAATTATTTGTCTAAATCGCGACGGAAATAAGGGTGAGGAGTGTGGCCACGTAAAATAGATTTAAGACCCCCAGCGGAATTCGCGTCACTTACCGTTACAAGGCGGTTATTCTGTGGGTTGATTGTATCGATTCTTGATTATTGCCTTCACTTCTATTTTGGACGGCCAGTAATAGTAATAAAGAAGCCTGCCCTGCAAAAGTGCGGTTATATACATTAACCAGGGACCAGTGTTATTAAGTAATTTTTTCGTTAGTAAACATGTCGTTACAACTTGGATCATTTAATATGGCAAATATACATTTTTTGTAGCTTTTCCAAATGCAAAGGCTCCTCACGTTATATAATTATAAGATTTTAGCAATACATACATGCAACGACGAACTCCTAAAATAATAAACCACAACAGAAAGAAAACACATTAGAAGGGTAGATTGTGTGTGTGTGGGGGGGGGGTGGGGGGGGGTCGGGAAGCTTAAATCGATTTTATGTGGCAACAGTCCTCGCCCTTGGATCTGCACAGGTTTAGACAAATGATGTTTTCAGTCGGCATGAAGGATTTTTAACTCATCAATACAATATCTTCGACAACATAAACATCATAAACATCAAACGAATACAGAGATGAAACATCGAAAAGGACTCGACAGCATGAATAACTGGAATGCTAGAGCAAAAGAAAACCAACAGTTAGACTTCGGTGGGCACGACAAGGGACAGAGCACCGGGCACCGACCCACATTACTTAAAACAGTTTAAGTGACGGGAGCTGTCATATCTGAGGCCCGACCCGCATGCGAGAAATCAAAGACGGGAACAAAGATATCCACCCTGATATGGTTAACTACGATGCATGCAGTCCGTCGTATGTCATTTATGCTGTTCTTAATCGTTTTATATCGAAGATTGTTTTTACAAAATAGAAGTGGAGGCAATGATCAGGAATCAATACAATTAACCCACAGCTCCCATCAGAGACACCAAAGGGAAAGAAACACAAACATGAAGCAACAGACCCCAACGGAAACACCAACAGCGGAAAGCAATAAGGACAGTCACTTCCCCACAAAATGGCCAATAGGCTATCCAAATAAGTTAATATAAGCGACAAACACCCAAAGACAAACCATAACAAAAATAAACCGCGACAGAAGGACCGCCTTGGAACGCTCAGGAATTCCCACAATTACCCGATAACACCATCTTTTAGCTGGATATATCCGGTTAAAGCCCCTTCCGCAACGATGGAATTCATTCAACTGACCGTTCCATGGCGGTTCATCTGTCATGGTTTATTTTTGTTATGGCTTGTCTTTCAGTGTGTGTGTCGCCTATATTATTTTGCTTTTGGGTGGCCAGTTGGCCATTTTGTGGGAAAGTGACTGTCCGTTTGGTATTTCGCTAGTGATGTTTCCATTAGGGTCTGGTTGTTTCGTGTCCGGGTTTCTTTTCCTTGGTGTCTCTGATGGGAACTGTGGTTTAATTGTGCCGATTCCTGATCATTGCCTTCACTTCTATTTTGTTTTATTCAAACATTGTTTCTGGTCCCGGACATATACTCGCCTACGTTCCACGCCGGCCGTACAGATTGTCATTAGTTGATTGCGTCAATATTACCATGACTATTAATCTCTGTAAAAGGCTAGTCATGTTACGTTTCAAACTCGTTCTTCATTTTGAGACCTGATGTGGGTTGTACCGGAACCTTAACACTAGTTTATTATCCTGTTTTCGGCCCCCGCCCATAGGGGCCAGAAGAAATATATGGGCTGCATGATGCTTCCACGCAGAGCTGAACTGAAGCAGTACTCTAGTGCTGGTAAACCGCTTAGAGGATCTAAGCCTGTCCAGGAACCGCGGTGCGAGGCGGACCGTCCATGCTAATAAACCCTATTGGTTTCATTGGGCGACAGGGCTTGAGATGTCATTTCATTTCAGTGTCGGGTAAAAGTCCCACAAAATTGGAAGCAACGTCTCCAAAATGACCTATACAGTGTTGACGGGGACGTTAAACCTAAAATCAAACAAACAAACAAAATTATCCTGTTTTAATGTCCGCTTTTGTACATATATTTGATAAATATTTTTTGTAGTTTATACATATTTTAAAAGAAGTGCATCGTAGCAGACGTTTCATAAGTCTTTGAAGAGAAAAGAATTTAAAGGCCAGGCTATACATATATATTGTTGTTGACAGCCAAATGCCTATTATCCATATCCATTTACAGGATCTGGTTACATAAAACACGAATGCCTTTAGTAACGTCAATATCCCTTGATAAATATCCATGTTCAGTTTGATTTATGTAAAAAGGAATCTTGAATTTCAGCAGAAACTCAATGTTTTTCATCCCTATATTATAGGTTTTGCTCTCATACTTGAAAATGTTTTGCATTGTTCTTTCTTTATGCGATTTATCTGTCTAATATACGGTATTTTAACTTATTCGTTTTGATCACTCTTAGCGATTAAAGTAATTGTTGACGCCCACAAGCTCTATTTCCATATAGCTAACTATTGTATCACACGTCTGAGCTGGTATCTGAGAGAATATATAAGGGATTTTATCATTAACAGTGCAAAATACTAACTTATACCTGACCGCGCTTTCGCCTTTTGACTTCTTCAGAGGTAAGTATATACTAAATTGAAATACATAGCAAGGACATTAAACATACAAAAAACATTTATTTTCAAATACAAGATTTGCTTCACGGAAGACAAGCATTTGCTATGGTCACCCTATAAAGGGGCCCATAGGCATAGCGGGTGTGGACAAAGGCTAATAACAAATTATTCACTTCCTCACAAACATGCCGCTAAGAATGACTAAACAGGATTTTTGTTTCAAAGTAAATAATTCAAATAAAATAAACACATTATTTTACACAAATTTTTTAAGCCTGCAAATTATTTGAAGTGAAATTCCAAAGTTGTTTAAGAATCGTTTTAAAGGATGTTCCTGTAATTAATTGGGCAAAGCACGCGGACGCGTCCAGCGAGGTAAAACATGAAATGAGATAACCGTCATGCGATTGCCAGTTTGGCGTTATTTGTAAGCACACCGCTACAAATAAAACGGGTGTCTTTTCACTGGCTAAACAAATATTTAATTTGAATTATTTTCGAATTATTTTCTTTGAAAAAAATTCCACTTCACCTGTTGAGTCATACGTAGCGGCGTGTTTTTTAGGAAGTGAATTGTGGAGCAACTTTAAAATCTGTCCGCCACTTCTTATTACCTAACCCTAACCTTACCCCAATGACCTGACTAACCTAACCCTAACCATTATTAATAACAAATTATGTAATTAACCTTAGTTCACACCCGCTATGCCTATGGGCCCCGTCATGGGGTGACCATAGTAAATGCTTGTCTTCGATGAAACAAATCTTGTATTTGTAAATAATTGATTTTGTATTTTTTTATGTTCTTTGTATGTTTTTCAATGTACTAGTAAATACTTATCTCTGAAGAAGCCGAAAGCGGGGTCAGGTATAAGTTAGTTAGTTTATTGCACTGTTAATAATAAAATCCCCCTATATATTCTCTCAAACACCAGCTCAGACGTATGATACAATAACCTTTATTAGCCTTTGTCCACACCAGCTGCACGTTCCTCCGTGGCCTAGTGGTTAAGAGCGCTGACTATTGATCATAAGGTCTCTCACAGCTGTGGTTCGAGCCCCGCTCGGGTCACATGTGAGACGCCAAGTTCTGCAACGGAAAGTCACGTGTTTTTTTTTTTTCTCCGGGAACTCCGGTTTTCGCCCACCTATGATTAAAGATCGGCTCGATATGAGTGAAATATCGTATGATATTGAGTGAAATATGAGTGAAATATCACTAAATTAGGTATAGTTACGCATTACTTGAAAGGGCCGTAAACCAGAACACAAAAAAAAAATCTTGTCAGGCTTTCAAGTAGTCCTACTTTATCCTACTTTTTGGGTCTTTTCCTACTTTATTCCTACTTTTTCCAAAAAAACTCCTACTTCTCCTACTTTTTTGATTTGTTGAAAATCTAAGATCCCAAATAGATAAACAAATTAAGCTTTTAAAAGTATAAAGCATTTAAACGTATAACATGTATCTCAAATTATTTGTAGAATGCATCTTGTTACATGACATATGTACTGATGATCCTCGACATTCATCTGCTGTTTTAGCTGTACCACTTATTGGAATATGTTGATATAAAGCAAAACTGCAATGACTATCTACAGTTTTGTCTTGTTGAACATGACAAGAATTTTTGCAGTCAGTAGTGTAGTGATGTTTTAACTAAATGCCTAACTGGAGCTCTGTCTTGTTGAGAACGGTTAAAAGCTCACTACAGCAATGCTTTGATTCCCTAACTGCATTACAGAAATTCATTGCAGCAGTCCAGTGATACCTTAACTGCAGTGGCCAGCTATAATTCTGTCTTGTTAGCATGCCAAACAATCACTTCAGCAGTGCAGTGATGCCTTAACTGCAGTAACCAGCTTGAGCTTTGTCTTGTTTAGTATCACAATTAAAGATTCATTGCAGCAATGGTTTGGTGCCTTAGCTGCATTGCCCAGCTAGAGCTTTGTCTTGTAAAGCAAGGCAGGAGATCATAGCAGCAGTGATTTGATTTCTTAACTGCAGTGATCAGCTAGAGCTATGTTTTTGTAAGAATTGGAGCACTGCTTTGAGGCCTTAACTGACCAGCAGTTCATATCAGCAATGCTTTGAAACCATGTTTTTGATGCCTTACTAAAGTTCTGTCTTGTTGAGCATGGCAGGAATTAATTGCAGCCGTGCTGTGTTGCCTTAATTGAAGTTACCAACTAGAGTTCCGTCTTGTTGAGCATGAAGGAATTCATTACAGCCGTGTTGTGTTGCCTTAATTGAAGTGACCAACTAGAGTTCCGTCCTGTTGAGCTTGAAAGGAATGCATTGCAGCATTGCTGTGTTGCCTTAATTGAAGTGACCAAACAGATGTGTCTTCTTTAGTTTGACAGAAAACCATTGGAGCAGTGCTATGATGCCCTAACTGCAGTGAAAAATCTGAGAACTGTCTTATGACAGGAATTCAAAGGAGCTTTAATGTAATGTCTTAACTGCAGTGAACGACCAGCAGGAGATCTTTCTTTTTCAGCATGACGGAAATTCATTGCAGTAATTCTGTGAGGTCTGAAGTGACCAACTGGAGCTCTGTCTTGTTTAGCTTGACAGAAATTCATTGCAGCGGTGCTGTGATGACTGAAGTGACCAAATAGAGCCATGTCTTGTTTAGCATGACAGAAATTCATTGCAACAGTGCTGTGATGTCTGGAGTGTACAACTAGAGCCCTTGTTTAGCATGACAGAAATGCATAGCAGCAATGCTGTGATGACTGAAGTGACCAACTAGAGCCCTGTCTTGTTTAGCATGACATAAATTCATTGCAGCGATGCTGTGATGAATGGAGTGACTAACTAGAGCTCTGTCTTGTTTAGCATGACAGAAATTCATAGCAGATAATGCTGTGATGACTGAAGTGACCAACTAGAGCCATGTCTTGTTTAGCATTGCATCAACGCTGTGATGACTGGAGTGACTAACTAGAGCCATGTCTTGTTTAGCATGACAGAAATTCATAGCAGATATGCTGTGATGACTGAAGTGACCAACTAGAGCTCTGTCTTGTTTAGCATGACAGAAATTCATTGTAGCAATACTTTAAAACTTTAAAGCCTTGACTTCAGTGAGCAACTAAAATGCTGTCTTAGTTTGCATGACAGAAATTCATTGTAGCAGTGCTATGATGCCTTCACCTTGACGTCTTGTAGCTGATGCTTCTCACAAAATTAATGTAAATAATTCTTTTGAATTAATATTTTGACGTACAGATATCTGCCAGTGGCAAACTCTTGACAAAAGCATTGGAAGTTCAGGCTGCAGTTATGAATAACTGTACTAGATGGGTTAGCCACTAACTTTTTGCAAGTGCCCTGCTAACTTTGGTGTAAAAAACATTAGACACAAATGCACAAATAAAACTGCCCAAAATGAAAAACTGGTAAAATCTGAGACATATGGAGGTATGTTCGTGTCCATTAGCTCCTACTTTTTATGTCAGGTTCCTACATTTTTTCCTACATTTCTCCTACTTTTTGATATCTCAGGCTCCTACTTTTCTCCTACTTTTTCACCAGGAGTCACTTGAAAGCCTGTCTTGTGTTTGTAAATAATTATGCCCCCAACTTCGATGTTGGAGGGGCATATTGCTTCTGCTTCGTTCGTCCATCCGTTACGCTTTATGCATAACATAACTTAAGAACCGTGTTAAGGTTTTGACATTTCATATATGGATTACTCATGGAAAATTAGATGTCGCGATTTTTTTCTCATCCGGATTGTGTTCCTTTCAAGAGATGTTACACTTTGATTATCTTTTTTGTAAAATATTGTCAGCAAACTATCTCAAAAACTATAAAAGCTGGAGCCTCTTAATTTGGTGACTAGTTTGGTGGTGCTGAGTAGATGTCCTGATAAACTCTTGACTAAATTCCGAAAAACACTTTTATTTGTCGAAATCACGACGGAAATAAGGGCGAGGATTGTGGCCATGTAAAATCGATTTAAGCACCCCCACCCCCTTGGAATTCCTTTCACTGACCGTTCCAAGGCGGTGCTTTTGTCGCGGTTTATTATTGTTATGGTTTGTCTTTGAGTGTGTGTATTCTTTATATTATTTTGTTTTGTATCGCTTATATTATTTTGTTTTGGATAGCCAATTGGCCATTTTGTGCAAAGGTAACTGTACTTTTTGCTTTCAGCTATTGATGTTTCCATTAGGGTCCAGTTGTTTCAAGTGTGTGCTTCTTTCCCTTTGGCGGCCCCCGCCCATAGGGGCTTGAAGAAATATATGTGCTGCATTATGCTTCCTCGCAGACCTGAATCCGGCCCGCACACTAGTACTGGAAAACCGCTTAGAGGATCTAAGCCTGTCCAGGAACCGCGGTGCGAAGCGGACCGTCGATGCTAATAACCCCTATTGGTTTTATTTGGCGACAGGGCTTGAGATGTCATTTCATCTCAATGTCGGGTAAAAGTCCTACAAAATTGGAAGCAATGTCTCCAAAATGACCTTTACAGTGTTGACGGGGGCGTTAAGCCTCAAATCAAACAAACAAACAAATCTTTTCCTTTGGTGTCTGTGATGGGAGCTGTGAGTTAATTGTATCGATTATTGATCGGTGCCTTCACTCCTATTGATCAGTAATGGCCCTTTGTCACTTTGGGTATTTATACATTGTATGATTTGTGATGCATAGCATAAGTTAAAAACAATGTACGCTAGGGTTTTGAAACTTAATATATGGATTCCTCGTGGAAAATTAGTTGATGCGTATTTTTGTTTTGACATCCGGATTATGCCCCTTTCAAGAGTCACTGCCCCTTGAAAATATTTTGATAAAATCTTTTCAGCAAAATATCTCAAAAACTATAAGAGCTGAAGCCTGGAAACTTGTTGAATAGATTTGTGGAGCTGAGTAGATGACCTGATTAACTTTTGACTAACATTCCAAAATGTCTTCATGAGTTATGGCCCTTTGTTTCTTTGGGTATTTGTACATTGTATGCTTTGTGATGCACAGCATAATTTAAGAACCGTGTTATGCTAGGGTTTTGAAATTTCATATATGGATTGCTCATTGAAAATTCGGTGATGCGTATCTTTTTAACTCACCTGGGCTGAAAGCTCAAGGGGAGCTTATAGTGTAGTGGATCGTCCGCCGTCAGTTTACACATTTGAGCAGCTATATCTCTGCAACCTGCAGGCTGATCCCAATCATTTCTCATCTGTAGCAGGCCTCTGGTGGGGCATTGATGACATAAACGTTTTTTCGAAATCGCTCAAAAACTTTGGTTGCTATGGCTATCACGAGGTTCCATAGACTTACAATGGGAAAATGCTTGTCATCACCGTAGCGCCTTCAGTTTTAGTTTAAACTTTTATTTCATTTGTATACTTTAAACAATACAATTCATTACAGTACATATAGAAACAGTACATACAAACGGGATCCAGAAGAAAGTCATTAGACTTTTATTGAATCTGTATCCCATACAAAAGTACATCAGTGCAACTTACTAGTGATTTGAGTCATAATCAGAATATTATGAAAAAAGTATTGTGATTTGATACTATTTGTAACAACTTTAAGGTTTAAACTTAATAGCTGAAAAAAACAAACATGATAAAACTTATCAATATACATATACATGTATAAGTGTATCAGGCTCCACGGGGGGAGGGTGGAAATAAACTACTATACTAAATTTGGTCTTGGTCTTTATCTCATACTCTTTAATGAGAAAAAAGAAAAGTACGTCGTCAGTCCAAGAAAAGCATTTATTGAAAACGTTTTGACTTCAGTATATAGTCATGCACAGCGAGGACGATAGTGTTGTTTTGATTGAGTGAGAGAGAAGGATCCCCATTCAGCAGGATATTTAAATTTGGATTGCAGATTACTGACACACGGCTGAACAGTTCACGCCTAAGTTCGGTATACTGTTCACATGCTAAGAGATAGTGGTGCGTGTCCTCTACGGATCCACAAACACACCGAGGGCAATCTACAATGTTCTTAGAGAACAAGTGCTGACGTAAGGAACTACATTTAGTTCTTAGCCTAGAATGATAGATCTGACCGCGTCTTTTACCTGTGAAGTAGTATCGAGGTGGTATAGTAACATTCGTGTTTAGCCTAGTTTTAAATATATTTAGACTGGGCGAGTTGCGGGTTTCCTCAGGGAGTTCATTCCATTCTCGCACAGCTGATGGCAAGAAAGACTTATAGTAAAGTTGTGATCTTGTATGTAGAGTATGGAGATCATTAGCATTTCGTAATGGATATGACGATGTACTACCAACGGTAGGTGGAACAAGTGAACAAAGATATTCAGGAGTAATGTCGTTATGCATTTTATAGAATAAAGTGAGTTTGTGCTTTTGCCTCCTGGACGCCAGTGTTTCCCAGCCTGTTTCTAACAAGAGAGAATCAATTGATACCAGTTTCGTTGCACCAGAAACTATTCGTGCAGCTTCGTTTTGAATTTTTTCTAACTCATTCGCTTCGTATTGTGCACAGTTATTCCATACAACGTCGGCATATTCTAAAAGGGGGCGTATAAATGAAAAATATATCGACTGGAGAGATTTCCGATCTAACTGAAATTTTAGTTTCCGCATAACATTTACACGATTCCATGCTTTTGTTTTTATATGTTCAAGATGATCTTGCCAAGTACAATCATCTGAAAAAATAACACCTAAGTGCTTGTGTGTAGTTACTTCAGTTATTTGCTTCTGGTCCATTGAAACAGGTGGGTGATAAGGTTTGTTGTGTTTTCTTGAGAATAGCATAGATTCTGATTTTCCTGGATTAAATGTAACTAACCACCGTTTTGCCCAACGATTTACTTTTTCTAGGTCTGAATTTAATTGTTCAGCTGCTTGAATGGGGTCGTCTACTATTATATACAAACTTGTATCATCTGCAAACAGTCTTATAGAAGAATTGATATCTTCAACAATGTCGTTAATATATAAGATAAACAACAAGGGTCCAAGAATCGAGCCTTGAGGGACACCGGCATTAATTGGAGTCCATGTCGAACTAGCACCTGGTGTCACAACGCGTTGTTGTCTATCATTTAGGTAGTCAGCAAACCATGATAAAAGATTTCCAGTTATTCCTGCAGATGTGAGTTTGAAAAGCAGACCCCTATGCCATACCCTATCAAAAGCTTTGCTAATATCGCAAAATACTGAACGAACTTCTTTACCGTCATCGAGAGCTTTGCAGAAGGTATTATATAAATCAACTAACTGGTTTACAGTCGAATCGCCAGGAACAAAGCCTGATTGCAAAGTTGAGATTGTATTATGTTCATGGAGAAAGTTGTATAAGTGTTTATGTACAATTTTCTCTAGCACTTTACCGACTGTACTAAGGAGAGAAATAGGTCTGTAGTTTGAAATTTCAGATGGGTCGTTTTTCTTGTGTATTGGCGAGACATTGGCTTGTTTCCAAAGTTGTGGCACTTTACCATGACGTATTGAAAAGTTGAACAAGTCACGAAGTGGATGCGAAAGAGGCTGTGAAAGTTCCTTGAGGAGACGATTATTAATCAAGTCTGGGCCGGCTGCTTTACCGAGAGGGAGTGATTTTAAGGTTGATTCAACCTCTTCAGTGGTAATAGAAAGTGAGTCTAAGTTATAATTAGGTATGTTCATAGTTTGCGGAAGTGATGCCGTACTATCATCAAGACGTGTCTGATCTGCAAAATAATCGTTTAGAGCATTAGCTTTGGCATTATCGTCTGAATAAATGGTACCGTCCTTATTCAAGGGTGGTATGGTATTTGCCTGTTCCGGTTTAATAAATTGTTTTAATGTTTTCCACCAATCTTTCGGGCCAATTTCAGAGCATGTTAATCGTTCAGATAATTTATCAAATTGTAGCTGTTTTGATTTGCGAATTTCTGTGGTGACATGGTTTCGAAAGCTTTTATATGTCTCCCAGTTGTTGGAGTTATTTGATTTTTTGTATTTATCATATAATCTTTTCTTTTTCCGGAGAAGTTTCTTTATATTAGTTGTGAGCCAAGGGGGGTCAGTTTTACGAATTGTAATTATTTTGTTTGGAATATGCTTATCTGATAAAGTAGTAATCTTTTCCGTTACATTTTCTGCATATGTATCAATATTATTACTTATCAATG
Organism: Lucinisca nassula; assembly: GCA_963580285.1. Classification (NCBI taxonomy): domain Eukaryota; kingdom Metazoa; phylum Mollusca; class Bivalvia; order Lucinida; family Lucinidae; genus Lucinisca; species Lucinisca nassula. Next base: position 154,853,655 of record OY757016.1, read on the forward strand.
CGTCCCAATCAGTGTTTGCCAGGTCATTCGAAAAGGACTGATAGTCACCCCTGTCAAATAAGTAAATTTTTCGCTTGTAAGAAGGGCTTTTTGTTTTCGTGAAATTAAGAACACAATATACAGGGCAGTGGTATCTAATATTCTGTTCGAGGAATGGTTCCCCTACACCACTTAAGACAATATTATTCTTATTTACAGTGAAAATCAGATCAATTATTGATGAAGAATTTTCTGTATAATGAGAAGGTTCATCTATTAGTTGTTCAAGACTAAATTGCATACACAAATCTCTAATCTTCATGTTGGAATTTTCTTTTAGGGTATCAAGGTTAAAATCACCTGTAAGCAGAATATTTTGAATATCCGTGTCAAATGCTATATCCGTGTCAAATGCTAAATGCCTTCAGTTTTGATCGGATCTTTCTGAAACATGTAAGGTGGCTGGGGATAAAAACTCGGATGAGTTCGAAAACCAGCCAAGTCGGCCCATTTAGCATAGAGTTACGTCCCTTTGATTGCTGAAAATGCCGATTTTTGACCTTGTCATCACCGTAGCCCCTTCAGTTTTGATCAGATTTTTTCTGAAACTTATATGAAAGGTGGCTGGGGATAAAAATACGGATGAGTTCGAAAACCGGACAAGTCGTCCTATTTATCATGGAGTTACGTCCCTTTGATTGCTGAAAATGCCGATTTTTTTACCTTGTCATCAACGTAGCTCCTTCAATTTTGATCGGATCTTTCTGAAACTTATATGTAAAGTTGCTGGAGATACCATCTCGGATGAGTTAAAAAACCGACTAAGTCGGCCCATTTATCATAGAGTAACGTCCCTTTGTTGAAAATGCTGATTTTTGACCATGTCACCACTGTAGCCCTTTCAGTTTTGATCGAATCTTTCTGAAACGTATATGTAAAGTGGCTGGGGTAAAATCTCGGAGGAGTTCGCAAATCAGCCAAGTTGGTTCATTTATCACAGAGTAACGTCCCTTTGATTGCTGAAAATGCCGATTTTTGACCTTGTCATCACCGTAGCCCTTTCAGTTTTGATCGGATCTTTCTGAAACTTATATGTAAGGTGACTGGGGATAAATCCTCGGAGGAGTTCGAATAATGGCCAAGGTGGCCTATTTATCGTAGAGTTAGGTCCCTTTAATTGCTGAAAATGGTGATTTTTGACCTTGTAATCACTGTGGCCCCTTCAGTTTTGATCGGATCTTTCTGAAAGTTATATGTAAGGTGGCTGGGGATAAAACCTCGGATGAAATAGAAAACCGACCAAGTCGCCCCATTTACTACATAGTTATGTCCCTTTGATGGCTGAAAATGTCGATTTTTTACCTTGTCATCACCGTAGCCCCTTCAGTTTTGATCGAATCTTTCTGAAACTTACATGTAATGTGACTAGGGATAAAACCTAGGATGAGTTCGAATACCGGCCAAGTTGGCCCATTAATCATAGATTTACGTCCCTTTGATTGCTGAAAATGCCGATTATTGACCTTGTCATCACCATAGCACCTTCAGTTTTGATCGGATCTTTCTGAAACTTATATGTAAGGTGGCTGGGGATAAAATCTTGGATATATTCGAAAACAGGCCAAGTCAGCCCATTTATCGTAGGGTTATGTCCCTTTGATGGTTGTAAATGTTGATTTTGACCTTGTCATCACCGTAGCCCCTTCAGTTTTGATCGGATTTTTCTTATATGTAAGGTGGCTTGGGATGAAACCTCGAATGAGTTCGAAAACTGGCCAAGTCGGCCCATTTATTTTAGAGTTACATCCCTTTGATTGCTAAATATGCCAAAATTTGACCTTGTCATCACCGTAGCCCCTTCAGTTTTGATCGGATCTTTCTGAAGCTTGTATGTAAGGTGGTTGGGAATAAAACCTTGGATGAGTTTGAATACTGGCCAAGTCGGTACACTTGACATAGAGTCACGTGCCTTTGATTGTTTAAAAATGCCTATTTTCGACCTTTTTAGCACTGCTGCCCCTTCAGTTTTGTTCGGATCTTCATGAAACTTACAAGCAAATAAGTCAGGCAGAAAAGCTCGGAGGAATTTTAAAACTCGTGAGGTTTGCCTATTTGTCACAGAGTAACATCCCTTTGATTGCAGCAGTTAACTGTTTATTTTTGAACTTGTCATCACCATAGCCCCATCAGTTGATATCGGATCTTCTTAGCAAGTCAGGAATAAAAGCTTGAATTAGTTTGAAAACTGGTGAGGTCAACCTATTTATCATAGAGTTACATTCTACTTGATTTGCAGAAATTGCTTACCCTGTCATCACAATGTCCTTCCATTAATCCTTCAGTGAAGGTTGGCACTTCCTGAAACTTTGAATCTGTTAGTTAAGGTGAGCGATACTTGGTCCTCTTGTTTCTCATCCGGATTGTGCTTCTTTCAACAGTTATTGCCCCTAGAATTTTTTTGATAAAATCTTGTCGGCAAAATCAAAATCTATTGGAGCTAGAGCTTTGAATGTTGGTAATTAGATTTGTGGTTATGAGTCGACTATAAATCAGAGGGTCGTGAGCTCAAACCCCGGTGGGTGAATGGAATTTGTTTTCTTTCTTTTTCTTCTTTCCTTTTTTTTCTTCATAAACACACATTAATAATTATTATCCCTCTTGGGCAACAAAGTTATATTTCAATTGTCCTGCACATACATACATACATACATACATACATACATACATACATACATACATACATACATACATACATACATACATACATACATACATACATTTTCTTACGTACGCAAACACACATACATGCATGCATACATTCAAACACACATACATGCTTGCAGATTTACGCGTGTATGCATGCATGCCTTGCAAACATGCACACATTTCAATATAGTAAATCCTCTGAAGAAGCGGAAAGTCGAGCTAACCACGATGTCCGGTGCTTAACTTTTAAATTCCTCCACTTTATCCGCTCCGCTTAAATGTTGGCTGTAAAAGTGGTATATATTAATAACTATTACATTTCTCTGCCTCATCTCCTGACCATGTGTCTCACACACCTCTATTACGATAACACACCCGTGCGACAAAGTGCATTTTTCTCATCCCCAAAATAGCTGATGAAAATCTGTGATATTTTACTTATTGTAACTGCTAACATAGGTTGTGGGTGTCCGTTAGAGCCGCCTCATTGAGGCGGCTCTGACGGGTACCCAAAACCTATATCCCGCCTCATTGAGGCGGTTCTGACGAGTACCCACAACCAATGTCTTGGAGCAGAAATAAGAAAATAAATGTTTACCCCCGTAAACACCAGTTTTCTCTATATAACTTGGGGTTTAGGGGGTGTTCATTTCACGGACATGTTCACGTGATGTCACTAGGTATATTCGAAGGCGGGGCCTATGCCTCACACCATGGACAGTGTCTTCAAAACAGAAGCGAAGGCAATGATCAGGAATCGACACAATTACATCACCCCTCTCATCCAAGGCATCAAAGGGAACGTAACACGAACATAAATTAACATCACTATAATGAAAAAGTCACGGTCAGAATACCATAAAAAGTAGAAGTGGAGGCAATGATCAGGAATCGATACAATTAATCCACACCTCCCATCAGAGACACCAAAGGTAAAGAAACACAAACATGAAACAACTGACCCTAATGGAAACATCAACAGCGGAATGCCAAAATGACAGTTACTTTCCCACAAAATGGCCAAAAAGGCTATCCAAAATAAAATAATATAAGCGACACAAACACCCAAGCCTTTTAACTCATCAGTGCAACATCTCCGTGAACACTAATCTTTAAACCGAGGTTCCGTCTCCGTATGAACTTAGCTGTTGGTGGGACGTTAAACTCAAACACTCACTCACTCCGTAAACACTAAAATCAAACAACCACAGAGATGAAACAATGGTGAGGACTCGACAGCAAGAAACCACTGAAATGCTGGAGCAAAAGAAAACCAACAGTTAGAATCCGATTGGCCCAACCAGAGACAGAGTATCAGGCACCAACCAACGTTACATTGAATTAGATCGCTCTAATTTTCAGTAAGCCTTTACGCTGGAACCGTCATAAGCGACACAAACACCCAAAGACAAACCATAACAAAAATAAACCGCGACAGAAGAACCGCCTTGGAACGGTCAGCGGAAACGAATTCCACTTGAGGGGGGGGGGTGCTTAACTCGATTTTACGCGGCCACAATCCTCGCCATAAAGTCATAAAGTCAGATACCCCCCCCCCCCCCCCCACCCCCAAAAATGGCAAAACGGCTATCCAAAATAATAAGATATTAGCAATACACATAGGAAAAGACGAACTATGGCAATAATAAATCACAACAAAAGAACCACCTTGGAACGGCCAGTAAAAAAGTTTTTTTTTTTTAATGGAAGTCTTTAATCCATTTTACGTGGCCACAATCCACGCCCTTGGTTCTGTCGCAGTTTAGAACAAGATGTGCTTGTGAAACACTGATGCCCCCGGACAGCGCATGTTAAATATGAAAGCAGTAATACTAAGCAGTCAAAATGTATGGCAAATATTCAAGTCTTAAAAAAGAAAGTCAAGGTCACAAGATCAAAAATCATGGGGTCGTTGGAAAGGTCTAATGGCACAGAATGCACATGTGAAATATGAAAGCCCTATCACTTACCAATCGCAAATTATGGTCAATGTTAAATTTTTTAAAAAGTAGGTCAAACGTCAAGGTCAAGGTCACGAGGCCAAAAATTATGACAAAACAACAAATGTCTTGTGAACAAGAATGCACATGTGAAATATAAAAGCTCTATCACTTACCAATCGAAAGTTATGGACTATGTTAACGTTTTTAAAAAATAGGTAAAACGTCAATGTCACGAGGTAAAAAATTATGGTACCACCAGATAGGTCTTGTGACAATGAATGCACATGTGAAATATGAAAGCCATACCACTTACCAATCGAAAGTTATTGCCAATGTTAAAGTTCTTCAAAAGTAGCTCAAACGTCAAGGTCTAGGTCACGAGGTCAAACAGTATGGTACCACTAGAAAGGGCTTGTGGGAAGAAATGCACATGTAAAATATGAAAGCCATACCACTTACTAATCGAAAGTTATGGCCAATGCTTTTTTTTAAAGTAGGTCAAACGTCAATGTCAAGGCCACGAGGTCAACGAATTATGGTACCACTAGAAAGGGCTTGTGACAAGGAATGTACATGTGAAATATGAAAGCCCTACCACTTACCAATAGAATGTTATGGCCAATGTTAAAGTTTTTTAAAAGGAGGTCAAAAGTAGCTCAAATGTCAAGGTCAAGGTCACGAGGGCAAAATTCATGGCACCTATTGAAAGCTCTTGTGATAAGGAATGCACATGTGAAATATGAAAGCCCTTTTAGTTACCATTCAAAAGTTATGCCCAATGTTAAGGTTTTTTCGCGGACAGACAAACAGACGGACAGACAGACAGACCAAAAACTATATGCCCCCTAATCTTTGATTCCGGGTGCATAAACATAATTTGTTCAGTCCGCATGAAGGATTTATAGCTCATCAGTGCACCATCTCCGTTAGCGTACATTCAAACGAATACGGAGATGAAACAACAATAAGAACTCGACAGCATGAAATAAATGAAATGCTGGAGCAAACGAAAACTAACAGTTGGACTCCGGTGGGCCCGACCACTGACAAAGCATCAGGCACCGGCCGACATTTCAAAAACGTTGATTTTGATTTTGTTTGATTTGAGGTTTAACGTCCCCGGCAACACTATTTAGGTCATTTTGGTGGCGTTGCTTCCAATTTTGTGGGACTTTTACCCGACATTGAGATGAAATGACATCTAAATCCCTGCCGCCCAGTGAAACCAATAGGAGTCTAACTGTTGGTTTTCTTTTGCTCCAGCATTTCAGTGGTTTCTTGCTGTCGAGTCCTCACCGTTGTCTCACCTCTGTGGTTCTTTGATTTTTGTGTTCGCGGAGATGTTGCGAGTTAGGAGGCCTTCATGCGGACTGAACGAATTATTTGTCTAAATCGCGACGGAAGTAAGGGCGAGGATTGTGGCCGCGTTAAGCCCCCCCCCCCGCCCCCAGTGGAAATCATTCCACTGACCGTTCCCAGGCGGTTCTTCTGTGGCGGTTTATTTATGATGTTGTTTGTTACTTACTGTGTGTATCACTTGTGTCTTTTTATTTTGGATGGCCATATGGCCATTTTGTGGGAACTGTCCTTATGGCCTTCCTTTGTTTAGGTTTCAATTATGGTCTGGTCGCTTAATGTTTGTGTTTCTTTCCCTTTGGTGTCTTTGATGGGTGGAGTAAGTTAATTGTATCGATTCCTGATCTTTGTTTTACTTCTACTTTATAAGCATGGACGGGCCGACTCGAAACAATTTTCCTGGGCAGGCTTAGACGTTCTAAGCGGATTACCAGTACTCATTCATGTGCGGTCGGTATCAGCTCTGCGTGGAAGCATCGTGCAGCCCAATCTATTTCTCCAAGCCCCGATTGGCGGGGGCGGTCAAAAAACGTTGAAGTTAGCCTTTAGGCTGGAGCCGTCATCATAGCAATCGGTTTCAAGGAACACGGTGAAAAATGGCTGATAGTGTTCGTGTTTCATCGAGTTTTGACTCAGGAGTTATAAGTAATAGATGGTATATCAGTATAAAATTCTAGGGGAAAATAAAATCGGTCAAATTTAAGGTAGTGCGTATTATTGGACTTTTTTTTATAATCCGTCCTTTGAAATAGCGATGTCCAGGCGGGCGCCATCCGAGGTTTACCTTTGGCGAGCGGGCGTCGGACGGGTTGGCGTCATCCGAGGTTTACCTGTTGGTTAACCTTTTTTTTAAAGAGATATGTTAACTTTATTTTTCAGTTGATTACTTTCATATCAGAACTGTTGCTTCATTTTAGATATTCTGTTCAAATACAATCCAATAATGACACAAAGGACCAAAGTTTTGGTATAAATTTTTCGAGCTTAGGTTTTCAGGTTTACCTTTCGGTTAACCTTTTTTCAAGTGCCAGTGTAGTTGATAGAGTACTGAAATACGGATCAAGGTGGTGTGAGTTCGAATCCTGACGGAGGATTTTTTCTTCATAAATACACTTACACAGTCGTTATCCCCCCGCACAACGAAATCCGGGGCCCAAGGTCAAGGTCACTATTGCTATGTTTAGAAACACTTGGTCATTGTTATAGCACTTACATTTAATATTATAAAGTCACACAAATATTGCTTTTGATGACATCTTGAGCGATAGACATACGGACAATATTGTTTCAACAAAAAGGGCTTTTAGAGGTATCAAAAATAGCTTTATTTCGTATTGGTGTTGCTAATTATGTCTCCCCCGAAAAAAATTTTTTCGGAGAGACATATTGTTTTTCCCCCGGGCGTCTGTCTGTCCGTCTGTACGTCTGTCACACTTTCGTGTCCGCTCTGTAACTTGAAAACCGTTAGAGCTATCTTCACGCAACTTCGTATAAATATTAATCAGCATTAGACGACGTGCAGTGCGCAAGAACTATAACTCTCGCATTTATACTTTTTGAATTATCTCCCTTGGAAGTTTGTTGGTATGTATATATGTATGGGCAAATCGTGTCCGGTCAATAACTTTCTTATTTTTTGATGGATTTTAAAATTACTCGGCAGAAATATTAACAACCATAAGACGATGTGTGGTGTGCATGAGGCAGGTCGGTACCTCAAAGGTCAAGGTCATACTTAGAGGTCAAAGGTAAAAAAAGGGGCCTTTTTTTCGTATTTGGTCAATAACTTTCTTATTTTCAGATGGATTTTCAAATTACTTGGTATAATTATTAACAACTATAAGACGATGTGTGGTGCGTATGAGGCAGGTCGGTACCTCAAAGGTCAAGGTCATACTTAGAGGTCAAAGGTCAAAAAAGGGGCCTTTTTTCATATTTGGTCAATAACTTTCTAATTTTGAGATGGATTTTAAAATTACTTGGCATAATTATTAACAACCATGAGACGATGTGTGGTGCACATGAGGCAGGTCGGTACCTCAAAGGTCAAGGTCATACTTAGAGGTAAAAGGCCAAAAAGGGGGCCTTTTTTCGTATTTGGTCAATAACTTTCTTACTTTGAGATGGATTTTGAAATCACTTGGCAGAAATGTTAACCAATATAAGGCGATGTGTTGCGTGCATGACCCAGGTTGGTACATCAAAGGTCAAGGTCATACTTAGAGGTCAAAGGTAAAAAAGGGGCCTTTTTTCGGGTTTTGTCAATAACTTGCTTATTTTTAAATAGAATTTGAAGTTACTTGGCAAACATGTTAACTATCATGGGACGATGTGTTGCATGCATGATTCAGTTTGGTACCTAAAATGTCAAGGTCATACATAGAGGTCAAAGGTAAACAAGAGGGCCCAGAGGGCCCTGAATCGCTCACCTGAAAATTAGTGTCTCCAGTACATTCTAGGCCCAAGGGCTATAATTTGAACAAACTATGTAATGGTCCACTAGATGAAGCTTCATACCAAATATCAAAGACCTGGGCCTTCTGGTTTCAGACAAGAAGATTTTTAAAGGTTTTCCCTATATAAGCCTATGAAAAACCAAAGGGTCCCGGGGTGGGGCATTTTTGGCCCAAGGGCTATAATTTGAACAATCTTGAAAGAGGTCCACTGGATGAAGCTTCATACCAAATATCAAAGACCTGGGCCTTCTGGTTTCAGACATGAAGATCTTCAAAGGTTTTCCCTATTTAAGCCTATGAAAAACCAAAGGGTCCCGGGGTGGGGGCATTTTTGGCCCAAGGGCTATAATTTGAACAATCTTGAAAGAGGTCCACTAGATGAAGCTTCACACCAAATACCAAAGATCTGGGCCTTGCGGTTTCAGAGAAAAGGATTTTTAAAGATTTTCCCTGTACAAACCTATGTAAAACCAAAGGCCCGCAGGGCGGGGGCATTTTTGGCCCCAAGGCTATAATTTGAACAATCTTAGTAAAGGTCCACCAGGTAAAGCTTCACACCAAATATTAAAGACCTGGGTCTTGTGATTTCAGAGAAGAAGATTTTTTAATGATTTTCCCTATATAAGCCTATGTAAAACCATAGGCCCCCACGGCGGGGGCATTTTGGCCCCCAGGGCTATAATTTGAACAATCTTGAAAGAGGTCTATTAGATGAAGCTTCACGCCAAATATCAAAGATCTGGGCCTTGCGGTTTCAGAGAAGAAGATTTTTAAAGATTTTCCCTGTATTCCCTATGTAAAACCAAAGGCCCCCAGGGCGGGGGCATTTTTGGCCCAAAGGCTATAATTTGAACAATCGTAGTAGAGGTCCACCAGGTAAAGCTTCACTCCAAATATTAAAGACCTGGGCCTTGTGTTTTCAGAGAAGAAGTTTTTTTAATGACTTTCCCTATGTAAGCCTATGTAAAACCATAGGCCCCTGCCCCGGGGGCATTTTGGCCCCCAGGGCTTTAATTTGAACAATTTTGAAAGAGGTCCAATAGATAAAGCTTCATACCAAATATCAAAGAACTGGGCCTTGCCGTTTGATTGAAGAAGATTTTTAAAGATTTTCCCTGTATAAGCCTATGTAAAACCAAAAGCCCCGGGGGCGGGGGCATTTTTGGCCCCAAGGCTATAATTTGAACAATCTTGAAAGAGGTCCACTAGATGAAGCTTCATACCAAATATCAAAGATCTGGGCCTTGCGGTTTGAGAGAAGAAGATTTTTAAAGATTTTCCCTGTATAAGCCTATGTAAAACCAAAGGCCCCCGGGGCGGGGGCATTTTTGGCCCCAAGGCTATAATTTGAACAATCTTAGTAGAGGTCCACCAGGTCGAGCTTCACACCAAATATTAAAGACCTGGGCCTTGTGGTTTCAGAGAAGAAGATTTTTTAATGATTTTCCCTGTTTAAGCCCATGTAAAACCAAAGGCCCCCGGGGCGGGGGCATTTTGGCCCCCAGGGCTATAATTTGAACAATCTTGGTAGAGGTCCACTAGATGAAGCTTCATACCAAATATTGAAGACCTGGGCCTTGCGGTTTCAGAGAAGAAGATTTTTTAAGATTTTCCCTGTATAAGTCTATGTAAAACCAAAGGCCCCCGGGGCGGGGGCATTTTTGGCCCCAAGGCTATAATTTGAACAATCTTAGTAGAGGTCCACCAGGTAAAGCTTCACACCAAATATTAAAGACCTGGACCTTGTGGTTTCAGAGAAGAAGATTTTTTAATGATTTTCCCTATATAAGCCTATGTAAAACCAAAGGCCCCCGGGGCGGGGGCATTTTGGCCCCCAGGGCTATAATTTGAACAATCTTGGTAGAGGTCCACTAGATGAAGCTTCATACCAAATATCGATGACCTGGGCCTTGCGGTTTCAGAGAAGAAGATTTTTAAAATTTTGTTTTAAAAAATCTATTTTTAGCTCCTGTGACCCAGATGTGCAATGGACCGGAACCATTTGAACAATTTTGAAAGGGGACCACCTAAGGATCATTGCTGTGAAGTTTGGTCAAAATCTGATCAGCGGTTTAGGAGGAGATGTCATTTGAAGAAAAAGTTTACGCACACACACACACACACACGAACACACGCACGCACTGACGACGGACGACGGACGAAAAGTGATCCCAAAAGCTACCTGACAGGTGAGCTAAAAAGGGGCCTTTTATGTGTTTGGTCAATAACTTTCTTATTTTTTAGATGGATTTTGAAATTGCTAGGCAGAAATGCTAACCACCATGAGATGATGTGTTGCACGCATGACCCAGTTTGGTACCTGAAAGGTCAAGGTCATACAAAGAGGTTAAAAGTAAAAAAGGGCCTTTTTTGCGTTCTGTCAATAACTTTCTTATTATGCCCCAACCGTTGAAAAAGTTGGAGGGGCATATTGGTTCTGGTTCGTTCGTCCATTTGTCCGTCCGTTACGCTTTTGATGCATAGCCTAACTAAAGAACCGTGTAGCATAAGCACCTATATAATTATATTAGATCGCATCAGATGATAACTCCATTTCAGTCGGGCTTTGTACAAGGCGACTCCACCACCTACCAACTCCTTCATACATACCACACCTTCTGTGAGGCTGTAGACAGTGGTAAAGAGATACGGGCAGTTTTCTGCGACATAACAAAAGCCTTCGACAGAGTCTGGCACAAGGGTTTGCTCTACAAACTTAAGAACATAGGATGTTCCGATTTTGTTTTAAGGTGGTTTACAAGCTATCTTTCCGAGCGAAGACAACGTGTAGTTATTAACGGCAAGAGTTCTGGCTGGGCTTCGGTTGAAGCCGGTGTTCCTCAGGGTTCAATATTGGGCCCACTCCTGTTTCTCGTTTATATAAACGACATAGTAAAAGACATTGGCTGTTCCATTCGCCTCTTTGCTGATGATACCAGTCTATACATAATTGTTGACCACCCTGACCAGGCGGCTAGATTGCTTAACGGTGACCTACAAACCATTTCTAACTGGGCTGACTCATGGCTGGTAGAATTTCATGCACAGAAAACAATGACAATGACCATATCAAGAAAATCAAACCCCCCTCACCACCCACCCTTGTTCTTAAACGACACTATAATACAGGAAACCTCCAACCACAAACATCTTGGCCTCACATTTTCCGACTCATGCAACTGAATACACATGTGAAAAATATATCTGAAAAAGCTAGTACACGTCTTAACCTCCTAAGAGCACTCAAGTTTAGAGTCAGCAGAAAAGCTTTAGAAAAAATGTACATGGCCTTTGTCCGACCCCTTCTAGAGTACAGTGACGTCGTTTGGGATAACTGCTCACTTGAAACCAAAAAACAGCTGGATGCAATTCACGTTGAAGCTGCCCGAATAATAACTGGAGCAAACAAATTATGCAATATAGAAAAACTCTTCTCAGATCTCGGTTGGGAGTCTCTTCAAAGTCGTCGGAACAAGCATAAATTGGTAGTATTTTACAAAGCATTACATGGTCTTACACCAGAATATCTTTTTGACCTGGTCCCTGCCACTGTTCAAGAAACTTCTAGATATAATCTCCGAAATTCAGATCATATCCAGAACTTTAGAGCCAATACAAATTTATTTCTTGACTCTTTTTTCCCTTCGACTATACGTGCCTGGAACAGCCTTCCTAACGAAGTGAAAGAAGCAACGTCTGTAGCAGCTTTCAAACACGCATTAAACAGTAACACCATAGTGCCTCCTAAACATTTTAATGCTGGTACACGCATTGGTCAGATTCTCCATGCTAGACTGAGAATGGGATGCAGCTCTCTAAATTCTGATCTGTATCGTAAAAACATTGTTCCAAGCCCATCTTGTCAGTGTGGAGAGTTTGAAAGTGCAAAACATTTCCTATTTTCATGTGCTAACTACTCAGTTGCCAGGGAAAGATACTTACCACGTGACTTACACAATTTTACTCTCAATGATCTATTGTTTGGGAAAACCACCCTTTCACCACATGAGAACCAAGCGCTATTCCTACAAGTGCAAGACTTCATTGTCAAATCCGGAAGATTTAAGCCTGCCTAGCCAACATTAATTGCAATTAAACTCAACTCCTATATTAGTCCTTTACTTATTTTCCTGTGTAAATTTCATGCAGGTGTCCAGTCAAATCTCTCTCTCTCTCTCTCTCTCTCTCTCTCTCTCTCTCTCTCTCTCTCTGTCGGTCACGCATATTTATTCTGTCTCAATATTTTCAGTCTTGCTACTCAATTATGTCGTACACTATGTTGTTTCCAGGAGATGACGTCTATAAGCCACAAGGCTTACTGTCAGATCCTTTAGCCACATTGTACTAATGTATGTGTATAGTAAATGTATCAAAGATCGAAATAAAATATTGTTTAAACCAAAGAACCGTGTATGCTAGGGTTTTGAAATTTCATATATGGATTCCTCATGGAAATATAGCAGACGCGTATTTTTTTTCTCGTCCGGATTATGCCCCCTTCAAGAGATATTGCCCTTTGAAATTTTTTTAATAAAATCTTGTCAGCAAGATATCTCAAAAACTATTGGACCTAGAGCCTTGAAAGTTGGTGAATATATTGGTGGTGATGATTATATGAACTGATTAACATTTGACAAAATTTCGAAAAATACTTTGTGAGTTATGTCCCTTTGTCATTTTGGTAATTTGTGCCCATTGTAATGTATGCTAAAAGTGATGCAAAGCATAACTTTAGAACCGTGTATGCTAGGGTTTTGAAATTTCATATATGGATTCGTCATGGAAAATTAGATGACACGTATTTTTTTTCTCGTCCGGATTATGCCCCTTTCAAGAGTTATTGCCCTTTGATTTTTTTAATAAAATCTTGTCAGCAAGATATCTCAAAAACTATTGGAGCAAGAGCCTTGAAACATGGTGAATAGATTGGTGGTGATGAGTAGATGAACTGATTAACTTATGACAAAATTCCGAAAAATACTTTGTGAGTTATGGCCCTTTGTCATTTTGGTAATGTGTGCCCATTGTAATGTATGCTAAAAGTGATGCATAGCATAACTTTAGAACCGTGTATGCTAAGGTTTTGAAATTTCATATATGGATTCCTCATGGAAAATTAGCTGACGCGTATTTTTTTCTCGTCCATATTATGCCCCTTTCAAGAGTTATTGCCCTTTAAAATTTTTTTAATAAAATCTTGTAAGCAAAATATCTCAAAAACTATTGGAGCTAGAGCCTTGGAAGTTGTTGAGTATATTGGTGGTGATGAGTATATGAACTGAATAACTTTTTACAAAATTCCGAAAAATACTTTGCGAGTTATGGCCCTTTGTCATTTTGGTAATTTGTGCCCATTGTAATGAATGCTCAAAGTGATGCATAGCATAACTTTAGAACGGTGTATGCTATGGTTTTGAAATTTCATATATGCATTCCTAATGGAAAATAAGCTGACGCGTATTTTGTTTTTCTTATCCGGATTATGCCCCTTTCAAAAGATATCGCCCTTTGAAATTTTGTTATTAGAATCTTGTCAGCAAGATATCTCAAAAACTATTGGAGCTAGAGCCTTGAAACATGGTGAATAGATTGGTGGTGATGAGTAGATGAACTGATTAACCTATAACAAAATTCCGAAAAATACTTTGTGAGTTATTGCCCTTTGTCATTTTGGTAATTTGTGCCCATTGTAATGTATGCTAAAAGTGATGCATAGCATAACTATAGAACCGTGTATGCTAGGGTTTTGAAATTTCATATATGGATTCCTCATGGAAAATTAGCTGACGCGTATTTTTTTTCTCGTCCGGATTATGCCCCTTTCAAGAGTTATTGCCCTTTGAACTAATAAAATCTTGTCAGCAAGATAGCTAAAAAACTATTGGAGCTAGAGCCTTGAAAGTTGGTGAATATATTGGTGGTGATGAGTAGATGACCTGCTTAACTTTTGACAAAATCCGAAAAATACTTTGTGAGTTATGGCCCTTTGTCATTTTGGTATTTTGTGCCCATTGTAATGTATGCTAAAAGTGATGCATAGCAAAACTTTAGAACCGTGTATGCTAGGGTTTTGAAATTTCATATATGGATTCCTCATGGAAAATTAGCTGACGCGTATTTTTCTCGTGTCCAGATTATGCCCCTTTCAAGAGTTATTGCCCTTTAAATTTTTTTAATAAAATCTTGTCAGCAAAGTATCTCAATTACTATTGGAGCTAGAGCCTTGAAAGTTGTTGAGTATATTGGTGGTGATGAGTATATGAACTGAATAACTTTTTACAAAATTCCAAAAAATACTTTGCGAGTTATGGCCCTTTGTCATTTTAGTAATTTGTGCCCATTGTAATGAATTATGCTATGGTTTTGAAATTTTATATATGGATTCCTAATGGAAAATAAGCTGACGCGTATTTTTTTTCTTATCCGGATTATGCCCCTTTCAAAAGTTCTTGCCCTTTGATCTTTTTTAATGAAATCTTGTCAGCAAGATATCTCAAAAACTATTGGAGCTAGAGCCTTGAAATATGATGAACATATTGGTGGTGATGAGTAGATGGACTGATTAACTTTTGACAAAATTCCGAAAAACACTTTGTGAGTTATGGCCCTTTTGCATTTTAGTAATTTGTGCCCATTGTAATTTATGCTTAAAGTGATGCATAGCATAACTTTAGAACCGTGTATGCTAGGGTTTTGAAATTTCATATATGCATTCCTGATGGAAAAATTAGCTGACGCGTATTTTTTTTACTCGTCCGGATTATGCCCCTTTCAAGAGTTATTGCCCTTTGAAGTTTTTTGAATAAATTCTTGTCAGCAAAATATCTCAAAAACTATTATAGCTGCAGCCTTGAATGTTGGTGAATACACGTAGATTGGTGTTTATGAGTAGATGACCTTAACTTTTGACAAATTTCCGAAAAATACTTTGTGAGTTATGGCCCTTTGTCATTTTGGTAATTTGTGCCCATTACAATGTATGCTAAAAGTGATGCATAGCATAACTGTAGAACTGTATATGCTATTGTTTTGAAATTTCATATATGCATTCCTGATGGAAAATAAGCTAATGCGTATTTTTTTTTCTCATCCGGATTATGCCTCTTTCAATAGTAATTGTCCTTTGAAGTTTTTTTAATAAAATCCTGTCAGCAAGATATCTCAAAAACTATTATAGCTAGAGTCTTGAAAGTTGATGAAAAGATTGGTGGTGAGGAGTAGACGACCTGATTAACTTTTGACAAAATTTGAGTTATGGCCCTTTGACATTTTGGTAATTTGTGTATTATAATGTATGCTAAAAGTGATGCATTCCATAACTTTAGAACCGTGTATGCTATGGTTTTGAAATTTCATATATGCGGTCCTTATGGAAAATAAACTGACACATATTTTTTTTCATCTGGATTAACTTAAGAACCGTGTAAGCTAGGGTTTTGAAATTTCATATATTGATTCGCTACGGAAAATTAGCGGACCCATATTTTTTTCTCATCCGCATTATGCCCCTTTCAAAAGTTATTGGCCTTTGATTTATTTGTAAGCATAACCTTGGGGCCAAGGCCACACACTTTGAATTATTATTGTAATCATGGTAATTTTCGGTTTTATTGGACGGATTTTTGAAAAATTCCGTCCTTTAAAATAGCGATGTCCGGGTGGGTGGTTGGGCGGTGGATGAGCATTTTTTTATTATTTTTTTGTGTTTTTTTTTTTCTACATAAACACATATAAACAGAGATTATACCCCTACACAAAAGTTGATATGGGGTGGTGATATGCCATTTGTCCTGTACATACATAAATACATGCATGCATACATCGCTACCCTACCCTACCCTAGCCTACCCCACGCTTCCCCACTCAAACCTACCCACCCCACCCCACCACACCACACTACACCCCAAACCACCCAACCCCACCATGCCCCACCCTACAACACCCCACCACACCCTGGCCCACCCCACACACACATGCATGCAGTCATGCACAAATCCTTTGTTGACTAGGAATATTTTTTTTTGTCTTTTTCTGTATAAACACATAACACAGAAATTATACCCCTACACAAAAGTTGATAGTGGGTGCTGATATACCATTTGTCCTGTACATACAAAACTACATGCATGCATATATTCCTACCCTACCTTACTCCACCCCAGCCCACCCCACCCCACCACATGACAGCCTACCCCACAACACCCCACCCCACGACAGCACACCTCAACCCGGCCCACTCCAATTACACGTGCATGCATGCACACACACATGCATTTACACTCAAACATGCATGCTCATACTCAATCACTCATTTATGCTTGCACACTCACATACACACACACATACATGCATGCACACAAACACACACTGATGCTTGCATGCATACATGCAGGTACTCACACATGCATGCATGCATGTACACAAATATGCATGCATGCACACTTATGGACTCACACAATGTCATGCACACACACACATGCATGCACATGCAGGCATGCACACTTATGCACTCACTATGCACACACACACACACACATACATAAATACATGCATGCATATATCCCTACCCTACCCTACCTCACCCCACCCCACCCCACCGACCCCACCACATGACACCCTACCCCACAACACCCCACCCCATGACAACCCACCTCAACCTGGCCCACACCACTTACACATGCATGCATGCACACATACATGCATTTACACTCAAACATGTATGCTCATACACAATCACTCATTTATGCTTGCACACCCACATACAAATGCACATGCATGCATGCACACACACACACACACACACACACACACACTGATGCTTGCATGCATACATGCAGGTACTCACACATGCATGCACACTTATGGACTCACACAGGCACACACACACACATGCATGCACATGCAGGCATGCACACTTATGCATTTACACATGCACACACACACACACACACACACACACACACACACACACATGCATGCACATGAAGGCATGCACTCACGCATTAATGCATGCCATAAGAAAACATGCATGCACACATGCACTCAGGCGCTACATAGCCTTCGGCGGAATTCTTGTTGTATGTTTTTGAGTCTTTAACAATATGTGTTGAATATTTTTCCATCTAGGGACAAGCAAAGGTTGGGGGCATTGTGTTTTACAAACACCATTTCTAGTTTTTAGGTGGATTTGGAAATTAATTTGCAGAAATGTTAACCACCATGAGACGATGTGTTGTGTGCATGACCCAAGTTGGTACCTCAAATGTCAAGGACAAAAAGACAAAAAGGGCCTTTTTTTAGTGTTCAGTCAATAACTTTCTTCTTCCTGGATAGATTGTGAAATTACTTGGCAGAAATGTTAACCATCATGAGACAATGTGGTGCACCCTAGACCCAGGTCGGTACCTCCAAGATCAAGGTCATACTAAGAGGTCAGAGGTAAAAAAATGTTTGTTTTTTTTTTTGTGTCCAGTCATTAACTTTTTATTTCTGGATGGACTTTGCATGCATAAATGTTCACCGTCATTAGACCATGAGTCATGTGCAAGACCAAGGTCCATACCTCCAATGTCAAGGTCATACCTAGAGGTCAAAGGTAAAAAAAGGACAGTCAATACTTTCCTTATTCTTTGATGGATTATGAAATTACTTGGCAGAAATGTTAACCATCATGAGACGATGTGTTGTACCTCAAAGGTCAAGGCCATACTTAGAGGTCAAAGGTAAAAAAGTGCTTTTTTGTTTACGGCCAATAACTTTTTTATTTTTCTATGAACATTTTTAAAGTTACTATGCAGAAATGTTCATCTTCATTAGATGATGTGCTGCACACAAGACCCAGCTCAATACCTCCAATGTCAAGGTTATACTTAGCAGTCAAAAACGGGGGAGACATCTGTGTTTTTGTAGAAAAACAAATTCTAGTCGCTACTTTTTCCTAATCCTCCGGCTGAAGCCGGCCTCAGTAGCTCAGTTGGATGCGCGTGTGACTGGTGATAAGGAGGTAGTTGGTTTGATACCTGCCGGAGTCGCCAAAATTCTTTCGTGGTGATTGATCATACAATCTTTTCTATGGTCATTCTATCAATAAGGGCAGTTTTCATTTTCTGGCGAAATAATGTGCACTTTACTGGTTAACCGCTTAGTATAAGACAGCCAAGGAAAAGTGTAGATAGCTAAAACGGGCTGCTCGATATGACATTATTAGTGTTTACTGGGTCATAAAAACTCCAAAACAAACAAAGCTTTCGACTAAAACGTATTTAAGTGGAAAACTGGAGGGTATAAAGCTAACTGACCGACTTCCATCATTTTTCAGAAGGGACAAAAAGGTTGAGGTTTTACGTCCGCGTCTATGCTATTTTAGTTATTTTGGAGACGTCGCTTAGGATTCTGTGGGGCTTTTATCTTACACTGAGATGAAATTACAGCTCTAACCCTACCGCCTAACGAAAAGCCTGTGTTTACGGGACAGTGCCCCCCTCGCATCACTTTGGCTGGGCAGACTTGGACCTTATTAGCAGGTTGCCAGTACTCAAAAGATCAGTGCACCGAAGCACCAGACAGCGCAATCTATGTTTCCGAGCCCCAATGGGCGGGGGCGAGACACATCCATCACGAAAACACGCCTGTATACATTTGACCCCCTTGAACCCCACTTTTATATAGTAAACTGGGGTTTACTAATCTGTTTTGGCCTATAAAAAATTCGAATGAGGTTTTCAATCAATTAAAATCTAGACGTTTTCGAGCTTCAAAGTAGAAGTAAAACAAAGATCAGGAATTGATACAATTAACTTACTCCACCCATAAAAGACACCAAAGGGAAAGAAATACAAACATTAAGCGACCAGACCATAATGGAAACCTAAACAAAGGAAGGCCATAAGGACAGTTACTTTCCCACAAAATGGCCATATGGCCATCCAAAACCAAAAGACACAAGTGATACACACAGTAAGTAACAAACAACTACATAAATAAATCGCCACAGAAGAGCCGCCTTGGAACGGTCAGTGGAAGATCTCCACTGGGGGGCTTAAATCGATTTTACGTGGCCACAATCCTCGCCCTTACTTCCGTCGCGATTTAGACAAATAATTTGTTCAGTCCGCATGAAGGCCTCCTAACTCATCAGTGCAACATCTCCGTGAACACAAAAATCAAAGAACCACAGAGGTGAGACAACGGTGAGGACCCGACAGCAAGAAACCACTGAAATGCTGGAGCAAAAGAAAACCAACAGTTAGACTCCGATGAGCCCGACCAGAGACAGAGCATCAGGCACCAACCGACATTATCTCTCTAATTTTCAATAAGCCTTTACGTTGGAGCCGTCATAGAATCTGAGGCCTGGCCCACCGGCGTGCAATTAAAGAGGGAAGCAAAGTTGCAAACCGTGATTGGGTTAACTACCATGCATGCAGTCTGTCGTATAATATCCATGTTGTACCCAATCTTTTTATATCGAAGAATGATTTTACGAAATTGGGTGCTGAAGTCATTGCGGTTATATATTTTTCTGAATTTATATGCTAAGTCACCATAAAATTCGGGTTCCGATAGACCTTGTTGCAGAAGAGATTTAAGTCCAATATTGAATTTTGAAATTAAATCAGAATGGCGTCTATAAAATTTTGAAAAGGCTTTGCGTAGTTTATGGTACCGATAACCCTGATTAAGGAGTTTAGCCGTTAATAATTTATTACGAGTGTTGAAGTCAGTTACATGACTACACACTCTAGCAAATCGAATTAATTGCGAAATATAAACGCCATAGGATGGCGCACGAGGAACATCACCATCCAAAAAAGGAAAATTTACAATCTCAAAATCAAAGTCATCGCGTTTATCATAAATTTTGCACGAAACAAATCCATCTACAATAGACAGATGCAAATCCAAAAACGGGGCCTCGGTATCAGAAGAATTTGCTTTATTTAACTGAAGTTCTAGGGGGTAAATCTGACTGATCAAACCATCAAAATAGGTATTATCAATATTTAATAAATCATCTAAATATCTAGAAGTAGAGCTAAAAGCTTCAATAATTTCAGATTGGTTATCAATGGAAAGCGACAAAATGAAGTCTCTTTCATAACAATACAAGAACAGATCAGCCACAAGAGGTGCGCAATTAGTACCCATCGGAATACCCACAATTTGTCTAAATAACTTAGTACCGAATCTAATATAAATATTGTCAAGTAGAAAGGTGAGGGCATCACACACTTTCTGACATGACCAAAGTGTATAATGCTTATGCTCTTTAGAAGTGAAAAATGCATTTCTGACATTACATGCAAGATAGAGAGAATCTTCTCTGTGAAAAGTCCATTCAATTAAATCATTAAGCTTTTCTTTTATAAGATTATGAGGAAGTGTAGTGTAAAGAGTGGAAAAATCGTAGGTAGACAGACTAGAAGCACGAAAATGTCTTGATTTCAATTTATTTAAAACCTCATTCGAATTTTTTATAGACCAAAACAGATTTCTTCCTGATCTTTCAAAGACTTTATCACACTATTTAATTACATGCGTTTTAATAGCAGTAAGACAGGAAGTTAATATTTTAGAAAGTTCAGTGGTAGTGCAAGAGCTAGAATTTACAATAAACCGTGCTTTGTAAGGTTTTTTATGAAGTTTTGGTAACCAGTATAGCGTAGGAAGCTTGTCTTGGCCTTCGTTAACACACACAGCAAACTTGGTGGCTGAAAGACAAACATGTTTATCAACTATAGCTCTCTCTTCAGCTAAAGGCTGAAGTTCATAGGCCATAGTACCACCAAGCTCCTGCTTAAGCGTGTTAACATAGTGGAGCCGTCACACAACGACGACGTTGTTAGCGGCCTTGTCTGCAGGGGCCAAAACAAACTTCTTATGAAATTCTTGAATACCTAGTTTAAGATGACGTAAAGACGGCTTGGGCTTAGGAGGTAATAAGTTAGTATTTTGAGAATAGAAAGAAATGCGTTTATTTACTAGTTTTAAAATGCTAAGTTTCCAGTCCTTAAGGGCTTTATGCTCAACATACTCTCGCTTACACCATCGATTACCGAATTCATTCAAGGAAGCAGCGATTTCATCTCTACATTTACTGAAATCAATTTTAGAAGGAAACCGATATTTCGGTCCTTTAGAAATTATATTCCTTATCCTAGAATCAGGAATAATTTTCAAATTGCCAGTAATGACATGACAAGCAGCAGGATAGCAATACTTTGAGTTTTTACAATCACATGAATCAGGAGTATTAGTATCAATATCAAGATCTGAAACACGTTTATTGAAATTAAAAATGATAGATCTAACAGGTTTGTTATATTTATAGCAAATTATAGGTGTTTCAGTATTTTGAAAATAAGCAGGAATGGAAGAAAGCACCGATCTCTCACGGAAGATACTGGGCAAATCTATAAAATCCATACCCTTATTAATGAAGGATATTTTGAAGAAATGGCGTTTATGATTAATTTCAGAATCAATGTAAGGACGGAGAGTATGCTGTGTATAGCCTCTAGTTAAGAGAGCCGCATCATATAACTGATGAGAACTATCGTAGAATTTATTCGCCTCGGTGTCCAGAAGACGTAAAACAGAAACGGGTAATGAACTTAAAAATGAAAGCATAGAGTGGCGTCCATGGTTTAATTATATAATTGACAGTCACTTCAGTCTAGTATTGTTTCGTTTAAACGCACGTGTTTTACGTTTAAAGTTACCATTTTTCCTGGTGCCGTGAGATCTAGTTCTGCGTTTTCGACATTCCAGGAGTGAAAAAATATCAAAGTCCGGCATTCTGGAAATATTACCCTCATGATAAATGTTGTCATTAAATCCCAGTGGAAAAGGGGTCTGTAAAAATTTAATCCATTTCAGTTCAGCTTCATGTCTTTTGATTATTTTGAATCTAGATGTAGAATTTGCATCGTAATAAAGTTTTTCCACTGGTTGTATAACAATGTTATTTACAGAATGACCTGTACGTCGAAAGTGACGGTACAAGAAAGTGTCAGTTTTCTTAGGCTTACTCATTCTACGATAATGCTCGTTCAATCTAGTTTTAAGCATGCGGTTAGTTTGACCGACGTACTGCATATTACAGTTTGTAGCACGTCAAGTAATTAGATAAATTAAATCTGTAGACTGTCATGTCAAATCAGACATGTTAACTACAGAGAAGCGTCTACCGTTTACAGATGAAGTAACGGTAGACGCAGTGCTTAAATGCGAACAACATCTGCACCTCTTGGCATTGCACTTAGAAATACTGGGATACATTCCACTTCTTTTCCACGGATTAGTATATTTTCGAAGGATGGGCGATTTGAGAGGAGATAGTCTTATACGAAGACTACTCCCAAAAACATTGGTATTGCCTGCTCCTTTGAGATTAACTGAAGTTACAGAAGACAAATTTAAGGGTCTAACCAATACCGAAGGCAACATAGTATTAAAGTTCTTAATAGAATGGGGAATCCGTACAGAAGAAGCAGAGTGTAACCTAAGGGGTGATATTGATATTTTAAATGTATTTGTAATACTCATTTTGGTTAGTAAGGTTGTGATACCGTCAATACTAAAGCGATGTTCATACCGGTTATTAAATAAATAAATAAAACAGCATATAAAATTACTGAAGAAGATTCATTCGAATAGAAGGAAGGTACAACAAAAGCCCACAAAACATCCTAGTCTACTTAAAGTACAGGGATGTCAAACAAGCAGTTGTTATACAACGAGGAACGAACATCGGTTTAATAATGACCTTCAACAGGTATCTAAAGGATGTCAATTGATGGAACAGTGAAAAGCAATTGTATAAGCAATCCCTGAGGATTGGAAAAATAAGAGCATTAAATGCATGTACGGGGAGACCTTTTACAGCCGCCACACGGCACAAACAAAACAGCCCTGATATGCAAAGTAGAAGTAAAACAAAGATCAGGAATTGATACAATTAACTTACTCCACCCATAAAAGACACCAAAGGGAAAGAAATACAAACATTAAGCGACCAGACCATAATGGAAACCTAAACAAAGGAAGGCCATAAGGACAGTTACTTTCCCACAAAATGGCCATATGGCCATCCAAAACCAAAAGACACAAGTGATACACACAGTAAGTAACAAACAACTACATAAATAAATCGCCACAGAAGAGCCGCCTTGGAACGGTCAGTGGAAGATCTCCACTGGGGGGCTTAAATCGATTTTACGTGGCCACAATCCTCGCCCTTACTTCCGTCGCGATTTAGACAAATAATTTGTTCAGTCCGCATGAAGGCCTCCTAACTCATCAGTGCAACATCTCCGTGAACACAAAAATCAAAGAACCACAGAGGTGAGACAACGGTGAGGACCCGACAGCAAGAAACCACTGAAATGCTGGAGCAAAAGAAAACCAACAGTTAGACTCCGATGAGCCCGACCAGAGACAGAGCATCAGGCACCAACCGACATTATCTCTCTAATTTTCAATAAGCCTTTACGTTGGAGCCGTCATAGAATCTGAGTCTGTCTACTTACGATTTTTCCACTCTTTACACTACACTTTCTCATACTCTTATAAAAGAACAGCTTAATGAATTAATTGAATGGGCTTTTCACAGAGAAGATTCTCTCTATCTTGCATGTAATGTCAGAAATGCATTTTTCACTTCTAAAGAGCATAAGAATTATACACTTTGGTCATGTCAGAAAGTGTGTCATGCCCTCACCTTTCTACTAGACAAAATTTATATTAGATTCGGTACTAAGTTATTTAGACAAATTGTGAGTATTCCGATGGGTACGAATTGCGCACCTTTTGTGGCTGATCTGTTCTTGTATGGTTATGAAAGAGACTTCATGTTGTCGCTTTCCATTGATAACCAATCTGAAATTATTGAAGCTTTTAGCTCCATTTCTAGATATTTAGATGATTTATTAAATATTGATAATACCTATTTCGATGGTTTGATCAGTCAGATTTACCCCCCAGAACTTCAGTTAAATAAAGCTAATTCTTCTGATACCGAGGCCCCGTTTTTGGATTTACATCTATCTATTGTAGATGGGTTTATTTCGTGCAAAATTTATGATAAACGAGATGACTTTGATTTTGAGATTGTAAATTTTCCTTTTTTGGAGGGTGATGTTCCTCGTGCGCCATCCTATGGCGTTTATATTTCGCAATTAATTCGATTTGCCAGGGTGTGTAGTCATGTATCTGACTTCAACACTCGTAATACATTATTAACGGCTAAACTTCTTAATCAGAGTTATCGGTACCATAAACTACGCAAAGCCTTTTCAAAATTTTATAGACGCCATTCTGATTTAATTTCAAAATTCAATATTGGACTTAAATCTCTTCTGCAACAAGGTCTGTCGGAACCCGAATTTTATGGTGACTTAGTATATAAATTCAGAAACATATATAACCGCAATGACTTCAGCACCCAATTTCGTAAAATCATTCTTCGATATAAAAAGATTGGGTACAACATGGATGTTATACGACAGACTGCATGCATGGTAGTTAACCCAATCACGGTTGGCAACTTTGCTTCCCTCTTTAATTGCACGCCGGTGGGTCAGGCCTCAGATTCTATGACGGTTCCAAAGTAAAGGCTTATTGAGAATTAGAGAGATCTAATTCAATGTAATGTTGGTTGGTGCCCGATGCTCTGTGCTCTGTCTCTGGTCAGGCCAATCGGAGTCTAACTGTTGGTTTTCTTTTGCTCCAGCATTTAAGTGTTTTTTTGCTGTCGAGTCCTCACCGTTGTCTCACCTCTGTGGTTCTTTGATTATTTGTGTTCACGGAAATGTTGCACTGATGAGTTAGGAGGCCTTCATGCGGACTGAACAAATTATTTGTCTAAATCGCGACGGAAGTAAGGGCGAGGAGGATTGTGGCCACGTAAAATCGATTTAAGCCCCCCCCCCCCCCCCCCCCCCAGTGGAATTGTTTCCACTGACCGTTCCAAGGCGGTTCTTCTGTGGCGGTTTATTTATGTTGTTGTTTGTTACTACTTTCTATGTGTATCACTTGTGTCTTTTTATTTTGGATGGCCATTTGGCCATTTTGTCGGAAAGTAACTGTCCTTATGGCCATCCTTAATTTAGGTTTCCATTATGGTCTGGTCGCTTCATGTTTGTGTTTCTTTCCCTTTGGTGTCTTTGATGGGTAGAGTAAGTTAATTGTATCGATTCCTGATCTTTGTTTATCTTCTACTTTACAAGGGTAAACGATTTTTTATTATTTCTGCTCCAAAATAAAGATTGTTGGTACGCGTTTGAACCGCCTCATCGACCGGCTCGATGAGGCGGTTCTAACGAACTCTTGGTGCCATTTTTGCATCACGTGGACAAGTCCGCGAAATGAAGACCCCCCTAAACCCCAGTTTATATAGAGAAAACTGGGGTTTACGGGGGTCTTCATTATTTTTCTTATTTCTGCTCCAAGACATAGGTTGTGGGTACTCGTTAGAACCGCCTCAATGAGGCGGTTCTAACGAGCACACACAACCTATGTTATGAGCATTTATAAGAAAAATATCAAGGATTTTCAGCAGAAAGGTAGCCATTTTGGAGGTGTGAAAAATGCACTATATCGTACGGGTGAGTTATCGTAATGGAATGTGGCTTTTCCTGGGCATCTGTTTCTATAAATTTTTGTGACGGGGCTCAGTCTGAACTGACTACAAGTAATTTGAGTGACGTCAGTATCACAATACAGTCGAAATTCAATGGCTCGAACACCTTTGGGACCTCAAAAATCTGTTCGAGACAGGGGTAGTTCGAGCCACTGAGGAATACTGTCAGGAGGCATAACGAGTTACTTTTACACACCTTTTCGGTGTTCGATAATGAATATGTATACTGTGTGTACGCATTAGAATCGCCTCATCGAGGCGATTCTAATGAGTACACACAGCATACATTTGCAAGATAAAAGACTAAAATCTCCTTAATTATCCCCCACTATTTCTTATGTAGAGGAATTCCCTAGGGACTCAAGAACATGTTCGACTCATCCATGGTAAACGAGCCATCGGTGTTCGAGCCATCGAAGTTCTACTGTATATTCTAATGACTTCTTATTTACATATCACTTTTAATTAATATGCATATGCGTATTAATTAACTTACGCATATGCATTTTGAGGAAATATTGTATTTGCGTTCAAATTGAGTGAGGCAATGGTGACATGGCCTCATTTAGTTTTAACAGAAGTCACCCAACCCGATGATATCATGTAATTCAACGTCTGTTGAATCAATTACTTACCCGTTTCGAGACGCATTAATGTGCCGTTTCTGTTCACATTGAAGGATCACTGCACCTGATATTAACCCTTTTTGTACCAAATGGAATATTCCATCTAATATATAGCAGGAGTCCATTTCAAAATTTAGGGGTGTCAGGTTGTTTTTTATTATTATTATTTATTTTGAAAATGGCTTAACTTTTTGCAAACCGTGTAGGCCCAGATTGGACGCCGCGTTCTGTGGCGTCTGATCTGGGTCTGCACTGTTTGCCCTGGTACCCGTTTTGGGGTTCCCGGTACTAAATGGGTTAAAGACAAATAATAGGTTATGTCAGAAAAAAAAACTCTTGAAGTGTAATTTAAACTACTCATTTGGATCCTTTCTGTAAAACTGATTGAACAAAGTACCAGCTATGAGGCATGATGAAATGCTGCATTGTCGAGTACGTGTATGCCTTATGTGAAGCGTTAGTGTAGAACCTATAACGAATATTACGCATGCACATAATGTAAATTACGCATGCACGTAATGTAACCATACTTTAACCTTTATATGCCTAGAGGTCCTTTTTGGGGCACATTGGCAAACAATATACATCCAGATCCGACGCCGCTTTGTTTGTGTGTTTGATTTGAGGTTTAACGTCCCCATCAACACTGTAAAGGCCATTTTGGAGACGTTGCTTCCAATTTTGTGGGACTTTTACCCGACCTTGAGATGAAATGACATCTCAAGCCCTGCCGCCCAATGAAACCAATGGGTTTATAAACATGGACGGTCCCGACTCGCACCCCTTTGCCTGGGCAAGCTTAGATCCTCTAAGCGGTTTACCAGTACCCGTGTGCGGGTCGGTTTTTCAGGTCTGCATGGAAGCATCATGCAGCTCATGTATTTCTAAACCCTGTTGTTCCGTATATGTACAGTCTGGTTCTGTGGCTAGGACAGGCAACATTTCTTGGATTCAATGGCATTAACGGCGATGCAACATGTAATGAAGCTTGGGGAGCATCATAAGGTACTCTAGTAGTGTATATGCTTTATAAAGTGTTTATATTTTTATGTATATTGCTGTATTGCTAAATACAGTATTATTGTTATTATTATTAACGACTAAACTTCTTAACCAGGGTTATCGGTACCATAAACTAAGCAAAAAAGAAGTGGAGGAAATGATCAGGAATCGTTACAATTTACCGACAGCTCCCAATGGAAACATCAATAGCGGAAAGCCAAAAGGACAGTTGCTTTCCCACAAAATGGCTAATAGGCTATCCAAAATAAAATAATATAAGCGACACAAACACCCAAAGACAAACCATAACAAAAAAACCGCTACAGAAGAACCGCCGTGGAACGGTCAGCGGAAACGAATTCCACTGGGGGGCTTAAATCGATTTTACGTGGCCACAATCCTCGCCCATACTTCCGTAACGATTTAGACAAATATTTTTTTCAGTCCACATGAAGGCCTCCTAACTCATCAGTGCAACATCTCCGTGAACACAAAAAATCAAACAACCACAGAGATGAAACAACGGTGAGGACTCGACAGCAAGAAACCACTGAAATGCTGGAGCAAAAGAAAACCAAAAGTAAGACTCCGATGGGCCCAACCAGAGACAGAGTATCAGGCACCATCCAACGTTACATTGAATACGATCGCTCTAATTCTGTGTAAGCTTTTACGCTGGAACCATCATAGAATCTGAGGCCTGACCCACTGGCGTGCAAATAAAGAGGGAAGCAAAGTTGTCAACCGTGATTGGGTTAACTACCATGCATGCAGTCTGTCGTATAATATTTATGTTGTACCCAATCTTTTTATATCAAAGTAGAAGTAAAACAAAGATCAGGAATCGATACAATTAACTTACTCCACCCATCAAAGACACCAAAGGGAAAGAAACACAAACATTAAGCGACCAGACCATAATGGAAACCTAAACAAAGGAAGGCCATAAGGACAGTTACTTTCCCACAAAATGGCCATGTATGATTTTAGAATGATTTTACGAAATTGGGTGCTGAAGTCATTGCGGTTTTATATTTTTCTGAATTTATATACTAAGTCACCATAAAATTCGGGTTCCGATAGACCTTGTTGCAGAAGAGATTTAAGTCCAATATTGAATTTTGAAATTAAATCAGAATGACGTCTATAAAATTTTGAAAAGGCTTTGCGTAGTTTATGGTACGGATAACCCTGATTAAGAGGTTTAGCCGTTAACAATTTATTACGAGTGTTAAAGTCAGATACTTGACTACACACTCTAGCAAATCGAATTAATTGCGAAATATAAACACCATAGGATGGCGCTCGAGGAACATTACCATCCAAAAAAGGAAAATTTACAATCTCAAAATAAAAATCATCGTGTTTATCATAAATTTTGCAAGAAACAAACCCATCTACAATAGATAAATGTTAATAAACAAACGGGGCCTCGGTATCAGAAGAATTTGCTTTATTTAACTTAAGTTCTGGGGCGGGGTGGGGGGGGGGTAAAGTTGACTGATCAAACCATCGAAATAGGTGTTATCAATATTTAATAAATCATCCAAATATCTAGAAGTGGAGCTAAAAGCCTTAATGATTTCCAACTGGTTTTCAGCAGAAAGGGGCATCATGAAGTCTCTCTCATAACAAGTGGTGCGCAATTAGTACCCATTGGAATACCCACATCTTGTCTAAATAACTTAATACCAAATCTTATGAAAATATTGTCAAGTAGAAAGGTGAGAGCTTCACACACTTTCTGACATGACCATTAAGTATAATTTTTATGCTCTTCAGAAGTGAAAAAAGCATTTCTTACATTTCATGAAGATAGACGGAGTCTTCCATATGACATGTCAATTCAATTAAAGCCTTTTCAAAATTTTATAAACGTCATTCTGATTTAATTTCGAAATTCAATATTGGAAATGGGTCTCTTCTGTGGCAAGGTCTATCGGAACCAAAATTTAATGGTGACTTAGTATATAAATTCAGAAAAAATATATAACAGCAATGATTTCAGCACCCAGTTTCGTAAAATCTTTCTTCGATATAAAAAGATTTGGTACAACATAAATGTTAAACGACAGACTGTATGCATGGTAGTAGACCCAATCACGGTTGACAACTTTGCTTACCTCTTTAATTGCACGCCGGTGGGTCAGGACTCAGATTCTATGACGTTTCCATGGTAAAGGCCTATGTTGGTTGGTACCTGGTGCTCTGTCTCTGGTCGTGTCCATCGGAGGCTAACTGTTTTTTTAGCTCAACGTCACGTAGTGACGAGGTGAGCTTTTGGGATCACTTTTTGTCCGTCGACCGTCGTGCGTGCGTGCGTCCGTCCGTGCGTCCGTGCGTAAACAATTTCTTCAAACGACATCTCCTCCTAAACCACTGATCGGAGTTTGACCAAACTTCACAGGAATGATCCTTAGGTGATCCCCTTTCGAAGTTGTTCAAATAGTTCCGGTCCGTGGCATATCAGGATCACAGGAGCCCAAAATAGATTTTTTTCACCAAAAACTTAAAAAATCTTCTTCTCTGAAACTACAAGGCCCAGGTCTTTGATATTTGGTATGAAGCTTCATCTATTGAACCCCTACCAAGATTGTTCAAATTATAGTGCTGGGGCCAAAAATGCCCCCCGCCCCGGGGCCCTTTGGTTCACATGGGCTTATATAGGGAAAATCTTTAAAAATCTTCTTCTCTGAAACCGCAAGGCCCAGTTCTTTGATATTTGGTATGGAGCTTCATCTAGTAGACCCCTACCAAGATTGTTCAGATTAAAGTGCTGGGGCCAAAAATGCCCCCACCCTGGGGCCCTTTGGTTTCACATGGGCTTATATAGGGAAAATCTTTAAAAAAGCTTCTTCTCTGAAGCCGCAAGGCACAGGTCTTTGCTATTTGGTATGAAGCTTCATCTAGTGGACCCCAACCAAGATTGTTCAAATTATAGTGCTGTTGCCAAAAATGCCCCCGCCCCGGAGCCCTTTGGTTTCACATGGGCTTATATAGGGAAAATCTTTAAAAATCTTCTTCTCTGAAACTGCAAGGCCCAAGTCTTTGCTATTTGGTATGAAGCTTCATCTAGTAGACCCCTACCAAGATTGTTCAAATTATAGCCCTGGGTCCAAAAATGCCCCCACCCCGGGGCCCTTTAGTGTTACATAGACTTATATAGGGAAAATCTTTAAAAATCTTCTTCTCTGAAACCGCAAGGCCCAGGTCTTTGATATTTAATATGAAGCTTCTTCTAGTGGACCTCTACCAAGATTGTTTAAATTATAGTGCTGTTGCCAAAAATGCCCCCGCCCCGGGGCCCTTTGGTTTCACATGGGCTTATATAGGGAAAATCTTTAAAAATCTTCTTCTCTGAAACTGCAAGGCCCAAGTCTTTGCTATTTGGTATGAAGCTTCATCTAGTAGACCCCTACCAAGATTGTTCAAATTATAGCCCTGGGTCCAAAAATGCCCCCACCCCGGGGCCCTTTAGTGTTACATAGACTTATATAGGGAAAATCTTTAAAAATCTTCTTCTCTGAAACCGCAAGGCCCAGGTCTTTGATATTTAATATGAAGCTTCTTCTAGTGGACCTCTACCAAGATTGTTTAAATTATAGTGCTGTTGCCAAAAATGCCCCCGCCCCGGGGCCCTTTGGTTTCACATGGGCTTATATAGGGAAAATCTTTAAAAATCTTCTTCTCTGAAACTGCAAGGCCCAAGTCTTTGCTATTTGGTATGAAGCTTCATCTAGTAGACCCCTACCAAGATTGTTCAAATTATAGCCCTGGGTCCAAAAATGCCCCCACCCCGGGGCCCTTTAGTGTTACATAGACTTATATAGGGAAAATCTTTAAAAATCTTCTTCTCTGAAACCGCAAGGCCCAGGTCTTTGATATTTAATATGAAGCTTCTTCTAGTGGACCTCTACCAAGATTGTTTAAATTATAGTGCTGGGGCCAAAAATGCCCCCGCCCCGGGGCCCTTTGGTTTCACATGGGCTTATATAGGGAAAATCTTTATAAATCTTCTTCTCTGAAACCACAAGGCACAGGTCTTTGCTATTTGGTATGAAGCTTCATCTAGTGGACCCCTACCTAGATTGTTCACATTATAGTGCTGGGGCCAAAAATGCCCCCGCCCAGGGGCCCTTTGGTTTTACATAGACTTATATAGAGAAAATCTTTAAAAATCTTCTTCTCTAAAACCGCAAGGCCTAGGTCTTTGATATTTGATATGAAGCTTCATCTAGTGGATCTCTACCATGATTGTTCAAATTATAGCCCTGAGACCAAAAATGCCCCCCGCCTTGCCCTTTGGTTTTACATAGACTTATATATGGAAAATCTTGAAAAATCTTCTTCTCTGAAACCACAAAACCTAGGTCTTTGATATTTGTTGTGAAATTTCATCTAGTGGACCTCTATCAAGATTGTTCAAATTATAGCCCTGGGGCCAAAAATGCCCCCGCCCCGAGACCCTTTGGTTTTACATAGACTTACATAGGGAAATCTTTAAAACTCTTTTCTCTGAAACTGCAAGGCCCATGTCTTTGATATTTAGGATGGAGCTTCATCTAGTGGACCTCTACCAAGATTGTTCACATTATAGCCCTTGGGCCACAAATGCTCCCGCCAAGGGGCCCTTTGGTTTTACATAGTCTTATATAGTGATAATCTTTGAAAATCTTCTTCTCTGAAATAGCAAGGCCCAGGTCTTTGATATTTGGTGTGAGGCTTCATCTAGTGGACCTCTATCAAGATTGTTTAAATTATAGCCCTGAGGCCAAAAGTGCCCCTACTCAGGGGCCATTTGGTTTTACAGGCTTATGTAGAGAATGTCTTTAAAAATCTTCTCTGAAACCGCAAGGCCCAGGTCTTCGATATTTGGAGTGTAGCTTCATCTAGTGTACCTTTGCCAAGATTGTTCAAATTATAGCCTTTGTTGATATTTGGTATGAAGCTTCACCTTTTTAGACCTCCCTCAACATTATGCACATTATAGCCCTGGGGTCAATAATGGCCCTCCCCGGGACCCACTTGTTACTCTATGGATCAGGTGAGCGATCCAGGGCCATAATAACCCTCTTGTTTTTTTTGGCTCCCGCAGTTCAGTGGTTTCTTGCTGTCGAGTCCTCACCTTTGTTTTGATGTCTGTGGTTTTTTGTGTTCACGGAGATGTTGCACTGATGAGTTAGGAGGCCTTCATGCGGACTGAAAAAAAAATAGTTGTCTCAGTCGCGACGGATGTAAGGGCGAGGATTGTGGTCACGTAAAATCGATTTAAGCCCCCACCCCCCAGTGGAATTCGTTTCCGCTGACCGTTCCAAGGCGGTTCTTCTATCGTTGTTTATTTTTGTAATGGTTTGTCTTTGGGTGTTTGTGTCGCTTATATTATTTTATTTTGGATAGCCTATTCGACATTTTGTGGGAAAGTGGCTGTCCTTTTGACTTTCCGCTATTGATGTTTCCATTAGGGTCTGTTGTTTCATGTTGTGTTTCTTTCACTTTGATGTCTCTGATTGGGGCTTTTGGTTGATTGTATCGATACCTGATTATTGCCTTCACTTCTATTTTACAGGAAGCCACCTACGGCAAACGGGTGGTACTTCCTTTAGCTCTTCCCAGTTGGCACAGAGACCACAGCAGCACTGTACTCAGTGGGAATTGAGCCCCAAGGGCCACGGAAAGGCAGGAAGTTTAATACCTGGGGGAATTATTTGTCTATATCGCAACGGAAGTAAGGGCGAGGATTGTGGCCGCATCAAATCGATATAAGCCCCAGTGGAATTCGTTTCCGCTTACCGTTCCAAGGTTTGTCTTTGGGTGTTTGTGTCGCTTATATCATTTTATTTTGGATAGCCTATTGGCCATTTTGTGGGAAAGTAACTGTCCTTTTGGCTTTCCGCTATCGATGTTTCCATTGGTGTTTTTGTTTCATGTTTGTGTTTCTTTCCCTTTGGTGTCTTTGATGGGACCCTTGCTTTAATTGTATCGATTCCTGATCATTGCCTCCACTTTTTTTTAACAATCAGCTGTATTTTATTCGGGGTGCACCATGGGGGCGAAGGTGGTGGTGGTGGGGGGGGGGGGGCTGTTGGGTGGTGTTACTTAAATACTGGCCCTTGTTCTGTCATGGCTTTGACAAATCATTTGTTCAGTCCACACGAAGGATTTCTAACTCATCAGTGCAACATATCCGAAAACATAAAAAATCAAACAAATTCAGAGATAAAAATCAACGATGAAGACTCGAAAGCATGAAATAACTGAAATGCTGGAGCAAACATAAATAATCGGCCCCGCCCATAGGGGCTTAGTAATATGGTATATTGAGCCTCTCCCACACATAAAAAAAAAAAAAAAAAACACCTACCAGAGTGACCTCGGAAAAATTGTAAAAAATGAAAAGTGAAAAAATCTGTAAAAATAAAAACCGGTGAGGCCGTGGGTTTGGGTTTAGACTAATAAAAGTGGGTTTTGAGATCAAACCCACCATCCCAAACCCACTTTCAGGGAGATCAAACCCACCATCCCAAACCCACTTTTAGGCTAACCTGCCCGAAAAAAAAAAAAAAAAAAAAAAACACACCCCTAAAAAAAACAAAGAAAAAAAACACCCCTAAAAAAAACACATACACAAAAAAAAAGAGGAAGGGAGTACTGTGGCAAAGTGATGAAAGGGGGGTGAAAAAAAAAAACAAAAAAAAAACGCACCCCTAAAAAAAAAAAAAAAAAAACACCCGCACCTATAGAGGCCTCCAAAAAAATATTTTTTTTTCTTCATACACCAAGTACCCCCTACTAGAAAAACACACACCTCGAAAAATGCTAAAATAAAAAAAATGAGAAAAGAAAAAAAAACACACCTCGAAAAAAGATAAAAATGCAAAAATGAAAAAATATAGAGAAAGTAAAACTCTGATAAAGTGAAACAGAACTTACCTTAATCACCGTTTTCCTCAATAATAACTTGCAATCTGTTCTTTTCAGAAATCAATTCACTGATTTTAATCTGCAAAGATGTTTTTTCTTGTGTTTCACATTCGTTCTTCACTAACAATTTGTTTAGATTTCTTTTCACGCCAGCTCTTTGCCTCGTAAGTCTTAACCAAACTTGTCTCTTGTTTCTGTCATTAAATTCGTTTTTAACTTTGACTATTCTTTCAGTTAAAACTTCAATTTCTCTTTTTTTATTGTCTATATCCCTAGTTTGAGAATTTATCTTAATTTCACTCTTTGCCAACAATGATTCAAATTTTTCTATTTCATTTATCACTTTCACAAAATCACGTCTGTTTAACTCAGAAGCCATTTTAGAAGTATCTCATTTTTTGTTTTGTATTTGTTTACCCGTCTCCATTTCGTATCTAAACAGATATTTACCGTAACTATGCAGATGTTTACGCGTCTCCATTACGTTCCTAAGCAGATGTTTATTGAAATGTTTATCGCCTCAAAGAAAATGTTTTCCGCAACCATGCGGTTGTTTATCGTCTCTATGCAAGGCTATGCA
The DNA here is from genome assembly GCA_963580285.1 of Lucinisca nassula. Taxonomy (NCBI): domain Eukaryota; kingdom Metazoa; phylum Mollusca; class Bivalvia; order Lucinida; family Lucinidae; genus Lucinisca; species Lucinisca nassula. The sequence continues at coordinate 154,888,865 of OY757016.1, forward strand.
ATATTTTTTTTATCAGTGATACAGCAAAGAAGTTTCTAAACAGCTGTAACTTATACTATATATATTTTCGTAAGCATATAACATTTCTCCATACTGCGTTTACCCTAAATATCTGGACACCTCCGCAATTTCTTTAACAAACTTTACCATCTCCAAATTTGGACATGTCCATTTGTCCTTTCCTAACCTGCCAACCAACCAACATGGTAGACCCTGATGAGACATCTTCCAAGTCATATCTGGGTTTACACAGTTTAGTCAGGCATCACTGTCCCAATATTTAGGGTCAGTATGGTATTTTTCAACCTAATACTCTTATCAGAGGAATTTCTAAACCCCATTCATAAAACTAAGTATTAAATATATAATAAGTAAATAAAATATTGATACGGTGACGTCAATCGATAGCTAAAAATCACATTATTTCTTTCTGTCATTCCCTATTCAGAATCAATAACTATTCAGTGGAAGCATTAATCAAATTATTGGATCAATACACATTATAGCAGGAAAAAATGTACCTTTCTCGAAACCACAAATAAGAGAAAGTGTGCCTTCAGCCAGTCTGACTACTACAGTAAGGCAGATTGAACGCATATGATTGATGTCATGTGAAAAAGGTATCTTTTAGCATTTATGAATAGGGAAGACCCTGACCAGACCCTTACAGTCCGATCAGTCTTGTCAGAAAGGCTTGAAAGTCGTTATGGATATAATCAAAGTACAGAAAGGCCTGAAAGTCGTTATGGATATAATCAAAGTACAGAAAGGCTTGAAAGTCGTTATGGATATAATCAAAGTACAGAAAGGCCTGAAAGTCGTAACGGGAATAATCAAAGTACAGAAAGGATCGTGAATCACCGTAATGCGTAGCTTTTAACAGTCAGTAAAAGAATTTGCAAAGAATTAGAATGTAAAAATCTGCATATTTGTATTGATTTAGTTTACGCTCCTATAAATAGGTGGTGGGTCATTATTGACTATTATAATTTTATTAAATAAAATCAAACATCTCCTATTTTTTTTTACCTCGGCTAAAGCCTGGGCCTTGCCTTCCTCAATAAGTTTTTTTCTTTCTACCTCACTTAATCCTGTTTGTTTTGAATGTATGCAATCTTTCCGTTTATGATATTTATCTAATTCATCTAAAATCAACTTAAATTCATTTTCAGATATCTGCCCATCTGTCAAAGCCTTAGAAATCAAATCTTTTATACTATTCAATTTACTATCAGCAATAGTTTTAATCTCATAATGTTTTTGTGTTTTTGCATGTAATTTACGTCTCACTAACTTAACACAAACACCCAGAGATCCACACACAACAGCAGCAATTTCCAATGGCAACATAATTGGAACAGTTAAACCAACACCAGCCATAATAACAGCCGTTGATATTAGGCCAGTATCAATACTATCAGTAATATTAATTCCCCGTTTATACTTTTTATATAAAGCTTTGCGAGTATCTCTCTCTTTTATTAATTGTTTTTCTATTTCTGATATCTTCTGTAATCTATAATTTTGTCCGTCTTCACTAGGCAAGTCAGGATATAAATTCGGGGCTGTGGGTTGCTTCATTTTTATATATATTTTTTGAATTCAATTAATAACGAGGCAACACTATTAACTACAGTTCCATTAGCCCCCAGACTTATAAAATTAATAACACTTCCAGCTTCAACAAAAAATGGTTTATCAAAATTATCATGTTTTCTTGGTATTGTTGTACGCAGAGTAATCTCACCCCCCCCTTATAACCACCCCATCCACCAACACACCAACTCGCACTTCACCACTTGACCTTTCACTCGACAGGCTAATACCTGTAATATGACCACGTCTCATCATAACATAACCAACTTTTGGCTCTCTACCTGCATTTCCAAATGAAAACACCTCACCTCTAATTAAAGGGCCTTTTGATTCAGCACTTATTGTAATGTCTTCATTTGTATAAGCGTTTTGTAATCTACTATTTAAATCTGTAAATCTTCTATGCAAATCATTAACACGTAAAGTCAAATTATTCTTATCTGTTGTAAACTTTTTAACACCAAATATACTCATTTTTATACAATAATTATATAATTTCTAACACACAATTAATTGGCAATCCATTGTTGTTTATTTTTTCTCCAAGAGAATCACAAACGCTTATACTTAATTCTGAAATATCACCATGTGTTAATTGTTTATATTCCGGATTACTAAAACGTGTATGAACAATATCACCAAACGATTTATTCTCAACAGAAACAACACCAAGAATATTACTAGGAGCACCATCTAAGAAATTGTAAGCACTGTTTATCTGCTCAAGATGAACATATAGTTGTTTATAAGGTGCACAATTTAACGGTATTTCTCCCTCATATGTTTGATTTGCGTTAAATCGTCTTTTATTTCCGAGGCCCAACATCTCTTTTAATCCTTTGCTTATTTTTAAATCAACGGTCGATGTCAAAAACACTATGCCATTTGTTTCATTTACAGATAATACAATATTATTACTTTGAAATATATCTGCTATTTGTTGGAAACTGTAAAATCCTGAAGCTAAACGTATTGCTTTATCTGTTCCTTTTTGGATAGATTCATCAATTAAATTATACCAACCTATGGTATAAGTAAAACTCTTCAATCCAATTCTCTTATTTCCACATTTATTATCTACATATTGTTGTAAATATATTGTTTTATTAATATCGGAAATTGTATGATACATTTTTTACACATAAAAAATGATACCAAAAGAATTCAAGTACAATCCCAATGCATCATATAACCACAATACTAAACATACCAAAAAGAATATTGAACTTGTAAAACAAACAATTTATGTTAACAAAGATGATCATTTTCCAGTAACGTTTCTCAACTTATTTAAAAAATATCAAAATCCAACATTACACACCAATAAACCGTGGAATATATGGCTTCATTCATCATTTGACTGGTGGCAATGTCAATTAAATTTTGCCGTTTGGTGTGCCACTGCAGGATGTGGAGTAAGTTATCAAGACCATTTACAAAACACTTCAGGATTAACTAAAACAGTATATACATTCGACAAAGCAACATACCAAAAGTTATGCAATGAATTCGATGTTTCACCTAGCACGGATTGGAGGCAAAAACTGGAAAGTAGTTCTAAATGTAGTGGTCTCGGGAGTTACACACAATATTTTAAACCAGATGGAAAATACAGACAAGATCATCAAAGTGATGGGCCATTCTTTAGTGTAAATGATAAAATAGAACATACAGTAAATATAAGTGAGGCATGGACAATGTTTATATTAGACAAATCAGAAGGCTTCACAAAACCAGGTGTTGAACGAATTAACGAAAGTATTAGAATGTTTGTATGGGCTTTATTAGGAGCACAATCCCAAACACGTGTAGAAATACTAAAAATAGGCACAGGATTTGATGCACAAAAACAATTCTTAGCAAATGTTCAAGATGCAATTAACAGTCCAATCGATTTGCCTACTCAAATATCAAAATATCAAAATGTATTGAAATACGCAAGAAGTAAAGTTGATTACACATATGGACTTGGTCTCTATATGTCTCCCAGTGATATGATATTACAAATTGGCACTATCGCTGGATATAATAATAAAATTGTAATTGCAACAGAAAATCAAACACTTGGTTTCAATAATGATGTAAATGTTAAACCTGTTGCACCTACCACACAACCTGCAACTATACAAGGTACACCAACAAAGAAATCTCTACCAGAACCAAAACATCAGGAAACAAAAACAAAGAAATCTATACCAGAACCTGTTGAAAAGAAACAAGCAACACAACACGAAGACAACAAAACAGCATTAATAGTAGGAAGTATAGTAATAGGTATTATTGCACTCACTATCTATGAGATTTACTAATATACTCTCTTGCAGCTGTATACAATAACCCCACAACAAGGAGAAGCAACGCCCAGAGATGTTCACCAAACCAGTTAACCACTTTTCCAGTAGTAGACAACAGCCAAGACACAATGGAACCAATAATACCCGGTAGCGCTGCTGCTGCTTTTCCCGCTAGATTAGCTAATAGTTAAGCAAGATTACTTAATTGTTTTTTTACCCATTCTTTTACTCCGCCCTGTGATGAAGGTGGTTTAGGGGTTATAGACCCACCACCAGTAGTAGGAATAATTGCCTCAACAATAACGCCAATAATCATTCCAAAAGCAGTTAAAATACTAACAATTGTAATTCCTTGTTCTCTGAATAATGTTTTAATTCTCTCGCCTAATGTGGTGTCTTCTTTTAATACTCTGTTTATAGTTTCTTTTATCCTGTTTATCTGACTACGTAATGCTTCTTTGTTTTCACTAGCAGCCTCAAGTCTTAAAGTTCTATCATCTTCCAATTTTTTTAATTCCTTACTTATCCTCTCTACATCTTCAACTTCTTCAGCTTCTTGCAGTTTTCTTTTTTCTTTTGCTATATCTTTATCAATGTCTGTCAGCTTTGCTAAGTTATTTGTGAGTTCACCACGGAAAGTTTGTAGTTTCTCATCTAGAGCTTCCAGTTCTCTGAATGTTTTACCTTCTGTTTGTGTGGGTGCATTTTTGACTTCAGGCAGCTCTAAATACAAGTCAGTAAATGATGTTTCTAATGATTTTACAGCTGTGTCTACACCAATTATTGTATCGTTTAGTTCAGTGGTACTTGATAAATCTTTAAGTGGTATATGTTCTTCAACATTCTGTAAGTCATTTCGCGTGCTTTCTAGAACTTTTCTTGTCTTCTGAGATATCTTTGTCTTACTTTGATAATCTGGTAAATTTAAATACTGTCTGATTGCCTGTGTTCCACCTTTACCTACTACACGGTTGTATTCATTTGCTAAAGAACCCAAAGAAAGAAATGTTGCTGGACCTTGCTTTGCAGTAATTCTGATTTCTTTGTCACCGACAACCCAATATAAAATTTTACCATCCTCTGTCAACTTAAACTGATCATAATCCTTTTTGTCTGGTACCATTTTGTATCGCTTTTCTATTTCATCATAAAATGTCTTCACAAGTCTCTGCTTCTGTCCTTCAAGTACGGATTCTCGTAGTCGCCCTCTTAAGTCAGAAAGCTGATCACTCTGATTTAGAATAATCCTCTGATCAACATCATCTGGAGCCATAGGTAATTTGTCATAAATATCATCTTCATCTTCATCTTTATTTTTATCAACTCTATTATCGTAATCAAAATCAAATCCTTCCGCCATTGTTAATTATTAAATTTTTCCTTAAAAAAATGGCGACCTATGGAAATAAATTAAACCCTTTCAGAAAAATAAGAGAACCACGTGGGGTAAGAGGAATCCGTCAAAGTGTAGTGATAACCAATAATCCGTCAACTATTGATCAAAATCAACAATTGTTAGTTAGATTCCCCAATCTCTCCGGAAATGATGTTATTGTTCCCGGAACAGTCAAATTAGCATTTGAAATTGAGTTAGATTCTAGAGATGTAAATGCCACTATATTTCCAAATATAGGAAGATCAATAATAAAGAAAACAACAATTCGTATCTCTGGAAATGAAGTTATGTCAATTGATGATAGTGACATCTATCATTGTTATACTGATCTCTGGAAGAGTCCTACAGAACGTATAAATATGGCATACCAAGGCATTGGCAAACCAAACATGTTGAAACATAGAGTTGGCGCAGGAAACGTAACAGGGGATAAAGAAGATCAAGCCATCGCAAAGGCATATGGAAACAGGTTTTGTATTCCACTTGATTTTGAATTATTGGAAACCCATATGCCTTTTTATCAAGCAGGACTCGGCGATAGACTTGAATATGAACTTACATTCAATGATTATAATAAAGTAATTCAATCAGCCGATGCAGCTTCATCTTATATAATCAAAAATATTTGTTTGGAATTTGATACTGTTTCTGATACTTACTTAGCAAGAGAAATAAGACAGCAAGTTGATGGTAAAATGGTTATTTTGTATGACCGAATACTAAGACACAGAAAAATACCAAAAAATAAATCTGATACACTATGGAATATTAATTTAAATGTCCCAGCTAGAAGTATGAAAGGGATTCTATTGTTATTTGAAGATCCTGAAAGGACAAGTACAGAACACTATTACAATCCAGAAATAACAAAAGTAGAAATGACAATAGAAGGAATCCCAAATCAATTATACAGTCAAGGAATGAAAGCATATCAACAGTGGGATGAGATAAATAAATTCTTTGCTTTGAATTCAAAAAGAAATAGAGAAACAAGTATGGTCATTAAAGATTTATATTTTACTGATACAACGTTAGAGAAATATCTAACGACCAATTATGCATTATGGTTAGATTTACGTTCAACGGATGATAATACACTTCACGGTTCAGGAAGAAGAATTGAAAATGCATCAGAAGGTATAACAATACAAATAACGAAAGAAGCAGGAATAGATGCACCAATAAATGTTTATCTATTTGTAATACAGGATGCACAAATTAATTTTGAAGATGGTAGATTTAAAGAAGCCAATTATTAATCAATTAAAATGGAATTACCTAAATATCCACACAGTGCAATTATTTGTGGCCAAACTGGCTGTGGAAAGACTGAATTTGTTTTAGACTTACTTGAAGATGAATATAAAGGTATATTTAGTTATATTGTTATACTTTGCCCAACCATTCAATGGAACAAGGCATACAAAAATCGTGATTGGATTGGTGATGTTAGAAAACCAAAAACAAAAAATATTATAATCGTGAATCCTGTAATAAAAGATGGAACAGAGAAACTTCAAGAACTGTTACGTTTGTTTTTTAATAAGTTTGCAGGTAAACCAACCCTGTATATCATCGATGACTGCAGTGCCACAAAAGAACTAACAAAGAAAAAAGACATGTTATCCGACCTAGCATTTTCTGATAGACACGCAGAACAATCGATATGGGTTATATCGCAGAGATACAATTCAGTTTTAAAAGATTTAAGAGAACAAACAAAATGGTTATGTATTTTCTATATGAAAGATAGAGATAGTTTTGAAAATTGTTTGAGAGAGAATGATGTTATTCCTACACTGGAAGACCGACAAAGAATAAAGGAAGAACTAAAAAAAAAGAAACATCGTAAATTAATTTTGAAAACCGACCAACCTACTGATTATTGGGTGGTTGATTAAGTAATGCTTAAGTAATGCTTTAGTAATGCTATAGTAATGCTTTAGTAATGCTATAGTAATGCTTAAGTAATGCTTAAAAAATAAGCAATAAAAAAAGATGCTTCTTGAAACACTAACAATTATAACAAACATTGCTGTCTTATCAATAGTTGGATATATGATATTTAATTATTTTAAAATTAAAAATAAATTTTATAAAGTAAAAAATAAACTATATAAAATGAACGCCGAAGAATTATTGAAAGATGTTGAGTTACCAGAACAAAAAGATGACCATGAAGACAAAAAACGTGAAAGATTATCAGCCCTTGTTGCTGGTGGAGGAAGTAAACAATATCTTGGTAAAGACTTACAAATGTCAGACATTGATACAATGACACCAGAAAAAATAAACAAGCTATACTCTAGATACGAAGCCAGACTTGGTGCAAGTATGACTAAGACGTTGGGGAATTCTTTTATAAATTTGTATGTTATGGGTGTGACAAAGTATCTCAATGTTACTAACCCACCTAGGTTGATACAAGACTTAGAGGAAGACCCTTTTATCAATCATGCTTTAACAAGTACTTGTTGTGAGTTGTATTATAGATATGGAATGTATCTTGCTCCTTTTACTGCAATGTTAACAACAGCGAGACATATTGATTTCACTGATAAAAAAAATGAAAATATTGACTTAAAAAAGGATGAATGAAATAAATGAAAAAACGAAAAACCCAAAACGAGTAGCTGCTGGTAAAAAAGGTGCGGAAGCAAAAAGATTAAAAGCTGAATTAAAAAGAAAAGAAATAGAAACAATGAAAAAAGAAAAACATACAATTAAAATCTATAACAAAAGATGATGATGAAGTTAGGGATGAAGTTAAAGAAGTTCAACGTGTAAATATATACAAAAATTACATACCATTATGTATATCAATTGTAGTTGTTGGATTGGGATTATATATTTATAATAAGAAACAAGTTACACATGCACCTATTCCACCACCAAAGGAAAAGAAAGAAATAGATCCATTTGAGTTGTAATCAAAAAAATTCTTATAAAAATGGCAACACAAATTGATGGAAAACAAATAGTAAACATGTTATATCATGCCGGAGTGGAAACACTATTAACGGTTGGATATGCAGAATTAGGAAGAAAACTATTGAGAAGACAACCACCAAAAGTAGATTTTAATATGGCGGACATTGGTATGTTATCTATTGATATATTACTTGCAATGGCTACCAGAGATATGTTGGTTAAACACAATATTATTCCTGCTGATATTATGAAATAAAATATTTATAAAATGGCGAGTGCAATTGCGATGATGATTGGTGGAGCAGTAGTAAATGCCTTTTCTTTTTCGGGCAGTAATTATTTGTTTTCACATATTGGAAAAGATGCAGATAAAGAGAGAGAAAGACATGATAAGGCAATGGAACAATTAGAAGCAGCACAAGTAAAATGGAGTAGAGAAAGAACACAAAGATTAGATTTTATTAATGAACAATTACAAAAAGAACATCATGCAGAACAAACATACGAAGATGTTGACCAAGCAATGAAACTATATTACTATGCTACTGGAAAACAATTATCAACTTTACCTTCTGAACCAAAGTTGAGTGATTCTTATACTCCATCAGAAGACCAGAAAAATAGAGAGATTGCATTTGTTGTTGGTGGTATGGCAATAACTGGATTTGTTGCATGGAAATTAAATAAAATATAAAGATTCAATACCATAAGGTTGTGTATCTATTCCATTATCACATATATATCTTTTATCATCAAAAGGGGATAATCCTATTTTAATCATTTCATTCAAGTATATTTTATGTTTTTTGTGCACTAAATTAAACATTGTTTTATGAATTACTTTTTTATTTTTTAAACATACCTCATATGATTCTGTATTTATTTCTTTTTTAGTTGTTTTATTAACTCCTTTCGCAAGACATTTAAATTTAATAACAGAATCTTCCAAATATTCATATCCATACATTTTACTTCTTATACCTATAAACTTTGTCATTATATTTCCTCCTAATTCATCTTTAAATTTTCCAATTACTTTCTTGTTATCATTTGAATACAGAGAATGATCTTTTGGGTAATTAGAAGTATCTAAATGATCTTTTATTTTGTCTAAATCAGAATAAAGATCCTCTGTGAATATATTTAATACAAACGCATCGGTGTCGCTATATAAAAGTTCATTATTAGGAAAATATTTCTCAATAATTTTATAGTAAAACTTATACATTACTAATTTTGAATAATCTAAAACACACATTCCTAAATAGATTGGTTTATTAAAATACATTGATTTATAATTAAATAATACAGCTTTAAAATCATTATTAAAATCTATAATATCTTTAAAATTATCTAATGAAGCTAATCTTTTTAGTTTTTCAGGAGCATTTACTAATTCTACTCTACATCTATTAGAAATATCTTCCATTGTTTTTCCGTAAAATGAGTTGTTCATTAATTTCCAAAAATCTTTGTCAAAATCATTTTCTGCTTTTGTTCTCATCTCTGTATTAAAATCAATATAAGATTTTAACCAAGCTTTATGATTAAAAGATATTATACTATGAATTCTAGTTACTTTTATTCCAAGAGAAATATAATATTTAAGAATATCATAATGCACTATATATTCTTTTTTGTCATGAAGGTCTAATATTAATTTTTCAACTTTACCCAATCGATCATTATGCTGTTTTAAGAAATCTCTTGAATAATCTGATATTTCTTCTTCATCTATTTTCCTTTTTATAGGCATAGGAGGAAATTTTCTTAATTTGATTTTCGTTATATCATCATATTCTAAATTCACTTTAAAAACCATTCCAACATCTTCGTTACATTTATCTAAGTAATAATTTATATTTTGGCTTTTTACTTCTTCCCATTTAAAATTTTTATAAGGAAGTTTTTCTGACATCCCAACGCCATATAAGTTATTAGCATCGGTATACCATAGATAATTCGGATTTTTTATTTCTTTATTTTCATTTGTATATTTATTATTTACCTCGACATATCTTGAACCTAATACTCCAGAAAATCCACCTCTTATTCCTTCTCTCCACATATCTAACATGTCCTTTTCATAAATTAAATCTAATTCTATTCCGGTATATTTTAATCCTGCATTCCATGATAATCCAGGCGCAGAATAACAATAAGCTGGATCTATTTCATAATGTTTTAAACATATATTTCTAAAATTTTCAAATACATCAGTAAGTATTAAAACATCAAGTTTCTGATAAAGCATTAAATAATCTTCAAATGTTTTACAGTATTTATTGAATATTTTTTTTCCATGTTCATACTCTTTATCCGAAATATCTTTTTGATATAGTACAGAATAAAATTCTTCCTTATCTGGGAATTCTTCTAGTTTTAATTTTTCAAAAGAATCAAAAAAATCATAAGGGAATACACCTTTAAAACTTCTTTCACCATTTTCATGATATTTTTTAATCCTCAAATAAACATTCATTCGATAATTCTCTTTTAAGTATTTTATATTGTTCATCTTTTAATGTTTTTGATAAATTATCTATACTACTTAATAGGAATCTAAAACTGTCTTTAAAAACTAACTTAAAATATTGATCACCATAAGTTATTGATATATAATTTTCACTATCCTTTGGTAATACTTTTACTTTTTTGTATTTTGTTTCATGTTTTAATAATTCTTCTGTTATAAAATGAAAATCATATCCACTTCCATTATGAAAAAAGATTGGGAATTGTTTTCCATCCCTTGATTCTAATCTATTACAACTGGAGCAAGAAATTCCTCTGAATTTCCCAGATAGATGATTATGTTCAATTATCTTTTCTTTTTTTTTCTAAATACTTATTACATAAATAACAGTTATCCGAAAGTTCTTCTTTTTCTCCTTTAAAATTCTTTTTGCCATTGTGATAAGCCCATTTAATTTTATCATTATAAAACAAACATGTTTCAATAAAATCTTTTTTCTGCAGTTTCACTTGGTGTATAATTTATATTTTTATTTGGTATGATTTCAGGATATTGAGAAACTAATTGTAAATTAAACGAAACTATCTTTTGTTCTTGTAAATTGATTGTATTATCTTTAAAGGTTAATTTAATACTTTCTCTTTTTATCTTTTGTTTTAATCTCTCACTTAGTTTCTTAATTTTTACTTCATTTACTTCACAATACTTTTTTATTTCATAATCACTTACTTCTATAGGTCTTCCATCCTCAATCCATTTATCAAATATTTTATCTATTAAATTATTGAAATACTTTTCAATGTATTTTTCTTTAATTTTATCCAAATATCTTTTAGTTTGTTGATCGACTATTCTATTATGAATATAATTATGATAAATTCTTTTAGATTTTTTTTAGATATCTCTTGTTCTTTCATTATCTTATTTATAATCATATTCCTTACTTTAGAATTAACATTGTGTGATTTACTTTTAATTCTCAGTTTATTTATTTGTTTCCTGAGTTCATTATCTAGAAAATTTAACTTTATATTAATTGATTCAAAGTCTGCATATCCAACAAATGGTAATTTTAATTCAAAATGATGATTTTCAAATTAACACTTACTTCCTTCTTTTGGCATATTATATTTCATAGGTTTATTTTTTTCACAATTTTTCGTATGTTTTTTCAGAGCATTTTCAGTAGTATATGAAGCAGTAATACAATTTCTACAATGATATCTTTTATGATGATTATGATTAAGATAAGCATTAAAATTTTTAATTAAACAATAATGTTTCTTTTCTCCTAAAGTAACATATAATAAATCTATAACATATTTTCTATCTTTAAATTTACTTCTATACATTGGATATATATCACGTAAGTTTTTTTCTTGAATTGATTTTTCAAAGTCATATTCTACAGGATCAAAAAGTCCATTTTCAATCCCAAATACGTTGATAGCTATATATTCATTTTCTTTTTCAAATCTTTCAATTGAAACAATACTTACTGGAGATTTAATATTATCCATATTTAACCATTCTAAAAAAGGTTTATAAATTGTGGCTCTTGCGGGGTATTTATTCATATATTTAAATACATCTGATAATGAAGTATTTTCTTCTGATTTCTCTTTATATAATATTCCAGCAATTACACTATAAGCAAAACAATTATCGTCCTTATTTTGAATATTTAATAGACTATTAAATTTTATTCCTAAATCAAAATAAGAAGATCCATTCAAACTTTTAACTCTGACTACTTTTACTTCTGTGTTTTCTATTTCATTAAATATTAACCCGGATTCTTTTCCTTGATGTTCTTCTTCCCATGCTTTATACTTTTCAATAATAGAATTATAAACTTCATTAAATTCGTTTTGTGCTTGAAGTTTTATAAATCCACTATTAAAATGTCTTTCTACTTTCTCATCCATGGCAAAAGGTTTTGAGTAAATAGTTTTTATTATTAAATTAAATTTTACATTTGGAAATGATAAGACTAATCTTTTAACGTCTGGTTTGATCTTCTTGAAATAATCATTTATATTAATTCCACTTTTTTTGAATAATTTCTGTAATATAATTCTTCGGAGTTTTCTTGGGTCCCATTTATAAAGGATAAATTTTTATTAGGTATATTTTTTATAATTTATTTTCTAAGTAATACTCGTGTGGATAATTAGGATTTCTAAGTAGAAATTCTTGACAAGCTTGTTTATACTTATCTTTATTATTCATATAATACATTCGTTTTATAGGTTTATTACATTGTTTACATGCACATTTAACTCCAAATGGTTTGTCTTTTGCTTTGTGATATTCACTTAATAATTTATACTCATTACATTTTGTACAAATTTTTCCTTCTGTCATTTTTTAAGATAAATATTTTTATTATATTAAAAATGGAGCATCCAAAAATTTATTGTTTACGTTGTAAAAAGCATACTGAAAATGATTCAGTGAAACAAGTAACAACAACTAATAATAGACAAATGTTAAAAGGTAAATGTTCTGAGTGTGGATCTAACAAAAATAGATTTATATCCGATAGAGAAAAAATAACAAATAAATTAGCAGATGAATTACATCATAGAGTTATAAAATCTTTTACAAAAAGACGTGTTTATGTTCATTCAATAGATCAAACATGGGCGGTTGATTTGGCAGATATGCAACAATATTCAAAACAAAATAAACACTATAAATATTTATTAGCTGTTATAGACGTTTTTAGTAAATATGGTTGGTTAATTCCTTTAAAAAATAAAACAGGAGTAACAGTAAGTGAAGCATTTAAAACATTATTTAAAGAAAGAAAACCGATGTTCATCTGGTCAGATAAAGGATCTGAATTTTATAATCGACAAGTAAAAGAATTGTTAAAAGATAATAATATAAAGTTACATTCAACTGAGAATGAAGAAAAATCCAGTGTAGTAGAACGATGGATAGGCACTATGAAACAACATATGTATAAATATTTTACTGCAAATGAAACTACTAAATATTATGATATATTAGATAAATTAGTTGAAAATTATAATAATACAGTACATTCTTCTATTAAAATGACACCTGTTGAAGCGAGTAAAGTAGAAAATGAATTAACTGTGTATAAAAATTTATATCCAGAAAAAGAAAAGAAAACTGAAAAACCTAAATTCAAAGTTGGGGATAGAGTAAGAATAGCAAAAAAGAAAGGTAAATTTGAAAAGGGTTATACTACTCGTTGGACTAGAGAAATATTTGTAATTGAAGAAATTTTAAATACAAATCCTGTTACTTATAAAATAAATGATTTAAAAGGCGAAGAAATCAAAGGTAGTTTCTATGAACAAGAATTACAGATTACTGAGTTTTAGATCTTTTTTCACTTTTTTTTTTCACCTCTGCCTCCAACCCCCTTTTTTGTAATTTTTAGTACTCCCTTTTTTTTCATTTTTTATCATTTCTCGGGGGGGGGGGGGCCCTCTAGCGGGTGTTTTTTTTTGGAGCCTGAAAGTGGGTTTGGGATGGTCGGTTTGATCTCCCTGAAAGTGGGTTTGGGATGGTGGGTTTGATCTCAAAACCCACTTTTATTAGTCTAAACCCAAACCCACGGGCTCACCGGTTTTTATTTTTACAGATTTTTTCACTTTTCATTTTTTACAATTTTTCCGAGGTCACTCTGGTAGGTGTTTTTTTTTTTTTTTTTTATGTGTGGGAGAGGCTCAATATACCATATTACTGGGCTTGGAGAAATATATGGGCTGCACGATGCTTCCACGCAGAGCTTAATCGGGCCCGCACACTAGTACTGGTAAACCGCTTAGAGAATCTAAGCCTGTCCAGTAACCGCGGTGCGAGGCGGACCGCCCATGCTAATAAACCCTATTGGTTTCATTGGGCGACAGGGCTTGAGATGTCATTTCATCTCAATGTCGGGTAAAAGTCCCTAAAAATTGGAAGCAACGTCTCCAAAATGACATTTAAAGTGTTGACGGGGACGTTAAACCTCAAATCAAACAAACAAACAAAAGCAAACATAAATAAATAAATAAATAAAACAAAAACGAAAAAAATGGACTCCGGTGAGCCAGACAAGAGACGGAGCATTAGGCACAAACTCTTACGAAAAGTTTAAATAAGTATTTAGGCCGGAGCCGTCATAGAGTCTGAGGCCCGACCCGCCGGCGTACAATTTAATAACTTCACAATGAAGCACGTTTCGATCGTTACAGGCTAGGGAAAGGTGTAGTGATAAAAAGGAGTTTTCGCTATAATTTGCAGGTTCTTCAATGATCTGGGTCTACACTGTTTGCTTAACCCTTTTTGTACCAAATGGAATCTCCCACCTTATAAATAACAGGAGTTCATTTCGAAATTCAGGGGTGTCAGGTTGTTTTTTCTTCAAAATTTATTTGGAAAATAGCTGAATTACCAGCAAACAGTGTAGGCTCTGATCAGACGCCGCGTTCTGCAGCGTCTGATCTGGGCCTGCACTGTTTGCCAGGGTACCCGTTTTGGGGTTTCCGGTACCAAATGGGTTAAGGAGCATTCATTTTTGTAAAATTTGCCACAAATAAAAACAAACCTGACACCCCTATAATTGGAAATGGACCGCTCCAAACTTTCTGCGTGGAATACTCCATTGCCATATATAGATTAAATAAATAATAATACAGTAGAACTTCGATGGCTCGAACACCGATGGCTCGTTTACCATGGATGTGTCGAACCCATTCTTGAGCCCCTAGCGAAATCCTCTACAAAACAAATAGTGGGGGATCATTAAGGAGATTTTAGTCTTTTATCTTGCACATGTATGCTGTGTGTACTCATTAGAATCGCCTCGATGGGGCGATTCTAATGAGTACACACAGCATACATTTTCATTACAGAACGCCGAAAATATGTCCAAAAGTATCTCGTTATGCCCCCTGGAAGTAATCTGAGTGGCTGTCTCGAACAAATTTTCATGGTCCCAAAGGGGTTCGAGCCATTGAAGTTCGACTGTAATACACAACCATTGCACATACAACATGAAAAGCCCCGTTGGAAAATCCCACAATGCTACGTTAAAAATAAACAACATCAGAACAACCCATTAAGAAAACACGCCTATACAAATACATTGTACACCTTTACCGCCGAAAAATCTAAATTTTTTAGATGGAAAATTGTGATGTTTTTCTTATTTCTGTTCAAAATATAGATTTTGGATACTCGTTAGAACACCCTCGATGGGGCGGTTCTAACGAGTACCCACAATCCATATTTTAGAGCAGAAATAAGAAAAATAAGGTTTACCCCTGCAAACCCAGGGGTCCAGAATATAGGTATGTTTTTCGTAATGTCTGAAGTATATTCTGAAGAAGCCATCTGATCGTGTAACCTGATTGGCTGGTTATCAGAAATGGGTGTGGCTAATTTACTTATTCAACAGGATAAGGGTTAACATTTGTGGAAAATGTGCTGCAGCAGGGTTCAGTCAGATCCTCTGGCTGCTCAAGTTCTTTAGGCTTACGCTTGGCTTAAACGAGTAAGTGTTTCGTATGCGCATGTCCACATCACGAAACCAAGCCTATATAATTTTGACCCCCTTGAACTCCACTTTTATGTAGTAAAACTGGGATTTATAGGGGTAAACCTTATTTATCTTATTTCTGCTCTAAAATATAGATTGCGGGTACTCGTTAGAATCGCCTCAACGAGGCGGTTCCAACGAGTACCCGAAAACTATATATTGAGCAGAAATATGAAAAATGTCACAATTTTTCATCTTAAAATTTTTATTTCTGGTGCGTTAAAGGTTACAATGTATTTGTATAGGCGTGTTTCCGTACTGAGAAGCTATACCAGCGGCTCCAGAATCATGTCGAATTATATGGTTTGTAAACATTAAAAAAGGATCGGTATTGCAACCTGTATAAACATTAAAATTTGCATGTTTAATCGGGTGAGCCAAGTAAAAACACTTTTGAAGTTACGACCGTATATATATAAGCCATAAGATTCGGAAAACATGTGCATGTTAGAAAATGTAAGCCTGCCCGTAAAAGCAGAAATTTTTCTGATGAAAAATTGATAGTTTTCTTATTTCTGCTTAAACATAGATTTTGGCTGCCCGCTAGAACCGCATTGCAACTGCTCATTAGAACCACATTGTGGCTGCTGTTAGAAATTCATTGTGGCTGTTCGTTGGAACCGCCTTTTGCCTGCTCGTTAGAACCGTTTGACTGCTGGTAAGAACCGCCTTGTGGCTGCTCGTTAGAACTGTCTTGTGGCTGCTCGTTAGAACTGTCTTGTGGCTGCTCGTTAGAACCGTCTTGTGGCTGCTCGTTAGAACCGCCTTGATGTTGTACGTTAGAACTGCCTTGTGACTGCTCGGTTGAACCGCCTAACTGAGGCGTTCCTACCGAATGCCCTACAATCCAAGTTTTAGAGCTTAAGAGACAGCAGCATTCAATATCCTTGTAAACCCAGATTTTCTTATTATGAACTGTTACATGTAATGGCACGGGCTTACTTACGTGATGTTTGGGAAATATCTTAAGTAACCTATTCGAACCTTTTATTCGAACTTAATTTATTGTGGCGTCTTAATCATTGAAGTTGACATTTAATTTTCCATGAAATCGCGTGGGACTGTCAATTATTAACTCAGATTTTTTTAAGGAGAGCCAATGTTTACACAAACGTTTTGGAGTTCGAGACATTAATAAAAGAGAATTTCATCAAATTGGGAGTCTGGTACGAATATAAATTTTCATTTTGAACATATTGTGCTAATCAAGCGACTTATAGCTTGTGCAATTTGACATGAGACTGACCTTTATGCATAGAATGAATTAGTCAATGTAATCGCCCAATAGGTCGGTTTTCGTAAGCTTCTCGTCCATTCTCGGCATCTCAGTAACCGTCCTCTGACAGCGAAGATAAATATTTACATTCAGTCGGGTGTGAAATTTCGGCTCTCTCTCTCTATCCCCCTCTCTCTCTCTCTCTCTCTCACACACACACACACACACATACACACACACACACACACACACACACACACACACACACACACACACACACACACACACACACACACAGTTTTTTAACTTTCCAAACAGCGAGGCCCGTTGATTCATTGTTGACTCGACGTCTAGACTACACTGTGTTCCTGTTGGAGAAAACATTGCAAAAGGTTTATCAGTCTGAACACATGCACAAGCTTGTCTGTGCCTTTAATGTTCACAGATGGCAAAGTATGTCACTAATGTCTCTGAACGAGTTCTTGATAGCTTTGTAGCTTAGAAGGCTGGTTCTGGTCGCAAACTGTACGAAAACACGCCTATACAAATACATTGTAAACTTTACCACCGAATAAACGAAAATTTTGAGATGAATTTTCTTATTTATGATCGAAATATAGATTGTTGGTACTCGTTAGAACCGCCTCATCGAGGCGGTTCTAACGAGTACCAACAATCTATATTTTAAGGCAGAAATTAGAAAAATGAGGTTTACCTCTGTAAGCCCCAGTTTTAGTATATGAACTACATATAAGTGGGGTTCATGGGGTTAAAGTTATATATGCGTGTTTTTGTGATGTCCTTTGTGACAGGCTCATGTGGGGGTCACACCAAACAAAAAGGGGTTTTGAGCATGTGCACCAATCGAGGAGGACTCAGATCAGACAGTGCTGAGTACACACTGTGCGCTACATGGGTTTCAGTTGGCTCTGTCGATGGTGTCTCTGATGGGAACTGTGGGTTATGTTCATTGCCTCTACTTCTATTCTGTATACACGCGGTCTGGTAAGATTTTATTCAAATTCTAGACTGATTTCCTACTTTGATGAACGGACATGCTCAAAGAACCCTTTTGCACTGCGCCGTCTATGTAGTCTGAGATTAAGGGGAATGGGAACACCTGGCAGATTTTCCCCCCATCTTTCAAACGGAGACAAATATCGGGACTTACTGTTCTTTTTTCTATTAGCCCTGCCCAGCTGAAAAAGGGGTCTACTCTTAAAGGAAAGAATTTGCTCCCCAGGAGCAAATTCTTTCCTTTAAGAGTTGACCCCTTTTGACTTGGGAGACAAAAATACTTTGCAGGAGTTGCCTCCCCTGAATGTGTTCCCATTCCCCTAAAGAGCTACGTTTTTTTTCTGTCTATTTGGCGTCTTGGGTAGGACGTGTAACGTAATTGTATCGCTTCTTGATCATTGCCTTCACGTCTTGTTTACTGTTATAAAGTAGCTCATGATAAATAATAAGAGCGACATTTTTCAGAGACAAAGGTTTGCATATCTGCTCCTAGCTTTAGAGCACTCCCAACTATTTACTAAGAGGCTGGGCTAACGAATCATGATTCTTTTATCAAAGTTATTACCCTTTTCAAGCTAGCGTGTTAATAGAGATTAAGGACACAAACGAAAACTAAAATTTGATGTTCTTTGCTTCGAAACATACATTATATTGCGCTGCTTATGCGACGGTTCTTGCGAGTACATGCTATGTATATTTGAAGCATAAAATGATTGTTTGCTTGCGTTGTGATTTTACGTTCCCGTCAACACTATTTATGTCATTTTGAACGTCGCTTCCGATTTTGTGGGAGTTAACCCAGTACTGAGATGATATGACATTCCCTGTATCGAACTTATTTATCTTCACTGCAGCTGGTGTTGTGCCGGTAGGGGGCCGTGAAAAATCTCACTGTACGTCATCGTAGTGCAGATTACATTTTCTGGTCCTTCTGGGTCATTGAGTTCATTTAGAATCATATCTTAAGCCGGTGCTAGAGGGTGTTGCATATTTCAGTACTTGTCAAGAACAGACTCAATAAAACCGAGTCTGCTGTTTTCGCGTATTTGATGTATTCTTTGCTTCCAAAGGATCTAACTTTTCAGAATTAATTAGAATTTCTTAGCGGTTATCCAGTACTTAAAAAGCCAATCTATTAGGCCAAGCCCCGATGGGCAGGGGCACAGTATAAAACGATAGGCGAGTTTTCTGCTGATTTAACCACGCCGATTTCTGACTATTAACCTATCTAATTACAGTAGAACTTCGATGGCTCGAACACCGATGGCTCGTTTACCATGGCTGAGTCGAACCCGTTCTTGAGCCACTAGCGAAATCCTCTACATAAGAAATAGTGGAGGATAATTACGGAGATTTTAGTCTTCTATCTTGCAAATGTATGCTGTATGTACTCATTAGAATCGCCTCGATGAGGCGATTCTAATGAGTACACACAACATACATATTCATTATAGAACACCGAAAAGATGTCTTAAAGTATCACGTTATGCCTCCTGACAGTAATCCTCAGTGGCTCGAACTACCCCTGTCTCGAACAGATCTTCGAGGTCCCTAAGGTGTGCGAGCCATTGACGTTCAACTGTACTTGAATAATGCATTCATTCGATTCACAAAAGCAGTGTAGATCCTTCAGAAGCTTCAGTACCCATCTGATCTGGCTCTTCACTATTTGCAAAGGCGTGATTGTCGTCTCCAGAATGAAAAGGGTAACATTATATTAACAATATAAAATCAAAAATGAGTTCCTTTAAGAGCAATGAAAACATTCATAAGAAAGAAGATTGGTCATACTACGTAGTTTCGGCTAATAAAGCCTCAGTGACCCTGTAATGATGCGGCAAAGCATACTGTAATTTTGCGAATTTCGAATAGGCAGTCGATTCAAAGACTGATATAAATCAAAATGGGGTCCAAATAATTAAAAACCTGTCTAGAATATGAGTCTAAACCAATAATTTATTTCTGATTTCTCAGAATATTCACGCTGATCTCAAAGGACCAAAAGTAAAATATAAACTGCACTATGGTTGATGTACGGGGAGACTTTTTACGGCCGCCACACGGCACAACACCAGCTGCAGTGAAGGCAAATAAAAATAAAAAATGAGTCCGTGCAATGAAAACCCCTTTAAACCCCATTTCACAGTGAAAACTGGGGTTAACGGGGGTAAACATAATTTTGCTTATTTCTGCTCCAAGACATAGGTTGTGGGTACTCGTTAGAACCGCCTCGTTGAAGCGGTTCCAACGAGCACGCAAAACCTTTGTTTGGAGTATAAATGAGTAAAATATGACAAAATTTCATCAGAAAAATAACCGTTTAAGGGCTATGAAAGAATGCTCTTTGTCACACGCATATGTTATCGTCATGAAGATATATGACATTCTACTTTATATTCAGAACCATGCACCCTCGACCATTGGGACTTGAAAAAAAAAGTTGGGCCGTATGGTGCGTCTACGTAGAGCTGAAGCTGACCGAAAATGAGTACTGGTAAACCGCTTAGGAGGTCTAAGCCTGCCCAGTCAAAGTGTTGCGAATCAGACCGTCCCTGCATGTAAACCCCAGCGATTTATTTAGGTGGCAGTGAGGTGTCATTTCAAACCTATCTATGTTCCGTAAAAGTCCCGCAAAATTGTAAGCAACGTCTCCTAAATTAGCCAAAAAAAGGCGAGGTGGGGACGTAAAACCATCACGAAAACACTATATAATTTTTTACCCCCCACCCCCTTAAATCCACTTTCACATAGTAAAACTGGAGTTTACAGGGGTATACATTACTTTTCTTATTTCTGCTAAAACATAGATTTTGGGTACTAGTTAGAAACGCCTCGCCGAGGCGGTTCTAACGAATACCCACATTCTATGTTTTTGAGCAGTAATTTGAAAAAAAAATATCAGGATTTTTTATGGTAAAAAAACAAAAATACCAATATATTTAAATAGGCGTGTTTTCGTAATGCCGAACAAAACCATTCTTTAAGAGTTGCGAGAGACGATCTATAAAAACAATATTGCACATAAATGCAAAGTTGGTTAAATTATAAAACACTAGTTACTTTGACATATGATATTAACCCATTTAGTACCAGAAACCCCAAAACGGGTACCCCGGCAAACAGTGTAGGTCCAGATCAGACGCCGCAGAACGCGGCGTCTGATCAGGGCCTACGCTGTTTGCTAAAAGTTCAGTCATTTTCCAAATACATTTTGATGAAAACATAACCGGACACGCGGCGTCTGATCAGGGCCTACACTGTTTGCTAAAAGTTCAGTCATTTTCCAAATACATTTTGATGAAAACATAACCTGACACCCCTAAATTTAGAAATGAACTCCTGCTTTACATAAGAAGGAAGATTCCATTTGGTACAAAAAGGGTAAGCTTAGATCAAGAAATTTAAACAAAATCGATGGTAAAGTAAAGCTGCTTTTCTTCCCAGAATTCCATAGCAGGTTTTAGCGCTAAAACTAATAATAACTAAAATTGTCATTTCCTAAACTCCGTTCATAAATTCTAAAGCATCGATTTCTGCATTTCTAGCTCCTGGTGCATAATATTGCCGACGCATCACTTTGGAAAAGTTTTAAACCTAATCGTCTGCTATATCCCCACGAAAGTCGCCTGCGTTTGGTATATCCGGGAAGGACAATGATTATTTTTTAAAAAAAAAAAATACCACAAAAATAAACAACATAACTAAATAAATAAAATAAATAAATAAAAGCTAGAGAAATGCAATGTCAAGATAAGTCCATTTAATCGTGATTATCAGGCGAATTAATAAATATTTAAATGCACATGGCACATTTTACAACGTTTAAACATTAGTAATACACGCTACATTCGATAATTCTGTTCTTCTGAAAAGCCTTTAATTTCATGCTCGGTTGTCCGTCATCGTTGTAATCAGCTCCTTCGCTCAGACGTACGTACCTACCAGATGTACATTATGGGATACACCCTGTGGGGTGCATTTTGCATCCCAAAGTGTACTTTGCAACACACAACGTTTGCACCCCATAATGTTTTAGGTAGTGTCTAGTTGTTTAAGACTTTTACCCCTGTATATAGTATCTGCTTAGGGTTGTAGAACTAAGCTTAGTGGGGTACCTTTAAAGTGACTTAAACGTGCTTGATTAATATTTTCCTTTCCTGTCATGATGTGCACTGAAAAAGAAAAAAACGTATGCATTACGGGGTGCAGCCCTTAATGCAAAATCGCACCACAAGGTACCATACTCTCTACTGACCATCCCACTATGTATCTCTGGTAAGAGTCACGAAAGGCAAATGCTTAAATCGACTGTCCGTCGCCAAAATCCTCTACTTTTAAATAAATAAAACATGAACCGTATTGTTTATAGACATAGACATAGACATAGAAGTTTTATTTTTGTCGAATATAGCAACATATTTAACATTAGCCCAGTAGAGCTTGTATTTCGACGAACAAATGGAAAGTAAAAAATATCACAGAAACATGCATTTAAAGGTAACACTATATATAACCACAGATAGCTGAAATAAATAAAATTTAAAATACATACATATGTGCACAGAATTTAAAAAGAAAAAGAAAAGAAAAACATAATTGATGCAATTAAATTAAATGAAACGTATGAAGTTTAAAATGGGTTAGATCCAGTTTAAGTTGAGATCTTGTCCGAAAGCGAAACAACAAGAGCTCAGCTGTGGAGTCATCACAAAAGCACGTATATACAATCTCGACCCCCTACAGCCCGCACCAACATAGTAGAAAATGGGGCGCTAGGGGTATGCATATTACTCCTAATCCCGCACAAAA
Source organism: Lucinisca nassula (assembly GCA_963580285.1). Classification (NCBI taxonomy): domain Eukaryota; kingdom Metazoa; phylum Mollusca; class Bivalvia; order Lucinida; family Lucinidae; genus Lucinisca; species Lucinisca nassula. The sequence continues at coordinate 154,912,163 of OY757016.1, forward strand.
AGCACAGACCACTGGTACTCGCTAGAACTGCCTCACTGAGGCGACTCCAACGAGCACCCACAATCCAAGCCCCAGGCAGAAAAAAGAAAACTACCAGAAATCCCTCATCCGAAAAATGTTCATCCCTTTGTGTGTGTGTGTGTGTGTGTGTTTTTTTTTTTTTTTTTTTTTGTTTTTTTTTAATATATTTGAAAAGGCGTACTTTCGTGATGATTAATAAAGAATTTCTAGAACATTGTGTCTGGCATTAAGGGCACTAACATCGAAGGTCATCCGACGCACGGAGCAGCCTTTTGAATTTTGGATAGATTTCTGCCTGTCTAAGCTCATTTGGGAGGTTGTTCCATACCGTGGCCGCCTCGAATCTAAAAGACCTGTTTCCGTGAATTCATCGTGCCTTTTCGACTATCATGCCTCAGTGTCTTCGCGATTGTAACTAAGTCTGTGCATGGTATCGAAGGATGTGACTTGCCTGTCAGAATGTCTTAGTCTGTGGAAGAAAGTTTTGATTGTACAGGTTTCCTCAAAATAGTCAGGTTGTTGTTGCGGTACCTAAGAGACATGCGACTCGCGGATTATTGTTGTTATGATTTGTCTTAGAGTGTGTGTGTGTCGCTTATATGTTTTTGTTTTGGATAGCCAATTGGCCATTTTGTTTGAAAGTAATTGTCCTTTTGTCTTTCCGCTGTTGGTGATTCCATTAGGGTCTAGTTATTTAATGTTTGTGTTTTTTCCCTTTGGTGTCTCTGATGGAAATTCAGGGTGAATTGTATCGATTCCTGATCATTGTCTTTACCTCTATTTGCTGAAGTAACTGACGGACAATTTGTTCTAAAACTCTCCCTAGTGATATGTGGGCTTAAATGTGTGTACAGAACAGGAAACGAAGAACACGATGATTCAGAATTTGTAAATGAGGACTTGCTGGAGATGATTCAGAATATGTAAATGGGGACTTGCTGGCGACTTGCTGTAGATGCTGTCGGACAAATTTGTTCTAAAACTCTCCCTAGTGATATGTCGGCTTAAATGTGTGTCCAGAGCAAGAAACTAAAACTCGATGATTCACCAGAATTTGTAAATGTTCATAATTTAAGCCCCCCCCCCCCGCCTGTGATTGTGTTTCACTGACCGTTCCAAGGCGGTTCTTCTGTCGTGGTGTATTTGTGTTGCGCTTATATTATTTTGTTTTGGATAGCCCACCCCCCTACCGCCTGTGATTGTTTTTCAATGACCGTTCAAAGGCGGTTCTTCTGTCGTGGTGTATTTTTGTTATGGCTTGTCGTTGAGTGTGTGTATCACTTATATCCTTGATATTTTGATAGCCAAAAGGCCATTTTATGGGAAAATAACTGTCCTTTTGACTTTCCACTATTGATGTTTACATTACAAATACATAGGTTATTTAATGTTTGTGTTTCTTTCCCGTAGGTGTCTCCGTACCATAAACCGTTTGACGCTTACGACCCACAAAGAGGGTTGGCGTGTCGTTAAACACGAAATCATCATCAAATCATCATCATTAGGTGTCTCCGATGGGAGATGTGGATTAATTGTGTCGATTCCTCATCCTTGCCTTCACTTCTATTTAGTTTAATAGCTTTTTTTGCAGTTCTTTCAGTTATATGTTGCGAACTAACTTATTTTAAGTACAAAAAATAATAATAATAATTTCTCCCTTAATTCATTTTACGTGCATAGTGATCTTCCGATTTGGCTTTTTAATAAAGTACAGATAAATGGAATGGAGAATGTACTTGTACACTCACATGATGGAAACAGTTAATTGAAGATTTTCGCCAACTAAGCGTAAAAACTGTTTCCTTCTCTCCATGTTTATTCGATTTGTTTCTAGACGTTTAGCCCCGAGGTAAAACGTATTGATGAACATCGCCATTGACAAAGCAAATTCAGAATTTATTGCTCTGGAGTTTATTGGGACAAATGGAAATGCATGGAGGACTGAATTGCAATCACATTACGAAAGCATGCCTATACAAATGCATTGTAAACTTTACTGTCGGAAAAACATTATAATATGGAAAAAGTGATATTTTTCTTAGTTCTGCTCGATGAGGCGGTTCCAAAGAGTACCCACAATCTATATATTAGAGCAGAAATAAGAAAAATAATGTTTGCCCCTGAAAACCCCAGTTTTACTGTATAAAAGTGGGGTTAAAGGGGACAAAATTATATAGGCGTGTTTTCGTGATGAAATCAGGCCCGAATCAGTACATTACGAAAATACGCCTATACAAAGACATTGTAACCTTTATCGCCGAAAAAAAAAAAATAAAATTTGAAGATGAAAAACTGTGATATTTTCCTTATTTCTGCTCAAAATCTAGATAGTGGGTACTCGTTAGAACCACCTCATCGAGGCGGTTCTACTGAGTACCCACAATCTATATTTTAGAGCAGAAATAAAAAATAAGGTTGGGGTCAAAATTATATAGGCGTGTTTTCGTGATGCAACTTTTCATGCATTCAAGTGGGGAAATGTGTCCTCGTATTTCGAAATGATGATCTGACCAGAAAACAAAGACCATTTGCGTCTATTCAAATATTTAGGATCATTTTAAATCCTTGTCAGTTATGTTGCAAATACAGGCGTTTATACAAATCATGAGGTACACCAATAGCAAAAAATTACGGAGTTTTTTCACATTATATGGAGGAAAGAAGACATTCCTAAAAAGTCAAGCATGCGTCAAATATTAATTATTCAAACGGAAAGGGAATCCTCAGGTCAGTGTCAATCATCCTCGCATCTCTTTATTTTTAATTGCTCGGAACGTCCTTGCAAGAGTTCTACTTAACCGGCTGAATGAACACATTGAACAGTCGGGCTTCCACCAAAATGCCATGACAAGGAATAATTGGCATAATCTTCACAGCAAGGCAGCTTCAAGAGAAATGACAGAAACAGAACATGGACCCCTAAATGACAGCTGCCGGCCTAAACAAAACATTTGACACAGTCAGTCGTGGGGGTCCAAAACAAAAACACGCCTACATACACTGGTAAAAAGAGAACAGTATTGACTCTAGGAGAAAGAGTTCTATTGATAAAACTCCTAGAGATTGGTAAAAGCTCACGCTTGGTGTCAGAACAGTTTGGTTTGGTCAAACGCAAGTCCAACAGACACTGAAAAGAAAAGCGGAGTTGCTTGCAGATTATGAAAACAATGAAAAGCCTGACAACAAAAGACAGAAACGTGCCACGGTGAACGACGACATAAATGATTTGACATGGCGGTGGTTCCTGGATGCCTCAGCACGTAGAATTCATCTCTCTGGACCATTGATACAAGAAAAAAAAAGTACAAGTTTTGCAGAAGAGCTTGGGATTACCTAATTCAAAGCATCCAATGGTTTGCAGAACAGTTTTCTTAAGCCATATACCATTGTGTTTAGAACAATGAGCGGTGAACATGGTGATGCTGATAATGAGGTAGTTGATAACTGGATTAAAAAACTGCCTGAGTTGTGTGAAGGTTACGAACCCAAGGACATTTTTAATATGGAAGAAACTGGTGTTTTCTTTCGCTCAGGAAAGAGGACAACTTTTGTTGTACGACCGCAGACTGTGCAGGGGGGGGGGGGGGGGGTGTCAAAAGAAAGGATTACTGTGGCACTTTGTGAGAGTATGGCTGGTGAAAAACTTACACCATTGGTGATTGGCAAAGCAAGACAACCCAGATGCGTCAAAGGACTTGATTCTAAGAGACGCCCTGTTCATTATAATTTCAATAAGAAAACTTTGATGAACAGTACAGTTTTTGAAGTGGGGGTTAAAAGTGTTGATAAGATGATGAAAAGGCAAGGACGTAAAATTCTCATGTTTCTTGTCAATGCACCATCCCGTCCTCAACTGAAACTCGACAATGTAAAGCTAGTGTTTCTTACCGCCCCGCCCCGCCCCAAACCGCCCCCCCCCCCCACCCCACACACACACAACCTTCAAAATTCAACCCATGGACCAAGGGATCATTCAACCATGAAATTGAAATTCCACACACGGCAAAGCCGTAAAATTCTTAGTGACATTGAAAAAAACACAGACATATGTGGATCTGAACTGTTGAAACTTGTTTCTTTGCTAGACGCAATTTTCTATATAAAATATTCTTGGGACGAGGTAGAAGCTACCACCATCGTAGACTGTTTTGCCAAATGTTGCTTTGAAGTTAAGCAAACTGTTGATGACATTGCTGAGGACATTGATGAGGAAATACCCCTTCAAATTATAAGCCTGGCCAATGAACTCTTTGGGTGTGAATTTTCCGAACTGGTAGAACTTGAACAAGCTATTCCAACCTGTGATGAACATTTTGACTGGAATAAACCTGCACAGGAAATTCTTTCAGAACATGTCAATGAAATAGAATCGGTGTCAGACAACAGTGATGATGAATCAGAACAAACTGTTCAGACTATGTGCTCTCTTTAGGAAGCTGAAAATTGTTTAGAGAAACTGAAGGCATTTGCCTTAGCCAAAGGACAACCCAAAATGGTAGCAAACTTAATGGAAGTGACAATACTGCCAACATCACTGAGAAAAGAAACAGCATGATACCAAACAAAGATCAGCGATTTTTTAAGAAATGTTAAGACAAACAAAATTATGTATAGAAACAGTGCAGCTTTATGAACACAAATAAGATCAGTGCCTTCTTTCAAAAAGCCAAAATGACCATATTGTTCATGTATAAATGTACAAATGTATGATAAAAATGTATGATAAAAATGTATTAAAAAAGAAGAAAAAAAATACAAACCAAAAAAAGACAAAAATAACAAATGTAGAAATACAGTTTAAAAAATACAAAACAAAAAAAAATCTTAAACTTGTAAAAACAACTGTCGTGTAGCCCAACAAGCCACCTGATGATTACCCTTGGTCGGGACGAAAGTTTTTCTTGGGTCTCATTCGACCCTCTATTAAGCAAGCACCTGTCTTAAGCAAGTGAGTTAGCCTTTCCCAAAGCCGCTTGCTTAAGACAGGTTGGACTGTAATTTTGACCCCCTCCAACCCCACTTTTATATAGTAAAAATAGGGTTTACAGGGGTTAAGTAGAAGTAAAACAAAGATCAGGACTCGATACAAATTAACTTACTCCACCCACCAAAGACACCAAAGGGAAAGAAACACAAACATTAAGCGACCAGACCATAATGGAAACCTAAACAAAGGAAGGCCATAAGGACACTTAATTTCCCACAAAATGGCCATATGGCCATCCAAAATAAAAAGACACAAGTGAGTAACAAACAACAACATAAATAAATCGCCACAGAAGAACCGCCTTGGAACGATCAGTGGAAAGATATCCACTGGGGGGGGGGGGGGGCTTTTAAATCGATTTTACGTGGCCACAATCCTCGCCCTTACTTCCGTCGCGATTCAGACAAATAATTTGTTCAGTCCGCATGAAGACCTCCTAACTCATCAGTGCAACATCTCCGTGAACACAAATAATCAAAGAACCACAGAGGTGAGACAACGGTGAGGACTCGACAGCAAGAAACCACTGAAATGCTGGAGCAAAAGAAAACCAACAGTTAGACTCCGATGGGCCCGACCAGAGACGGAGCATCAGGCACCAACCAACATTACCAAGAATTAGATCTCTCTAATTCTCAATAAGCCTTTACGTTGGAACCGTCATAGAATCTGAGGCCTGACCCACCGGCATGCAATTAAAGAGGGAAGCAAAGTTGCCAACCGTGATTGGGTTAACTGTCGTATAACATCCGACAGTCTGTCGTATAACATCCATGTTGTACCCAATGCTTATTTTTCTTATTTCTGCTCGTTAGAACCGCTTCACATTTTTCTTATTTCTTATTTTCATTTTTCGGCGATATAGGTTACAATATATTTGTATAGGCGTATTTTCGTACTGTTTGGAAAATGATAGCGAGGTTTGGCTGGCACACCAAGTTCATAGAAGTGGGGAGATACCTGGTAAGCCTTATAAGGAACGAACCATCAAACTGACACAGAGAAAGGTCAAAGACTGTAAGGTTTAAACAAGTTCACCTACCTTAGAAGGACATTGTCAAGAGAAGAGCACCTTGGTGATGAAGTCAATGCCAGGATTACCAAAGCTAGTACGGCATTAGGCCGACTACGTGGTAGTGTTTGGGATCGAAGTTGAATTACGCTTGACACCATGTTGAAAGTCTAGTTTTATATACTATTATATGCATTCGAAACATGGTCAGTTTACCAACGGTACACCAAAATACTTAACCACATCTGTACAAGCTGTCTTAGAAAACGTTTAAAGATTAAGTGACAAAACAGGATTCCAGACACCGAAGTCCTGAAAAAAGGGCAGGAATGTAGAGTGTAAATACTCTTCTGAAAATGGCACGGTTAAGATATTTAACTACCTTACACTGTGATATATTGATTGGGTCAATCTGTAATTATTTTTAAGAATGTGTTTGATACGTTCTTTGTCATACTAATTGTAGGTTTTTCAAAAAATAACTACTCAATACTTGAAAACCAAAGGTAACTTACCTAGACATCTTAGATGTTTCATAGACATTTAGTACTTTATTTCCATCTTATGTTTTAATATGTGATGTATATATTGTATATATGTTACATTTTTCATATGTACATGTGTGTGCACTTTTTTATCTTTTAATTGAATTATTGAGGGACAATGTGTTAGATAAGTTCTTACTTAATATGTTATTCCCAGAAAATAAAGACTTTATTATTAAATACTATATTTCTATTATTATCGGGGCTTGAAGAAATAGATGGGCTGCATGATGCTTCCACGCAGAGCTGAAACCGACAGCACACGAGTACTGGAAAACAGCTTAGATGATCTAAGCCTGCCCAGGCAAAGGTGTGCGAGTCGGACCGTCCATGCTTATAAACCCTATTGGTTTCATTGGGCGACAGGGCTTGAGATGTCATTTCATCTCAAAGTCGGGTACAAATCCCACAAAATTGGAATCAGTGTCTCCAAAATGACCTATGCAGTGTTGACGGGGACGTTTAACCTCAAATCAAACAAAGAAACAATACAAACAAACAAACTATTATTATTATTATTATTATATCGGGCCGGTCAGCTTATCACACTTTTCCTGGGCAGGCTTACAGTACAGTGCGGCGATCACGTGATGTCATGGCGGTAACACGCGTTTTGTGGAGCTCGTATGAAAAAATAGATTCAATGATAATTATGGACTTATACTAGTTTCTGGGTGCAACTTTGTATCTCTATTTGTGTACATGGAACTGTATTATAACTAAATCGAGAAAAAGTAAAGGAAAAAGTAATAATTCTGAGAAAGTCAGCAAGGACATGCAAACAGGTACTGCTATTTGTTCCCCACCCAGTTCGTCACAAAGACAAAACAAAATGGCGGAGCCCATGAAGGCACAATCCGATACGATTTTGAGTCAAGCTAGAGGTGTTTTATATGGAGACCAGAATATGGTCGAGACATTTGATTCTCAGAATTTGTTACCACATTTCTCACCTCAGGATTTGTCACCTATCCGGCCACAGACATTTTCAACACAGGGTTATTTTAATACCGGACAACCGATGAACAGTAATGTCCTCTGTGGTCCCTCACAACCCATGCAGACTCTGACTATGTACAAACCTGGTGGTACAGAGATGCAAACAACCTCAGGTCCTGCAGAAAATATTCGCCAAGTTCACCAAAATATGAGTACGAACATAGATAAGGCCTCCGGTAATACATATACACAGAAAGATGATCGATACAAACAAACAATGAACACTGTAGATACCGGTGTTAATCAGGGCATGCAAAACCAGTCAGAGGCCCCGATATTGGTAACTTCTATCTTGAAAAGTTTGGATTTTAGACTCCAAAATATAGAAACTCAGTTGTCACAACAAAATTCAAGATGGCAACGAATAGATATTCAACTACAAAATCAGAGTGGGCAGTTACAAAACCAGAATATAAGAATGACCAACATTAAGCAGAAAGTTGAACAAATAAATGACATTAAAAAGAATGTCTCGAGTATAGATCTAAAAATATATGATATGGAAGCTGAAGTTAAGACTGTGAAAACCCAAATGGACACATACAACGAAAGTATAGATCATTTTAATGACGTGTGCGAAGATATTCTAGCAGACAGTTCGAACAGAAAGTCTGCGATTGACAGTCTCACCAAACGAGTTGAGTCTTTAGAAGCCGAACAAGAAAACCTCACATCAAACCAAGCTACATTTGAAGCGAAAGTTATAGATCTACAATGTCGTTCAATGCGCGAAAATCTGTTATTTACCGGAATACCCGAGGCTGTACCTCGAGCCTCTGAAGATTCGAGAGAAGACACAGAATCTGTATTACGAGAATTTCTGAGTTTAAAAATGAATATAAGAGACCACTTAAAGTTTGACAGAGTCCATCGGCTAGGCAGGATAAAAACTGATCAAACATATCCCAGGCCCATTTTTGCGACATTTCACCATTTCAAAGAAAGAGAGCGAGTTCGACTTGCAGCCCCGAAAGCTCTAAATGGTACGCCTTTCGGAGTAAGAGAACAGTTCCCAGCTGAAATAGAAGCTGTCAGACGCACATTGTACCCAGCTGCCAAAAAAGCGCGCGAAAACGAAGACAATAAGGTGCGCTTAGTAAGAGATAGGCTTTTCATTAACAACGTAGAGTACATGCCGAAAAATAGTGCACCGAAGGCTTCAGTTGATTGAAGACATGCAAACGAAGCAACATTTCGTCAACGATCGGATATCAACGTAAATAGAAGTCAATCGCAACAGAGATCACGAATTTTCAAATCCCGTAATTATGCGGCACCAACAAGTTCCAGCTTTACAACGCAAAACCGATTTTCGCTGTTTAGTGGCACCAATGCAAGCGATGAACCAGTAATATCTACAGCAGAAAGTAGAAAGAAAAAAGCTTCATCCCCACTTGAAAATGACTTGAATGTGAAAAAGTCACGAGAAAAAACACCCGGTAGTAATTCGTACGCTACCCCACAGGAGCCTATTTTTTTTTTTTTTTTTTTTTTCGGTTTGGGTTTTACGGCCCTTTCAAGATTATTTCACTCATATCGAGCCGATCGTTAATCATAGGTGGGCGAAAACCGGAGTACCCGGAGAAAAACCACCTGACCTTCCGTTGCAGAACTTGGCGTCTCACACGTGACCCGAGCGAGGCTCGAACCCACGGCGGTGAGAGACCTAATGACTAAGAGTCAGCGCTCTTATCCATTAGGCCACGGAGGCCCGTCCACAGGAGCCTATGGACATTCAAACGATAACGATTGAATGCCCCGCCCAACAACAAACCGATTCAAATCTTTCACAGGTGACAAACAGTCAAAACGTGTCACGTGACAGTTCTCCCGTTATGAATGCAGACAGCTCGCATTAGGAAAGCGTGGAGCACAGCAGGAATAATGACGATCAGACACAAGCAAATAATAATAATAAAACAAAGTACAGTGTAGCTCCAAAAACATCGAAAGTATTAAATTTTTGTCACTTAATGTTTGCGGCCTCAAAAACAAACTAGATATTCCAGAATTCACAGAGCTGATAAACTCATACGATGTTATTGCTCTACAAGAAACAAAACTGGACGATATTGATAGCATTACCGTGCCGGGATATACAGTGGTTGTCAAAACAGAAATAGAATTTCAAGGTATAGGTCCGGTGGCACAGCTTATTTGATCAATAATTCTCTAAACAAGTTTGTTTCTCACATGAAAAGTGATTCCAAATTAATCCAGTGGATCTCCATTTCAAAATTAATCACAAAAACTGAAGATGACCTTCACTGCGGAAATATATATATTCCCCCAAACGGCTCTAGATTTGCATCACATGACCCGTACCTTGAAATTCAGACCGAACTTGACATTCATGGTAGCCATACGAAAAATATATTGTTGATGGGAGACTTTAACTCCAGGACGAGCACTCTGCAAGATTACACAGAGGCAGATGAATTCTTATCAAAGTTGTTTGATAATAGCAACTTGCAACATGAAAGTGATGAAACACTATCTGTTTTTGAACAATGCGGAGTTTCCTTAAAGAGATGCTCAGCAGACATGACGACTAATACATACGGACTTCAATTAATAGATTTTTGTAAAAGTAATGAATTATTTATAGTAAATGGCAGAATTGGGGAAGATTATCATTTACCTAAGCCAACATGTAAGGACAAAAGTACAGTTGATTATTATTTAACAAGCACGCCACTCTTAAAACACATTTATACTTTCAAAGTGAACGAATTCTCTTCTTTGTATTCAGATGTCCATTGTGGAATTTCTTTGACAATTAGCAAAGTAATGTATCAGTCGTCGAGTCTTGGTATAAACAGGCATAGTTCACCTACTCAGCCTCAAATTAAGTTATGGAAACGAGAAAATAATGACTCATTTTTGGAAAATTTGGATTTGCAGGAATTGTCCCGAATTAACGATGCGACAAAAGAACTGTCGAATAAAACAAACCCCTCGAAATCCGATATTGATAATATTGCACATGATATCGAGACATTGTTCAACAATACGTGTAAAGATACATTTGGCATATACACTGAGAACAGGCCCAATTCACAAAAAACAAACAAACCATGGTTTAACACAGAATGCAAAACGGCACGAAATTTATACCATAAGACAAGACGTTTATATAACAGATTTAAAACAAATCATTATAAAAATATGCTAAAAGTAGTCACTAAGGACTACAAACGTGTCATATCAAAGAATATTTGGCGACACAATAATGAAACTACAGCGAGGCTTCGCAGATTAAAATCTAACGACCAAAAAGAGTACTGGCGAATCTTGAACGGAGGCAAAAAACGGACCGATGATAACGTCTCTATTGACGACTTTTTTAAATACTTTGAAAGTATAAACAATTCAGAGACCATTTTACATGATGAACGATATATAAATAACCATAACAGGCCAGAAAACGAGGAAATAAACATGCCGATAAGCGAAATTGAAATCCGGCAAGCAATAACTGAACTTAAACGCAATAAATCGCCAGGTATAGACCAAATTTTAAATGAACATATACAAGAATCGATACATTAGATGATGCCAACATATATTACTTTGTTCAACCTTATATTTGATAACGCAATTATACCAGAAAGTTGGCTCATTGGCGAAATCCTACCGATTTACAAAAATAAGGGGGATATTAAGAAACCGGAAAATTACAGACCGATAACACTATTAAGCTGTCTAGGAAAACTATTTACATCGATAATCAATTCTAGGTTGAACAAATACGCAGAAAAAAATAACATTATTAACAGTTGTCAGATGGGCTTCCGGAAAGGCTACTCTACTGCTGATAATCTCTTTGTTATCAACAGCTTGGTTGAAATTTTGAAATCAAAATCCAAAAAGTTGTACTGCACTTTTGTTGACTTTAAGCAGGCATTTGATTCGGTTTGGCGAACTGGCTTATGGCAAAAGCTCACAACGTACGGCATCAATGGGAAATGCTTTCGATTAATTCAAAACCTCTATCAAAACATCAAATCGAGAGTGAAATATTCTGGCAATACATCGGCTTTTTTCCCCTGCAGAATCGGAGTACGTCAGGGAGAGAATATGTCCCCATTTCTTTTCTCTATCTTTCTTAATGACTTAGAAAATTACTTTATACAGCACGGTATACCCGGTCTGACCTGTGAATTTAACGATGAAGATTTAAGCATGTACTTTAAACTCTTTATCATGCTTTACGCTGATGATACGGTTATTTTCGGTGAAACCCCCGGTGAACTTCAGAACGCACTAAATGTGTTTAAAAACTATTGCGATGAATGGAATTTTACCGTAAACGCTTCGAAAACAAAAGTACTAATAATTTCTCGCGGCAGACCAAACGCAAATATTCAATTGTACTTTAATGATACCAAACTCGAGATAGTACAGGAATACAAATATCTAGGCATCTATTTATCGAGGAATGGCTCTTTTAATACTGCGAAAAAGTACATAGCAGAACAAGTTAATAAAGCGTTATTCTCGCTGATGAGAAAAATCCGCGTGTTAAATCTCCCTTTCGACCTACAAGTTGACCTTTTTAAAAAGACAATAAAACCTATACTTTTATACTGCAGTGAAATCTGGGGGTTCGGAAACTGCGATATAATTGAACGTATCCAACTCAAATTCTTAAAACACATTTTTAACCTTAAAAAATCAACACCAACTTTCATGGTGTATGGCGAACTTGGCCTAACACCATTAAACCTGGACATCAAGACTAAAGTAATCTCTTTCTGGTCTAAAGTTGTTTCGCAACAGGACCCACCAAACAGACTGTCATCCGTGATGTACACATTACTTTACAACATGCACAGATCTAATAAGTGTAAATCCCCATACATTGAACATGTTAAAACTGTCCTAGATTCATGTGGTTTCTCTGGGATATGGCAATCTCAAAATGTCATCAACCCAAAATGGTTACAACTAGCTATAAAACAGAAATTAAACGACCAATACTTACAAAACTGGCATTCGGCTGTCGAAATAGCGTCAAGCGGCAAAAATTACAAGCTTTTTAAAGAAACTTTCGAGCAAAGCAAATACATTACTCGTTTATCAAATAAAAATTGCAAACTTTTGATGAGATTTAGAACCAGAAATACCAAACTTCCTGTAGAGGTTGGTAGATGGAATAGCACACCCATGCGAGAGCGCACATGTACATTCTGCAGAACAGATTTGGGCGACGAATATCACTACATTCTAGCTTGTGAACACTTTAAAGCATCCAGATCAAAATTCCTTTCCAAACATTTCTATGACAGACCAAATACACAGAAGTTCAAATGTTTGATGAATTCAGAGAACGAAACTGTGCTGAGAAAACTATGCCAGTTTATTAGAATTATAAATGGCGCATTTGACTGATGACACCAACTGTCTACTCAGGTATTCATACGCGTTTCATACGCGTATGTACGCGTATGGACACGTATGGACACGTGTAATAACAAATGATAATTAACTAACATTAACTAACATCGTTTACATATGGGTAATATCTCGGGTTTTTGGGTTACATGTGCGTGCGCGTGAGGCGTGTGAATAACCACACACTCATGCGTAGGCAGATAAATGAAATGAAATCTGCATCAGTTACCGCTAATCACATATGTATACTGTTACAACAACTACTACTATCACTGCTCTCTCTCTCTCACTCTTTCTCTCTCATAGACTTCTAGACGAGTCCCTAAACCGATGTCACGTCTATTAGTTATGTATGACCATAGTGGTTGATGGGACGCAAAACTGAGACCATACGTATTAAGCTATGAAAACCACTGCCTTTTCGGGTCACAGAATATTAACGCAATAACCGGCACACGAGTGTGTGCTAGATCTGTACGATGCACTGTGCATAATTTGTTTGATTGTTTGTTTGATTTGAGGTTTCACGTCCCCGTCAACACTACAGGTCATTTTGGAGACGTTGCCTCCAATTTGATGGCACTTTTGCCCGCCGTTTGAATGGGGTGACACCTCGAGCCCTGTCGCCCAATGAAACCAATAGGGATTATAAGCATGGGCGGTCCAACGCACACTGCTTTGCCTGGACAGGCTTAGATCCTTTCAGCGGTTTGCCGGTACTCGTGTGCGGTCGGTTTTGGCTCTTCGTGGGGGGCATCATGCAGCCCATTTATTTCTTCAAGCCCCGGTGGGCGGGGCCGGCGCATAATTTGAAATAATACAGAAATATAGTATAAAACCTGATATTTCGTATTAAACTGTCAGTTTATATAGAGGGCAGCTAAACAAGTTATGACTTACCAATATCTCTAAATCCCATCTTTATGAATGAACAGACACTGAATGCGGTCAGCATGTTTTGCACGAGTATAAACTAACCGGACGAACCCAATTCCCATTTGGTGATATCCACGCCACTAATGAATGGTGTTCTCATAGTGCATGGCTATTTTTATAACTACCTGTACAGGTATCTACCCACTGGGAAGTGGTGTCGCCTATTATGTTGACCGCGTGGTATAGTAGACGTTCATAATTGCTGTCATTTTTCATTCTTCTTCCCTTCAACTGTCTGTAGAATGCACCTGTTGTGCTCTTGTTATATTTATATATTGCCATGCCATGTATACATGCTAATGAGAATTGCCACACTTGTTGTTAACTAATGTTAGCCTAGTGAATGAATAAATTCGGAAGTATTCTATCGCCAGAAATTGACAACTCCCCTTCTTGAATCAGCGGAAAAGAGAGAGAGAATGGTCGTAGAAAAGATTTCCATGATCAATCTCCACAAAAGCATGTTACTGATATAGTAGATACCGATCACCGCGACCTCCTGATCACAGTCAGCATAAAGGGAACAAGTCCGTGAAATGAACACCCCCCTAAACCCCACTTTATATAGAAAAACTGGGTTTTACTGGGGTGTACGTTATTTTTCTGCTCCAAGGTATAGGTGTTGGGTACTCGTTTGCAGTATAAATAAGTTAAATATCAACGATTTTCATCCTTGTAATGGACGCGCATCCAACTGAGCTCACTAATCGTGAAAAAAAGGCGTAAAACAAAAATCAAAAATCAACTGATTCATATGCAAATAGTTTATGACATCAATAAGACCACGTTTAACATCGTCTTTTCTGGGTCAAACCCCTTGAATGCGACATTGGGTATAAATAGGTTAATAGCCTAAGAAAATATATATTGAGAACTGAGAAATATGTTTCTTTGAAAGAGACCGAAAAGCCCATACATGCCTAGCGCCCCATTTGTGACATTGACAAATAGTGTAAACCCAGGTCAGAACGCGGCGTTTCAACTGGGTTTGCACTGTTTGCTTAAAATGGAATAATATTTTGTTGAACTTGCAACAAATAAAACAAAAAGTCATACGACCTAAAATTGCAAATTGACTTGTCCAAAGCTATTAAACGGAAGAGTCTATTGGACACGTATGGGTTAAACAGCTGCTCCAATTCGGCTGATTTGTTTGGCAATAAGGTTAATGAAATCAGTTATTGTGGCTGGAAAGTATCCTAGGCTTGGCACATGTTTTCATATCTTACCAAATGAATCTAATTTCTGGTGTCTTCGGGTTGCCTATCCTCGTACATCGGGTTGAAAAAAAAGTTGATTAAATAGTTTCATAACAATTATTATGTTTACTGCCGGCTTATAATGTCTCATATGTCATGTTTTGCCACGACAGTATTTCGTTATCTTTGCATCACGAAAACACGCCTATATAATTTTGACCCCCTTGAACCCCACTTTTATATAGTAAAACTGAGGTTTCCGGGGGTATACCTTTTTTTTCTTATTTCTGCTCTAAAATATAGATTGTGGATACTCGTTAGAACCGCCTCGACGAGGCGGTTCTAACGAGTGCCCATAATCTATATTTAGAGCAGAAATAAGAAAAATATCGCCAAATTTCATAAAAAAAAATCATATTTTCGGCGATAAAAGTGGTAATGTATTCGTATAGGTGTGTTTGCGTAATGAATAAGAAGTTGGTATGTGACGGCCCATAAGGATAGCCCACCCATGCGATATAAGGCCTAAAAAATACCTCTGTTTCCGCCTACCCGACCGACCCTGATTTTTTTTCCGACCCTTCAGTTTTTATAGACATCCAGAAAAAAATGATTTTCTACCTATACGACCTTGATTTTCTCTAGCACTTTTGATAGAAATTCATAAAACTGTCAAAATAACCAAATTACAGTCGTGTTCTTTTATCATTGGTCCTCCAAACCTCATAAAGTGAATGTTTTCTGGTAATATGGTTTGAATCTTGTCAAGAGTTTTGATCTTTTTTTCATCAAATAAAATGTTGACAAAAAATAATAAAAAAAGTTTTTCAACCCTACCGACCCTGTTTTTCGGCATGTAAGCGTAAACACGGCTATGTGTTTTAGCCCACCAGAGCCGAAGGCTCCGGGGAAGCTTATAGTATAGGCGGTGGTCCGTCGTCGTCGTCTGCCTCAACATTTTCGAATAACTACTTGGTCATTTGAAACCAAATTACATCTGGAGCCTCTATGAGAAGGGGGACGAAAGTATGTTCGTGAGGACTGTGTCACATAACCAATATGACCACCATGCCCATACATGTAAAAACTCTTCAAAATCTTGTTATCGGGAATCGAATGGCCGATGACCTTGAAACTTACTTACCATATTTGTTCAAATGATGTTTTTTGGTTAACCTTCACCTGTTTTACGACAAGGTCAATTTGATCACTTAGTTATTTGTATGGAAAAAGGCAAAAACAGTCGATTTTTCTGATTGCATTGTAGCTTGTGGCATCAGAAATGGTATTTGCAATTACCTGAATGGAAGTATTCCAAATGTCAAGGTCATTTACTTACCTTTGTCCTGGATGGCTCAGTTTCAGTTTTTGTATCTTCTTCTTCACTTAAACTGCTGTGTTGATTGAAACCAAATTACATGTGGAGCCTCTATGGGTAGGGGTAATGAAATTTGTTCGTAAGGACTGGGTCACATGGCCAATATGGCTTCCAAACTCATAAATGGTAAAACAAAAAACCACTTTAAAAGTGTTCTTCTCAGGAACCATATGGCTGTTGACCTGATTGCGATAACACATCCGTGTGACATAATGCATTTCTTGTATACCCCCAAAATGGCTACTTTTCCGATGAAAATGTGTGATACTTTTCTTATTTTTACTCCAAACATAGGTTGCGGGTGCTCGATAGAACCGCCTAAATGAGGCGGTTTTAACGAGTACCCACAACCTATGTCTAGGAGCAGAAATAAGCAAAAAATGTATACCCCTGTAAACCCCAATTTTCTCTATATAATTTGGGGTTTAGAGGGGTATTCATTTCACGGACTTGTTAACGTGATATTGAAATTTGGCATGTAGCATCGGGGACTCAGGACCTACCAAATTTGTTCAAATGATGACCATTTATTGGCCAAGACATGTTTTACGTCAATGTCAAATTTGGTCACTTAGACATTTGTATGGAAAAAAGGCAAGACAGTGGATTTTACTGATTGCATGGTAGCCTGCGGCATGAGAAATATCATTTGCAATCTACTGAATGGAAGTTAATCAAACCCACATTACCATGACATACCCGTGCGACATAGTGTTTTTTTTTTTCAAATCTCCGAAATGGCTACTTTTCTGATGAAAATCCTTAATATTTTTTCTTATAAATACTGCAAACATATGCTGTGGGTGCTCGTGAGATCCACCTCATTGAGGCGGTTCTAACTAGTATCCACAACCTATGTCTTGGAAAAAATAAGAAAAATAATTTATACCCCCGTAAACCCCACTTTCCTTTATATAAACTGGGGTATAGGGGGTGTTAATTTCACGAATTTGTTCACGTGATGCAAAGGTCAACGTCATTACTGACCTTTGTTTTGGATTCCTCAGATTCAGTATTTTTAACTTCTTCTCCACTAAAAGCACTGTGCTTGTTCAAATCAAATTACATGAATGAATTCTATGGAATGATGTAATGAAAATTATGGGATTCTTGTTATATGACCAAGATGGGCGCCATGCCAGTATATGGTATAATCCGCATGACCTCTGGTGAGCGTGGTGGCCCATAGGCCTCTTGTTTTTAGGCCCAATGCTTTCTGTCATAGTTGTAAAATTACATTGTCTTAAAAACTAATATTTCTATGGCTAGAACTAGTTGGTCTGGCCCTTTGCTGAGCGTCATAAACGCATATCCATACTTCACTATAATGTATTTTGGTCTTCATTATCATCACCACCACCACCACGCAATCATCATCATCATCATCATAATCATCATCATATTATTATTATATCATATCATATCCATCTCCCTCAAAACAATTGGAAAGAAAATCATGTATGGGCAGTAAACCCCACCCCAACCCCGCCCAATCAGCAAACTTGAATCAGTCGAACGTTTGGCATTGCAAATATTTTGCCTATATCTGTTAGTTGTTCTGACATTCAGTCCAAAAATCATCAAGATTTTTTTCAGAATTTCCAGGCATTTTAGCATTTAGCTGATAGTTTTGCATTCATCAAAGCAGCTTTTTCTCTCGATTTCCGTAAAAAACATTCTAGTTAATCCCCACTTTTGTGTTCAATTTCATTCTAGATTACAATACTCAATCCAATCAATTACAAAGTAATTGAATGCAGGAGTGCAAGGAAACGATCTGCTGAAAGCGCTATAGAGGCATTTACGATCAACATTAGAATTAAAGTCTTCGATATGTATGGCCCATTTTGGGTCGATTACTAATTTTATTAGCTTCAGGCCTGGTATCGTCCACGTGACTATAGCTGATCATGTACAAAATCCAGGTAATTTTACGTATAGCAAGGCAATTCTTCTCCATGTGACGTCAGAGTGCTGTGTAGCTATCGAATGTGTGGAGTCCTCACACTTGTATCATCTCTGTAGTTGTTTAATTCTTGTGTTCTCGGAGATATTGCACTGATGAGTTAGGAAGCCTTCAGCATGCCCGAATTCAAATGCTCCTCACCGTTGTTTCAAATCTGCGGTGTTTGATTTTTGTGTTCACGGAGATGTTGCACTGATGAGTTAGGAGGCCCTCAAGCGGACTGGACAAATTATTTGTCTTAATCGCGACGGAAGTAAGGGCGAGGATTGTGGCCACGTAAAATCGATTTAAGCCCCCTAGTGGAATTTGTTTCCGCTGACCGTTCCAAGGCGGTGCTTCTGTCGCGGTTTATTTTTGTTATGGTTTGTCTTTGGGTGTTTGTGTCGCTTATATTATTTTATTTTGGATAGCCTATTGGCCATTTTGTGGGAAAGTAACTGTCCTGTTGGCTTTCCGCTATTGATGTTTCCATTAGGGTCTGTTGTTTCATGTTTGTGTTTCTTTCCCTTTGGTGTCTCTGATGGGAGCTGTGGGTTAATTGTATCGATTCCTGATCATTGCCTTCACTTCTATTTTTCATGCGGACTGAACAAATTATTTGTTTTTAAATCGCGACGGATAGCTGCCGCGTTAAATCGATTTAAAATAGAAGTGAAGGCAATGATCAGGAATCGATATATTAACCGACAGCTCCTATCAGAGACACCAAGGGGACAAGAAACGTAAACATGAAATACCTAGACCCTAGCGGAAACATCAATAGCGGAAAGCCAAAAGGACAGTTTAATTCCTGCCACTGACCGCACTTAGGCAATTCTTCTGTCGCGGTTATTTTTTATGGTTTTTGTCTTTGGGTGTGTGTGTCGCTTATATATTTTTGTTTTGGAAAGCCGATTGGCAATTTTGTTGGAAAGTAACTGTCATTTTGGCTTTCCGCTTCTGATATTTCCATTAGGGTCTAGTTATGTCATGTTTGTGTTTCTTTCCATTTGTTGTCTCTGATAGGAGATGTGGGTTAATTGCACCGATTCCTGATCATTTCCTTCACTCGGAACATTGACATTGTAGCCACAGAACACGGCGTCTGTGATTTATGGGGAATGGGAACACCTGGCAGATTTTTTCACCATTTTTCAAAGGGAGACAACTTACGGGACTTCTTGTTTGCTTTTCTTTCAACCCTGTCCCACTGAAAAAGGTGTCGTTTCTCAAAGGGAAGAGTTGATCCCTATTAACATAGGAGACAAAAATACTTTTGCAAGAGTTGCCTCTCCTGAAGGTGTACCTATTCCCCTCAAGTGTTGAACGAAACAGTATTGTTTGTAAGTCTCAGTTGAGGAAAAGTTTCCCGGCCTGCATTAAGAGACAGTCGAGACACCGTTGATGTAGGTACAGTCAAACTTCAATGGCTCGAACACCTTTGGGACCTCGACAATCTGTTCGAGACAGGGGTAGTTCGAGCCACTGACGGTACTGTCAGGAGGCATAACGAGATACATTTTTGACATCTTTTCGGTGTTCTATAATGAATATGTATGCTGTGTGTACTCATTAGAATCGCCTCATCGAGGCGATTCTAACGAGTACACACAGCATACATTTGCAAGATAAAAGACTAAAATCTCCTTAATTATCCGCCACTATTTCTTACGTAGAGGATTTCGCTAGGGGCTCAAGAATGTGTACGACTGATCCATGGTAAATGAGCCATCGGTGTTCGAGCCATCGAAGTTCTACTGTAATTTGATTTTTCACTGGGGGGGTACGCCAGTACCTGACTGATTTTACGAGATCACACCCGCGCGACATAGTGCATTTATTCCATTACGAAAACATGCCTATACAAATTTTGTAAATATAGATCGTGGGTACTCGTTAGAACCGCCTCATTGAGGACACCTTGTGGATTACGTTTCATCTATGCTAAACAATCTAAACAAATACGGACCTTTATGCCAATGATACCGTAACTCGCGAAGCCGACAAAAGCCTAACAGTCGTAGAAACTAAACTTCAAACCAGTAAATAAACTTCGGGGCATGGTGTGTCAAACATAATATACTTGTTAGGGCCCCGCACTGAAAGTGTGGGTGCCCTATAGTAATCACTCTGTCCGTCCGTCTGTCTGTCTGTCTGTCTGTCCGTCTGTCCGTCCACAAATTTCTGACAGCGCTGCCGGGGCCCTAGTCAGTTTCACTGACAGCTCTAGTAAATTGGCTTAAAACCCATGCAGTGATACAATGTACTAGGCAAAATGGGAAGGGCAAATTAGCCAGGCTTGCAAACTGACATTAATGAAACATTGATCAAAATACATTAACCAAGAAGCCCTCAAATTATTTATATTTTTATATTCTTCCATTTATTGATTTTTGTTGTATAATATGGGGTCATACCGCAGCTATATAGAGGATCTTACATGAGTGTTCATGTATTATTGAATTTATACGAAAAACGAGTTGAGAAAAAGGGATAAAATGCGAGGCTTTGCCGAGCTTTTTATCCCGTTTCCCCAACGAGTTTAATAAATTCAATAATACATGAGCACGAATGCAAGATTCTATTTCTCATATGACATTTAAAACCCATTTTATTCATGATTTTTTAATGAAAATGTCAGTATTCCGCCGTTAGTAAACGCGACGTCGTTTAGGACGTTGACCATGTAACGTTACAGGAGGTATCTAGCTGATTTGCATATTTAATCCACTAGTGGATTATCGAAATTATTACATGGCGTTATTACACTCTCAGACGCGACGTCTTATGATAAAAACCAGTTAAGACTTGTCAAACTACAAAAACGTGCTGCACGACTCATATTTAAGACTGGCATGTTAACAACATCCGACCAAATGTTTAAGGGGAATGGGAACACCTTCAGGGGAGGCAACTCCTGCTAAAGTATTTTTGTCTCCAATGCCAAAAGGGGTCATCTCTCAAAGGAAAGAATTTGCTCCTGAGGAGCAAATTCTTTCCTATAAGAGTAGACCCCTTTTTCAGTGGGAAAGGGCTTATACAAAAGTCAACAGGAAGTCCCGAAAGTTGTCTCCCTTTGAAAATGGCGGAGAAATCTGCCAGGTGTTCCAATTCCCCTTAAGCAACTTACCTGGCTATTTTTTCCGAAACGAGTTCAATATCACACATGTCTCATGGTGCACAGAGGTATAAATGGACAATCCACAAATTACATTTCATCTATGCTAACGCTCATCTCAGAATACCGTAACCGACGAACGAGATCGACAGCAAACGATAAAGTGCACGTTCCAGCATCGCATACCAAGTATTACGGCAAAGCCTTTTCCACCACAGGTCCCTGGCTATGGAACAGTTTACCAACTGAAATTAGGGAAAGTGAAACCCTGTTTAAATCCAAGAAAGCACTCTCGCACATCTACTCCATGGAGATTAAACTGACCTAGATTTGGAATAGCACCCAATATGGAATGTCTGTTGTGATCAACGATAGATTGCTGGTATTCTCTAACGGTTTGCGGTTCGGTTGGATGGGGCTGTGTTTGGACGCAAGACTAGATCGACCATGGTTTGCGTGCCCGCGGCCTCATAGGGTCTTCTATACTCTAGGGCCCGAAGCTGTACGATGATTTACCTTCTATTCGTTCGGGGACGTGACAGGACGTGCATATTTGCGCCCCCCCCCCCCCCATCCCACACCATCACCACCACCACACACACACTCAACCGATTTGACTGGTGCAAATTATCGGGTACCGCCTCATTCTTTCACGTCCACACTTTCGACATTTTTCGATGCCTCGGTACGTGTAAAGCTACGCTCACGCTTCGGGATTTTTTTTTAGCTCACCGTCACGTAGTGACGAGGTGAGCTTTTGGGATCACTTTTTGTCCGTCGTCCGTCGTGCGTCCGTGCGTCCGTGCGTGCGTGCGTCCGTGCGTGCGTAAACAATTTCTTTAAACGACATCTCCTCCTAAACCACTGATCGGATTTTGACCAAACTTCACAGGAATGATCCTTAGGTGGTCCCCTTTCAAAGTTGTTCAAATGGTTCCGGTCCGTTGCACATCTAGGTCACAGGAGCCAAAAATAGATTTTTTTCACCAAAAACTTAAAAAATCTTCTTCTCTGAAACCACAAGGCCCAGGTCTTTGATATTTGGTATGAAGCTTCATCTAGTGGACCCCTACCAAGATTGTTCAAATTATAGTGCTGGGGCCAAAAATGCCCCCG
The DNA here is from genome assembly GCA_963580285.1 of Lucinisca nassula. Classification (NCBI taxonomy): domain Eukaryota; kingdom Metazoa; phylum Mollusca; class Bivalvia; order Lucinida; family Lucinidae; genus Lucinisca; species Lucinisca nassula. The sequence continues at coordinate 154,934,816 of OY757016.1, forward strand.
CCCCGGGGCCCTTTGGTTTTACATAGGCTTATATAGGGAAACTCTTTAAAAATCTTCTTCTCTGAAACCACAAAGCCCAGGACTTTGATATTTGGTATGAAGCTTCATCTAGTAGACCCCTACCAAGATTGTTCAAATTATAGTGCTGGGACAAAAATGCCCCCGCCACGGGGCCCTTTGGTTTTACATTGGGTTATATAGGGAAAATCTTTAAAAATCTTCTTCTCTGAAACCACAAGGCCCAGGTCTTTGATATTTGGTATGAAGCTTCATCTAGTAGACCCCTACCAAGATTGTTCAAATTATAGTGATGGGGCCAAAAATGCCCCCGCCCCCGGGCCCTTTGGTTTTACATAGGCTTATAGGGAAAATCTTTAAAAATCTTTTTCTCTGAAACCACAAGGCCCAGGACTTTGATATTTGGTATGAAGCTTCATCTAGTGGACCCCTACCAAGATTGTTCAAATTATAGTGCTTGGACAAAAAATGCCCCCACCTCAGGGCCCTTTGGTTTTACATTGGCTTATATAGGGAAAATCTTTAAAAATCTTCTCTGAAACCACAAGGCCCAGGTCTTTGATATTTGATATGAAGCTTCATCTAGTGGACCCCTACCAAGATTGTTCAAGTTATAGTGCTGGAACAAATAATGCCCCCGCCACGGGGCCCTTTGGCTTTACATAGACTTATATAGGGAAAATCTTTAAAAATCTTCTTCTCTGAAACCACAAGGCTTAGGTCTTTTATATTTGGTATGAAGCTTCATCAAAAGGACCCCTTACAAGATTATTCAAATTATAGTGCCGAGGCCAAAAATGTCCCCGCCCCCGGGCCCTTGGTTTTACATAGGCTTATATAGGGAAAATCTTTAAAAATCTTCTTCTCTGAAACCGCAAGGCCCAGGACTTTGATATTTGGTATGAAGCTTCATCAAGTGGACCCCTACCAAGATTGTTCAAATTATAGTGGTAGGGCAAAAAATGCCCCTGCCCCCGGGCCCTTTGGTTTTGCATGGGCTTATATAGGGATAATCTTTAAAAATCTTCTTCTCTGAAACCACAAGGCTTAGGACTTTGATATTTGGTATGAAGCGTCATCCAATGGACCTCTACCAAGATTGTTCAAATTATAGCCCTGGGGCCAAAAATGCCCCCGCTCTGGGGCCCTATGGTTTTACATAGACTAATATAGGGAAAATCTTTAAAAATCTTCTTCTCTGAAACCACAAGGCCGGGGTCTATGATATTTGGTATGAAGCTGCATCTAGTGGACCTCTATCAAGATTATTCAAATTAAAGCTCTGATACCAAAAATGTTCCCGCTCCGGGGCCCTTTGGTTTTACAAAGACTTATATAGGGAAATCTTTAAAAATCTTCTCTGAAACTGCAAGGCCAAGGCCTTTGATATTTAGTATGGAGCTTTATCTACTGGACCTCTCCCAAGATTGTTCAAATTATAGCCCTGGGGCCACAAATGCCCCCACCCTGGGGCCCTTTGGTTTTACATAGATTTATATAGCCCAGGGGCCATTTGGTTTCGCATAGGCTTATGTAGGGAATATCTTTAAAAAAAAATCTTCTTGTCTGAAACCGCAAGGCCCAGGTCTTTGATATTTGATGTGTAGCTTCATCTAGTAGACCTTTGCCAAGATTGTTCAAATTATAGCCTTTGTTTATGTTTGGTATGAAGCTTCACCTTTAAGACCTCCCTCAACATTATGCACATTAAAGCCCTGGGGCCAATAATGGCCCTCTCTGGGGCCCACTTGTTACACTCTGGATCAGGTGAGCGATCCAGGGCCATCATGGCCCTCTTGGTTTTTTTTTTTTTTTGCTTAAGGTGACTCGAATGGACAAGCTTGCGACCTGTGGAGCAAAGTGCTAACGTTACGTTTAAAAGTTAAAATATCCACAACTTACTTGGTCTATTTCAATTTTTGCTAAACAAAGAGAGCGTATATTCTAGACTACATCTGCGATTTTAGGGACTGTCAAACTAATATGGGAGTAGGGGCATGCTGTTTGGATAGTGGTTTCCGCCACACGCCCCTCGCCCCAGCCTTGGTAGTCAATGTCATTTTCACGTTTAATGCATTTTAACTTCAGCTTGTATCATTAGGTGTGGAGTATTTTAACATGATGCACAAATTTAAAGTCCGACTTGGGAATTCGTACTATATCTGCAGGTAAAGAATAATATAGTACGACTGAGTGATATTATAATGTTATTAATCAAATAATTTCGTATTGGCCCAGTTACAGGTCGGAGGTCTGCTGTATTGGCACGAGGCCGAAGGCCGAGGCCAATACAGCTGACCGAGGACCTGTAACTGGGACAATACGAAATTACTTGATTAATGACAATTTTATTAATTGACGCAATTAAAAACATGATTTATGATTTTTTAATATTGGTTGACCTTGTGTAATATAGGATAATCAATTAATAAATAGTCTTTATTCAGATAGATGAGGTGATATGTAGTCTTTATGCAGATAGTTTTGTTTGATTCGAGTTTTAACGTCCCCGATCAACACTGTATAGGTCATTTTGGAGACGTTGCCTCCAATTTTGTGGGACTTTTACCCGACACTGAGATGAAATGACATCTCAAGCCCTGTCGCCCAATGAAACCAATAGGGTTTATAAGCATGGACGGTCCGACTCGCACTGCTTTGTCTGGGAGGGCTTAGATCCTCTAAACGGTTTACAAGTACTCGTGTGCGGTCAGTTTCAGCTATGCGTGGAAGCATCATGCAGCCCATCTATTTCTTAAAGCCACGATGGGCTGGGGTCGTTATGCAGATAGAGGCGGTTATACTCTGACTGTTTTATACCCAGTCTTAATGCAGATAGAGACGGTTATATACTGGCAGAGTGATACGTAGTTCTTTGTGTAGATAAAGATTATAATCTGACTGAGGGATATGCAGTATTCATTCAGATAACGGTTATAGTCCGACCGAGGGATACGTAGTCTTCTTTTGGCTTTCCGCTATTGATGTTTCCCTTAGGGTGTGTTGTTTCATGTATGTGTTTCTTTCCCTTTTGTCGTCTCTGGTGGGAGCTCTGGTTAATTGTATCGATTCCTGATCATTGCTTTCACTTCCATTTTTCATACAGATAGCGAAATGTATAGTGCGACTGAGAGTTACGTAGTATTCATGCAGATCTAGAAGGCTGTAGTCAGACTGAAGGCTGTAGACTGATGGGAGCTGTGGGTTAATTGTATCGATTCCTGATCATTGCCTTCACTTCTATTTTTTATACAGATAGCGAAATTTATAGTGCGACTGAGAGTTACGTAGTATTCATGCAGATCTAGAAGGCTGTAGTCAGACTGAGTGATACACAGTCTTCACGCGACAGACAAGGTTATATACCTACTAAGTAATACGTAGTCTTCCTGCAGTTAGACAAAATCAATGTCCTTCTAAGTGATAATTATGTAGTCTTTATTCAGATAGAAAATGGTTATAGTTGGACTGAGGGACATGTAGTCTTCGTGGAGACGGAGACGGCAATAGTCAAACTGAGTGATACGTAGTCTTCATACAGATAGACGAGCCTAGAGTCCGAATGAGAGGTATGCAGTCTGCATCCAGATAAACAAATTGATAACATTACTGAGTAATTCTTATTCTTCCTCCAGTTCTAGCCTGATTGAGAGATACGCTGTCTAAATGCAGATAGAGAGGGTCATAGTCGATACGTAGCTTTTACGTAGATAGGAAGGTGAAATATGCAGATAGACAATGTTATAGTCAGACTGAGAGACACATAGTGTAGATTATATTTTCTTGTCCTTTGGGATCATTGATTCCATTGTGGAATTTTGAAAATATCTGAGGGTCACTGATGAGGCCAAAATGGCCGAAACTAGCTAGTCTGGCCCAGAAAACATATACACTCCATATTTTTCAATTCTGTGGTGTATTCCCTGCTCCCAAAGGATAACCCTTTTATAGAACATATTTAACTTCACTACAGCTGGTGTGTGGGAATGTGTGGCGGCGGTAAAACGTCTCCCTGCCCTACATCATAGTGTAGATTATATTTTCTTGTCCCTTGGGATCATTGATTCCATTGTGGAATTTTGAAAATATCTGAGGGTCACTGATGAGGCCTAAATGGCCGAAACTAGCTAGTCTGGCCCAGAAAACATGTACACTCCATATTTTTTCAATTCTGTGGTGTATTCCCTGCTCCCAAAGGATAACCCTTTTATAGAACATATTTATGCAGATAAAGAAGGCAATGGTCCAATGCAAAGCAATGCAAGGTAATTAAGATGACCCGTGCATTGTTCTCTTATCTCGGAAACAGATACTGTCTGTTCACAACCTTTGATATTCCCTGTAATTTTGTTGCAGCCGGCCTGGTAGCTCAGTCAAATGCGCGTCTGATTGGTGATCAGGAGGTCGCGGGACGATACCTGCCCGATCGACAGCATTCTGTCATGGCGACTGGTCTATTCTACGGTCATCATCTCCCTTCCGCTGATTTAAGATTGGCAGTTTTAAAACATTTCGATTGCAAAAATAGATCGTTGGTACTTGTTAGAACCGCCTCATAGGGCGCTTCTAACAAGTACCCTCAATCTATGGATTTGATCAAGAATATGGAAAATTATGTATATGCTTATAAATCCCAATTTTTCGATAAATTGTGGTTTATACGGTTACCCATATTTTCGCCGATTCAGTTTATTTACAACATTTAATTTTTGTACAAGGGCCAATTGTTCAAAACTATCATTAAATATGGTAAATTTATGTTTGCATAAAAAATGTAAGCAGCTTTTTCAAATGTTCACATTTTATTTTCATCAAAAATATTCGCCCCGCCCAGCGAGGCTTGATAGATTGGGCTTCATGATGCTTCCATGCAAAGCTCAAACCGGCCGCATATGAATCCTGGTAAACCGATTAGGGGGTCTAAGCTTGCCTAGGCAAAGTGGTGCGAGTTGGACCGTCCATGCTTATTAACCATTTTGGTTTGTTTGGGTGGCAGGGATTGGGATGTCTTTTCATCCCAGTGTCGGGTAAAAGACACACAAAATTGGACGTCACGCCTCCAGAATAACCTAAATAGTGTTAACGGGAGTAAAACCTAAGTTCAAACAAATTCATCAATAATACGAGTGTATTTAAGGGACATTTAACAATTTTACATTACGAAAACACGCCTATACAAATACATTGTAAATTTTACTGCCGAAAAATAAACAAACACATTTTTAAGATAAAAATTGTGATATTTTTCTTATTTCTGCTCAAATTATAGACTGTTGGTACTCGTTAGAACCGCCTCGTACCGATCTTAATGTCTACACATGGGCGTAGACTATATTGGGGCTGACGTGTGCTCCAGAAGCATTTTCAGAAGAGCTCATGATCGGTAGGCAGACATTAAAAAGGTAAACAAAATATTGTGGAAGAGATACCTCCCTTGAAATTTTAACCACTCCACTTAAAGAAAGAAACTCAGAAAAATCGCCGTTGATGAAAACTCCTCATGCCAAACATATGATAAGAATATATGGCCAAATTGATACCGCTCCAACTTTAATCAAACCGTTCAGACAAAGTAGTTAGACATATCCAAACCATAGTAATTCAAAGTTTGATTAATTTCTATCATAAACACACATGGTGAATAAAAATACGTTGGCAGGTATTCAATTGGTTTTATAAGTTTTGGCGAGGTTTCTAACTTTTTAATTAGGTCATTCATGAATGTTACCTATTTTGGGGACCTGACCTGTCCTTTTTTGGTCTAGTCTTTCATTCGCCGTTTTATGAAGTACTGGAGTTTAGATAAGGCAAACATTGCTACCGGCTATATGAAAGGATTATGTGGTATTTATTTACACTTTATTAATTGACTATCCTGTATTACACCAAGTCAACGAATATTAACCGGAGGTCAAAAATCATAAATCATGTTTTTTCAATTGCGTCAATTAATAAAATTGTTATTAATCAACTATTTTCCTATTGGCCAAGTTACAGGTTCTCGGTCAGCTGTTCTGGCCTCAGCCTTCGGCCTCGGGCCAATACAGCAGACCTCGGACCTGTAACTGGGCCAGTACAAAATTACTATAAAAGTTGGGGCATGCTGGTTGTATCTGTCTTTCAGTCCTTACCTCCATAAACCATTATTTTCGTCAAAGATTGTCAAGAACTGTAAAAGCTAGAAACCTCAAACCTGATATAACATGTCTGCATGATGACTTGTAACCTGTAAGAGACAAAGGGAATTATCGGTTTATTTGTTCTTGTTTCTTTCATTCTTCTTTCCTTCTTATTAGGCTAGCATTCGAATTTCTTGTGAAAGATTTCTGAGGAACTATAAAAGCAAAAAGCCCCAAACTTGGTATACTGTGCAATTATGATGACCTGTATCATGTAAGAGACAATGGACTATCTTGGCTTATTTGTTTATCTGTTCATGTATCCTTTTGTCTCTCCATATTGGATGATGTTAAATTTTCGTCAAAGATTTCCGAGGAAGTATAAAAGCTAGAGCTTAGAAGCCTAAAACTTGGTATTCAATACAGACATGATGGCTTATATCGCGTTAAAGAAAATGGGCGTTCTTGGCTTATTTGTTAATTCGTTCTTTCATTCTTCTATTTCTCCATATAGGCCAATGTTCAATTTTTCGACAAAGTTTTCTCAAGACATATGATTTATTTCATGCAGAGAGACTGGCCTTTCTGAATAGTGATCAAGAGGTTTTGTGTTTCTGTAAAATGCTCTAGGGCGAGGGTATAATCAAATCTTCTGGTAGGTATTTGTAGCTAATTCAGTCTGCATTCAGTTTTGTTCTGTTCTGCAAAGGGTTTCATTGGCAACACTTCTATTTTTCATTGACAACGACACCGGCAGATAAAGAATAATATCCTTGTACGCGTTGTCAGACAGTATTGCACATTTTACCAATATGAACTAGCGCACGACAAAACCTACAATAAGACTTGTGCGCCCAACGAAGACTCAGATCAGCCTGCGCATCCGCGCAGTCTGATCAGAGTCTTCGTTGTGCGCTCTAAGGATACGTAAGGGCCCAATGCTCCTTCATGCAGCTCTGGTTAGACTATATGGATGCGCAGACTGGTCTGATTCTTCGCTGGGCGCCCATGTAAGTTGTATGAAATGCTGTGCCCCGGCTTATATGATATAATGAAGTTTCGGTGACTCGAACACAGATAGCTCGTCTACCATGGCTAATTCAAACACGTTCCTGAGGCCCTTTCATTACGAAAACATGGCTTTACAAATACATTCTAAATTTATTGCCGAAAAAGAGAAAAATTTAAGATGAAAAAATGTGATATAAGAAAAATAAGGTTTACCCCTGTAAATAAAAATAAAAAAAATGAGTTCCTTTAAGAGCAATGAAAACATTCATACGAAAGAAGATGGGCCATACTACGTAGTTTCGGCTAATAAAGCCTCATCAGTGACCCTGTAATGATCCGGCAAAGAAAGCCAGAGGAAACGTACTGCAATTTTGCTAATTTCGAATAAGCAGTCGATTCAAAGTAGAATTAAAACAAAGATCAGGAATTGATACAATTAACTTACTCCACCCATAAAAGACACCAAAGGGAAAGAAATACAAACATTAAGCGACCAGACCATAATGGAAACCTAAACAAAGGAAGGCCATAAGGACAGTTACTTTCCCACAAAGACTGATATAAATCAAAATGGGGTCCAAATAATTAAAAATCTGTCTAGAATGAGTCAAAACCAATAATTTATTTCTGATTCCTCAGAATATTTACGATGATCCCAAAGGACCAAAAATAAAATATAAACTGCACTATGGTTGATGTACGGGGAGACGTTTTACGGCCGCCACACGGCACAACACCAGCTGCAGTGAAGGCAAAAAAAAAATTAAAATGAGTTCTTTTAAGAGCAATGAAAACATTCATAAGAAAGAAGATGGGCCATACTACGTAGTTTCGGCTAATAAAGCCTCTTCAGTGACCCCAGTTTTAAGGTATAGAAGTGGGGTTCAATGGGACAGAATTATATAGGTGTGCTTTCGTGATGTAAGAATCAACCACGTAGTTCAAGATAACAATATTGAAGATAATTTATTGAGTTTGTTTTTAAATTTCACCTTGAAAGAAAAAGATGTGTGTACTCATTAGAAGTGCCCATTGAGGCGATTTTAATGAGTACAAACACTATTCCTTTATTAAGAATGTTGTGTGTACTCATCAGAATCGACGCAATGAGGTGATTTTCTAATGAGTACACACAACATTCCTTTATTTTATAGAAGATAGAAAATATATGATGAAGTCATCCAAATTATGTCTTATAACCTAGCGTTGTGATGCACCCTCTGATGTTCGAACATAGTTACTCATTCCAGAACTTTCTTAAGGTGATGGTATTTTAAGAGAAATGAATAAACTGCTGTGATGACATTTGAGTAATCTAAGTAACATAATTAATTAAAATAATTGACCTTAGTACAGTGGGTAACACATTTATTCCTAGTAGTAATCTTCCATGTAGCCCTCTTTTCCTGGGTAGAAACCAGTACCAAGCAATGTGGATACAATACATGTAGAAGTGAAGGCAATGATCAGGAATCGATACAATGAACCCGCAGCTCCCATCAGAGACACCAAAGGGAAACAAACACAAACATGAAACAACAGACCCTAATGGAAACATATATAACGGAAAGCCAAAAGGACAGTTACGTTCCCACAAAATGGCCCATTGGCTATCCGAAACAAAATAATCTATGCGATACAAACCCTCAAAGACAAACCATAACAAAATTAAAGTCTCTTTTTCAAGGAAGCAACACTTGGCGCTTGCAGGGAACGAACCGGCTACCTCTTCATCTCAGATCAGATGCTTTGCCACTGCACCAAAGCGCTTTAGAAAAGCGATCAGGAACTGATACAATCAGATCCCAAATTCTCCCCACAATATTACTAGGGAAGGAGTGACGAGAGTAAACAAAACGGACCTTAGGTTAAAACAGAGTCAGGAGCTCTTTCCCAAACAGGTTGTGACTCAAAATATCCAAAACTAACTAAAAAGAGCATAAGTTCAATACTGAAAAAGCCAGCCTCGGTAGATCAGCCGTGTATGCGTCTGACTGGTGATCAGGAGGACGCGGGTTCGATAATTGCCGGGGTCTGCAAAATTCTTTCGTGGAGATGGATTTGCTGCTGAAAGCGTCGGTTTCTCACTTACGCGGGTAATCAGTTTCTGGGGAAAGAATGTGCACTTTACTGGTAAACCGCTTATGTATACGCCTGCCCATGAAACGTGCGGAGGTATGACTAGATATGACCTAATTAGGACTGGACCGTTAAACTTCAATGCAAACAATTGCAAGCAGACTGAGGAATAAAGTCTAAAATCTAATTGCCTGAAAATGGAACTATGCCTCGTATGCTGAATTACTTCTCAATTGTCTCATACACTAATATAAATACTTCATACCAGTCCTGAAATCTTAGTCTTATGAAATTATATAAAATCATTAAGATGCATCATGTAATAACATGTACAAATGCCACACCTACCACAAAATAACATATTACAGACAAAATATGGAATGTCCAGTGTATTAGCAGGAATGGAGTCTTCATCTCCGTGACGGTTTCACCCTGGTCGACCTTCGAAGGCCGGAACACCGATGACTCGTTTACCATGACTGGGTCGAATCCCTTTTTAGTCCCCAGAGAATTAATCTATATTAATAATAAGAGGCGCATTTTTTTCACCTATCAAATGCATGTTGTGAGTGAGTGTTTGAGTTTTTATGTCCCACCAACAGCTAAGGTCATACGGAGACGGGACCTCGGTTTAAAGATTCATCCGAAAGTCTGGAGAAGCCCGGGATCGATCCTGCGACCCCTGGTTTACAAGGCGAGTAGCGTAACCACTGCACCACGGAGGCTTCTAAATGCATGTTGTATGTACACATTAGAATCGCCTAGATGAAACAATTCTACTGCGTTCATAAAATATACTTTTATATTATAGAACACTACTGTAATGGTCCTAAGTATTGGGATGGACAGGCCAAACCAAACAATGCAGACCCTGATCAGACTGTTCCTGAAAGAGAAGTCTGATCAGGGTCTACAGTGTTTTCCATTATGTCACCACTGGTCTTACTTTTTGCTGGATCACGAAACAAACTTGTTACAATTTTAGGTGCGTTACAGTAAGTTCTCAAGGTGTCCGAATTTTTTAAGATGTTTACGGTAAGTAAGGTATTCAAAAATAATCTCTATCTTGCCTCCAATAGTCACTGTCGGTAACTCGTACTACCATTGTATCGAACAGATATTCTGAAGTTTGACTGCACATGTGTGAACCATTTTTTGTACCAAACGGAGTCTCCCTCCTTATATACAGCAGGAGTCCATTACAAAATTTAGGGTTACGTTCAAAATTGGTTTCGAAAATAGTTTAGCCTTTTGCAAACAGTGTACTCCTCGATCAGACACCGCGTTCTTCGGCGTCTGATCTGGCCCTGCACTGTTTGCCAATTACCCGTTTTGGTGTTTATTGTACAAAATGGATTAAGTACAGTTGGCCGGATGATCATCACATAAACTTTCCTACTGTCATTCAAAAAAGAACAACACTTGTTCAGTAAACAATTATAAATGAGTTCACATAGATTGCTAATGATCTCAGCACATTTCTCTTCAAGAAAGGCGAAATCAAATAAGGAACCTGTCAAAGTATTCAAATACTTGCCAAGCCTTCGGATCGACGAGAGCTATTATTTCTTTTCTCGGTATTGGACTCCATGATTTAACCCATCTTATACTGGAAACCCGATGAAACGGGGTACTTGCAGTCAGTGCAGGCCCAAGTCTTTTGCGAAACGATCAGACTTTTTCTAATCAATTTCTCAAGAAGAACACAGTCTGGTGTTGATGACTGTGTTGCTGTGTAACGACACGTCAGCCCTTGTGGGTCATTTTGAGTCTTCGCCCAGAGAAAGGGAAGAAAGAGATTGTCTTCCAGACAAGGAGAGCTCTGTGGTTAGCGTGTTCGATTTTATGATCGAGAGGTTGTTTGTTCGAATCCGGAGGCGCGGCGTGTCCTTGAGCAACTGAGGTGTAAATGGGCAGCAGTGGTGTATCGCGCGTGATAACATCCGGAATGAGTGTTCGAGAGCTATTCTATTAGCTTGAAGCTTTCATCGCAATCGAACTTCACTAAATTAGTATAAATTAAGAGAAGTTAAAACTGAAGTATAGGGGTGACAAAAGAAAATGAATGCAACTATAAAAACTTACCTGCTGCAAGGACAGCAGGCCTTGCCCAACTGTAATTTTAAGCTTATTTTAGTTGGGCGCCCAAGTGACACCCGTCTAAGTAGATCCAGATCAGAAACCATCTGATAAGTGATTTGGGGCCTACCGTGTTTGTCTTTGAATGAATACATAAACTCAAGTAAGTTGATTGGAAAAAGGGTTATTTAGCGTTAACACGTTTGTGTATTCGTGCGGGTTGATTATGCCAACATTCGTTTGTTGGAGTTATTTATGACATCATTCTCCCGTGGTGGTTAATTAAGTCATCATTTCTTAGTGGGGCATGTTTTGTCGTACGGGTTGATTATGGCGCAATTTTTTTAGTTCGTGCAGGTAGATTATGGCACTATTTTAGTGTGGTCTTGATTATCGCAACATTCTTTCGTGCGGGATGGCATCAATCTTTTGTTCTGGTTGATTATGGCAATATTCTTTTTGTCAGACTTAATTATGGGGTCATTGTTTCGTGGGGCTTGATTATGGCATCATTCTTTTGTGGGGTCGATTTTGGCATCATTTTTTGTGGGGCTTTATTATGACATTATTTTCGTGGGGCTTGATTATGGCATCATTCTTTTTATGTGGGTCGATTATGGCATCATTTTTCATGGGGATCGATTATGGCAAAGACCTTTTGTGTGGCTTGATTATGGCACCATTCTGTCGGTCTTGTGGAATGTTGCAATGTTTTATTGTCAAAAGTAAATTATGGCATAATTCGTTTTTGAGGGTTGATTTTTGCATCGCTCTTTTGTGAGGGTCGATTATGGCACCATTCTTTTTTGAGCCTAGATTATGGCATCATTCTTCCGTTGGGAGTTATTATGGCATCATTTTTGTGGGGCTTGATTATGGCACCATACTTTCGTGGTGGTTGGTTTTGGCATCATTCTTTCGTGCGTGTTGATTTTGGCATCATTCTTCCGTGCGTGTTGATTTTGGCATCATTCTTTTGTGTAGGTTGATTCTGGCATCATTCTTTCATGGGGTCAATAATGACCCATTTCGTGGCGTTGATTATCGCAAAATATGGTTACTTATGACACCATTCTTTCGTGCGGATTGATTATGGCACCATTTTTTCGTGCGGGTTGATAACTGGGTTTAGAAGGCAATATATTATTTCTCTTATTTCTACACAAAAGCATAGATTGTAGGTACTCGAAAGAACTTCGTCGAGGCGGTTCTAGCGAGTACAAACAATCTTTGTTTTTAGCCGCTGAGAAATAAAAAAAAAATCAGAATGTTTTATCTCATTTTTTTCCTTTTTTTTTATTTGGTGGTAAAATGTTCTGTATATTTAAATAAGCGTGTTTTCGTAATGACAGCTAATCAGGCAATGCCAGCCTTGATATGATGATTTGGTGATTTGCTAATTCAAAACGAGCAGAATCAATGCACTGACTTGACGGATGGGCCGAATGTCTCTGAGTATAGGCTGAAAGAATCTTGATCTTGAAGTTTGATTCGTCTAACGGTTCAGTATTGAAACACGCGTTCTAGTACTTGCGGCTCATTTACTTAATTAGCGTCTATTCGCCACCCGCCCATCGGGTCTTGGAGAAATAGATTGGGCTGCATGGTGCAACACGCAGAGCTGGAACTGACCGCACGTCGTTTAAGACTAAGCCTTCTCAGGAAAAGTGGTGCAAATCCAGTGCATGTAAGCCCTATTGGTTTCATTGGACGATAGAGCTTGAGATGTCATTTAATCTCAATATCGGGAAAAAGACCCACACAATTGGAAGCAACGTCTCCAAAATGACCTAAATAGTGTTCGTGGGGATGTTAAACCTGAATTCAAACAAACATAAAAAATATTTCTGGGACATTGGCAAATGTTCAGACACCACTGAACGCGGTGATACTGATTGCCTAAAGTACAGAAATAGATCTAAAATTAACAGCGAATAAATTAACTTTTATTGTTTGTCAATCGACCCTAGGTTACTTTGCACCATAGTCTTTCACTGCTGTTGCCGGCCTCGGTTGCTCAGTCGGATGCGCTTCTGACTGGTGATCAGGAGGGCTGGGTTCGATACCTGCACGGGTCGGCAACATTCTCTCGTGGAGATTGATCTTGAAATCTTTTCTACGGTCATTCTTTCCCTTCCGCTGATTCAAGAAGGGCAATTTTCAGCTACTGTCGAAAGAATGCGCAATGTACTGGTTAACCGCTTACGCTGGCCCAGGAAAAGTGTGGATAGATATACTAAGCGAGTCGATAAAATACCTAAAATAGTGTTGACAGGGCCGTTAAGCTAATAAAAAAATCATTTACATTGCTGGTGTGCAAGTGGCTGTTATTAACTTGTAAGAACTGCAGGTAACGGTTATCTATTGCCGCACTATTTCTGTCTCTGTGGCGTCAAAGTGCAGAGAATTACATTAAAATTTCGCTATTAAGACCACCTAAAATTAAGACTTAATCTGTATTTAAAAGCTCATTGACAAGATTTCAGTTATTCTTTCTTGGTGTTTTCTACACCCAGTGTCTCCAAATAAGATACCACCTTTGCGACTGTTCAAAAGTTGTCTTAAATACCACTTTTGAACAGTTCCAAAGGTGGACTTAATATAGGAATTTTACTGTATCTGTATAACATAAACTTGGCTCATATGCAGGGGCGATTGTAAACGGTGCGGTCCAAGTACGCGGTGTCTGATTAGAGTCTACATTGTTTGCGTTAACGGTTAAACTCCTACACACAGAGACCATCGGCCCACCAGTGTTTTCAGTGTATTTAATTATTGTAACTCCACTTCTACAAAGCTTTTGGGCAGACGAGGCTGTTCGTTTATGAAGGAGAAATAGATTGGACTGAATAGTTTTCAGTTCTCTGCTATGTGCCTTGCTTCCAAAGGATTACTCCTTTTTTAGAACATTTAACTTCACCACAGCTGGTGTCAAGGGAATGTGTGGCGGTCGTATAAAAAGTAGAAGTAAAACAAAGATCAGGAACCGATACAATCAACCCACCCTACCCATCAAAGACACCAAAGGGAAAGAAACACAAACATGAAGCGACCAGACCATAATGGAAACCTGAACAAAGGAAGGCCATAAGGACAGTTACTTTCCCACAAAATGGCCATATGGCCATCCAAAATAAAAAGACACAAGTGATACACACAGTAAGTAACAAACAACAACATAAATAAACCGCCAAGAACCGCCTTGGAACGGTCAGTGGAAAGAATTCCACTGGCGGGCTTAATTCGATTTTACATGGCAATAATCCTCGCCCTTACCCCTGTCGCGGTATACACTACCAACCCTCCACCATAGTCTGGGATATATTTTGTAGTAGTTTGGAATCATTGATTTTGCCGAGGAATGTAGAAAATTTGAGGGTCACTGATGAGGCCGAAACTAGCTAGTCTGGTCCAGAAAAAAAATCATGAAACTCCATACTTTTCAGTGTTGCGTTCGCGTTTACTGTTTAGTGGTCAACGGTATTTTTTATATGGAGTTTGTACTACACTTTGTGTGCGCTGTTTAACGTTATACGTACAAATACATTGTAAATTTTACAGCCAATAAAATGCAACTTTTAAGATGAAACAGGTTGATATATTTTCTATTTTGTTCAAAATATAGGTAAACGTAAGAACCGCCTAATCGAGGTGGTTCTAACGAGTACCCACAATCTATGGCAGAAATAAAAAGTTTTCCTCTGTAACCCCTAGTTTTGCTATATAAAAAGTGTGGTTCAAGGGTGTCGTAATTATATATTTTGGTCGATTACTTAACCATCGACACAAATGTACTAAACTTTGGACTAATTCGGAAAAACGAGTTAAGAAATGTGAACACGAAGACTTGACAAACCACAGAAATATAAAGACCTTAAGAGAATCTGATGTAGGTCGATTGTTCGCAGACGTACTTAAATTATCCACGGCCCATATAGAATAAAGATGCGTGTCGGGGCTGTTTCAGTGCTTTGACCTTCGCCTAGATCAATAGAAGTTTTGTCTGTGTCATTTTCTGAACTTTTTGCTCTCTTAGCAATGGAATAAAATCTCTTCAGAGATGTATGGTCTGTATTATAATAAATGAGCCCCGCCGAGCGAATTTGTGTCTTCCAGCATTCCGTCATGACAAATTTTAACTGTGCATGCCCAGCCATTCAGAGGGGCCAGGGATATGGCTTTCTGTCTGAAGGTTCCTCTTGATTCACTGCTTGTATGAGCGAGCAGCGAAGGTTCTGGCGAGACTGCGCGGATGCGCAGGCTCGCCTGAACCTTCGCTGTTCGCATAGGCGATAAGTATCAAAATCGCTTGACGGGGCCCATATATTATCGTTTGATTTGATGAAACATCTTGGCATTATCAAAACAGCATGAGTATAGCGCCCAGACCCTGTGAGTATACAATATGAGTGCTAGTATATACAAAGTACATGTGTCTACATCATTTCGATAAGTGACATCTGGTATACCTACCTTCCGTTAAAATGCATGAACATATGTGTGGGGGTGGGGAGTGTTATTCTGAATTTTTGCATGTTACATGGGCTAGGACTATTTGTTGTTTGGTGTGTGTGTGTGTGTGGGGGGGGGGGGGGGTTAATAGAATAGTTTTTAGTATTTTGGAGGATTTAGGGGAAAAAAATTTTTTTATGGATACAGACCATTCATCATAGTGATTTCTTATTTACTGCAATCAAAAACATGTGGTTAAATATTGCGACAAAGTCGTTGAAAGATCAGGGAGAAATCTATTTAGGTCTATAAAATTCTAATGAAAACTAGAAGTGAAGGCAATGATCAGGAACCGATACAATTAACCCACAGCTCCCATCAGAGACTCCAAAGGGAAAGAAACACAAACATGAAAACACAAGACCCTAATGGAAACATCAATAGGGGAAAGCCAGAAAGACAGTTACTTTCCCACTAAATCACGCATTTAGTTTCTGAATTTATATACTAAGTAACCATAATATTCGGGTTCCTATAGACCTTGTTTCAGAAGAGATTTAAGTCCAACATTTTATTTTGAAATAAATCGGAATGACGTCTATAAAATTTTGAAAAGGCTTTGCGAAGATTTGGATATCGATAAATTGAAGTGGAGGCTATGATCAGGAATCGATACATTAGACCCACAGCTCCCACCAGAGACACCAAATAGGCGAGGCACTTTAATTTTTATGGTCAAGATAATTCCTTGAGAAACTCTTTTAACACCAAAACACAGGACTATGTTATATTAATTATCAAAAAAAAAGTCCTCAAAAAATATCCGTGCCAGTTCTGAGAAAATTAGGATTTAGTCTGCAGAAAAAACATTAAATAAGTAATGGTCCAATAATAGCACCATACACTGTTTTACCGGCTGTAAGGCGAGCTCTCCTCACGCGCAAACAAATGACGTCATTAAAAACAAAATATACGTCACAAATTGTTAAAGTGCAGTCTAATTTATTATTAAAAAGAGAACGAAGAAGCTTTCTCTTGATTGATAAATGGAAATATTTGCTCAAAATCGTCCGAGATATGGTACACGGAGGCTATGCATTTTCCCAAATCTATCCATCTATCTATCCTATATGTGTTTGAATCCACAAAATCAAAATGAAATCCAGTTGACGGTCTGGCGGACACAAGCAGACGATGCAGACTCCCGCTGCTTTCTATATTCTATTTTTTTTAATAGATGCCATTTATATTTTCCTTGGTATGCTATTGATACACAATATTTATGTTCAAGTTGTAAAAATAAACATTTTTTTAGGGGGGGGGGGGGGGGGGGTCAGAAAATACATTTGTCAATGTCTCATGACAAAACATTACTGTATGGAAGCACATTTGTGCCATCAGAATCAAATTAATATCATAAATAGGTGTATAAGGTGTATTCTGGTAACATTGCGCACATAAGATTTTGAAAGCTATGTGTGACTTTGTGGAAGCAACCACCCAAAAATCACAATCAGACCAATTGCAACACTGTCCTATCTACACTACTCCAATAGAAATTGGCCGCTGAATTTTAAACAGGCAGGAAAAATAATACTAAGAAAAGGGATACCCCCTTGAAATTGATTTACAAATTTTGTCTCCCAACATTGCGCACAATAACTGTTTTGAGCTGATTGAACACAAAGGTTGACTCAAACAACCTTGGAAAATCCGGATGAGAAAAAATATCTTTCAGCTAATTTTCCATGAGGAATCCATATATGAAACTTCAAAACCCTAGTATAAAAGCTTCTAAAGCTATGCTATGCATCACAATGCATACAATGTACCGAAAGTGACAAAGGGCCATTAGCCACAAAGTATTTTTCGGCATTTAGTCAAAAGTTAATCAGGACATCTACTCATCAGCACCGATCTATTCACCAACTTACAAGGTTCTAGCTCCAATAGATTTTGAGATATGTTGCTGACAAGATTTTATAAAGACAAAAATACAAAGGGCAATGACTTTTGAAAGGGGCATAATCCGGATAAGAAAAAAATACGCTTTAGCTAATTTTCCATGAAGAATCCATATACGAAATTTCAAAACCCTAGCATGCACGGTTCTTGCGTTATGCTATGCATCAAAGGCGTAACGGAAGTTCGAATGGACGAACCAGAAGCAATATGCCCCTCCAAAAAAGTTGGGGTCATTAAAAGCATTACGAAAACACGCATATTCAAATCTATTGGAAGATTTGTGGGTGGGGTAAGTTAATTGTATCGATTCCTGATCTTTGTTTTACTTCTACTTTGATCACCCAAAAAATTTCCAGAGAAAATTTTGATGTTTTTCTTATCATCACGAAAACGAGACGTTGCTTCCAAGTTTGTGGGACTTTAACCTGACATTGAGATGAAATGACATCTCAATTCCTGCCGCCCAATGAACCCAAAAGAGTTTACATGCATGGACAGGCTGACTCGCAGCAACTTTTCTGGGCAGGCTTAGACATTCTCAGCGGTTTAACAGTACTCATGTGCGGTCGGTATCAGTTCTGTGCGGAAGCATCATGCAGCCCAATCTATTACTCCAAGCCCAGATTGGCCCCCGACCATAGGGGCTTGAAGAAATATATGGGCTGCATGATGCTTCCACGCAGAGCTGAATCTGGCCCGCACACTAGTACTGGTAAACCGCTTAGAGGATCTAAGCCTGTCAAGGAACTGCGGTGCGAGGCGGACCGTCCATGCTAATAAACCCTATTGGTTTCATTGGGCGACAGGGCTTGAGATGTCATTTCATCTCAATGTCGGGTAAAATTCCCACAAAATTGGAAGCAACGTCTCCAAAATGACCTTTACAGTGTTGACGGGGACATGACCTTTACAGTGTTGACGGGGACGTTAAACCTCAAATCAACCAAAGCAAGCCCAGATGGGTGGGGTCGAAAAACACGCCTATATAAATATTGACCCCTCCAACCCCACTTTTATATTGTAAAACTGTGGTTTACAGGGATAAACATTAAATTTATTACCTATGTATATCAGTGCAAAAACATAATTGTGGGTACTCGGTAGAACCGCCAAGTTCAGGTGGTTCTTAGCCGAGCTCCGCAATCTATGTTTTGAGCAGAAATAAGAAAAACATCATTTTTTTAATCTTGAAATTCCATTTTTGGGACGAAAAATTGACAATGTTTTTGTTTAGGCGTGTTTCGTAATGTCTGCTCAAAAGCATAGATTGTGGGTACTCGATAGAAACCCCTTCCTCATCGAGTTTTAGTTAATACTAATTTATTTTTGTTCGATTGCGATGAAAGTCTCAAACTTAATTAATCGCTCTCGAACACTCATTCCGGATGTTTTCACGTGCGCGAAGGAGAGGCAGTTGACTTTTACACCACTGCTACCCATTTACACCTGGGTGGGGTGGGGCAGTGGGGAGTTTTAGGGGTTAAACATGTACATTATTTTTCTTATTTCTGCTCAAAGAAGCCTCCATGGTGAGGTGGTTAAACTACTAACCTCATTAACCAGGAGTCGTGGGTTTGATCCAAGGGCTTCTTTAGACTCTCAGATGAGTCTTTAAACCGAGGTCCGGTCTCCGTATGCAGGGGTTTCATCAATAGACGGGTACTGGGGATTTTACCGTTTACTCAGACATTATTCTCCTGCTATGGTTCATAAATTTGGCTTTATTCAGATAACATTGAAAATCACACTCCTACCTTTCCTTGAAATCTGGTTGCCAAAATGTTTTTGAAACCACTGCATATGACATTTGCTGTTGACGGGACATAAACCTCAAACACACTCACTCACTTATTTCTGCTCAAAACATAGATGAGGCAGTTCTATTGAGTATCAACAATCTCAGAAGCTATGTTTTTGAGCAGAAAAATAATATATAACCCCTAAACCTCAAGTGTTTCTAGTTTATATATAAAAGTGGGTTAGTTGGGGTCAAAATTACATAGGCATGTTCTGTGATGTGCCACAGTTTGCTTTTGATTTTTCTTTTTTGATTTTGTTTTATGTGATATTGTTGATAAGATTTGGAAATCCTTATTTGATATCTGTGACTCTTTTTACACTTTATGGTAACTGACCAATTTTAGTTCTACGCAAATTAATGTGTGCTTAGCAAAGACTCAAGCTTTTTGTAAAAGCTAATACTTGTTTTTCCATATTTCACACAAAAATGTATAAAAAAATAAATTAAAAGAAAACTTTTATCTTCAGAATTTTTAGTATTTTTCCCCAAATAGAAATATTCATTTTGGATAATTTAATGAATTCAAGTATTAATTGTTTAACTTACGCCAGTAATATTAATTTTGTCCTGGTTTTTGTGATTTTTCTTCATTTTTGGTATTTTTTCACCCCCCAAAAATACCCTTTCCCCTCGGATTTTTTCTGAGGACTTTTTTTCTATAAATCAGGACACCTTTCTGATACTAAAACTGCTGATAACATTTCTCAAGGAATTAGTTGTGGGTCAAGTGTCATTTCCAGCTAAATGTACTGGCCTAAAAGGGAAAGAAACACAAACATGAAACAACAGACCCTACTGGAAACATTAATAGCGGAAAGCCAAAACGACAGTTACATTCCCACAAAATGGCCAATAGGCTATCCGAAATAAAATAATATAAGCAACATAACACCCAAAGACAAGCCATAACAAAATAAACCGCGACAGAAGTACCGCATTGGAACGGTCAGCGGAAACGAATTCCACTGGGGGTGGTGAGCTTAAATCGATTTTACGTGGCCGAACTCCTCGCCCTTACTTCTGTCGCGATTAAGACACCCTGATTAAGAAGTTTAGCAGTGAACAATTAATTACGAGTGTTGGTCAGACCTCAGAGCATATTACGGTTCAAGCGTAAAGGCTTACTGATATAATGTTGAGTTGTACCTGATGCTCTGTCTCTGGTTGGGCCAATCGGAGCCAAACTATTGGTTTTCTTTTCCTCCAGCATTTCAGTGATTTGTTGCTGTTGAAGCCACACCGTTGTTTCATATCTCTGTTTTTTGCGTACTCGGAGATGTTGCACTGATGAGTTAGGAAGCCTTTATGCGAACTGAACACATAATTTGTCTTAAACGCGACGGAAGCAAGGGCGAGGATTTGGGTCGCGTAAATTCGATTTAAGACCCCACCCACTCCCACACACACACACGCAGTGAGGTTCTTTTCACTGACCGTTCCAATTGTGGTTGATTTTTTAAGGTTTGTCTTTTAATGTGTGTATCGCATGTATCTTCATTTTTTTTTTTTTTTGGATAGCCAACGGGCCATTGTGTGGAAAGGTAAATGTCCTTTTGGCTTTCCGTTATTGATGTTCCCATTAGGGTCTAGTTATTAAATGGTTGTGTTTTTTTTTCCTTTGGGGTCTCTGGTGGGAGGTATGGGATAATTGTATCGATTCCTGATCAATGCCTTCACTTCTGCTTTATTCATTTATGTAACTAACATTTCATATCATCGATACGGACTCTTCGCTTCGCATCGTTTGATACATGTAGCTTAGTAATTTCAGTTGGTGCGAAATATAAATGCCCTCAATATTGAGTTACTTAAATGTAGGCCCCGTCAAGCGATTTTGGTACTTATCGCCTATGCGAGCAGCGAAGGTTCAGGCGAGCCTGCGCATCCGCGGAGTTTCGCCAGGAAGTTCGCTGCTCGCTCATACAAGCAGTGAATCAAGAGGAACCTTCAGACAGAAAGCCATATCCCTGGCCCCTCTGAATGGCTGGGAATGCGCAGTTAAAATTTGTTATGACGGAATGCTCGAAGACACAAATTCGCTTGGCGGGGATTATGTATCTAAAAGTGCATACGTCAAGCTACAGTTTGCAAGTATTTAAACAACTGTCCTTTATGTTCAGCTTCGTTTCCGACTATTGACCCGAACGAAATATGAATAGCATGACACTGAAACTGAAGGGGACTCTTGAATAGCTTTCCTAGATTGCAATATCATGGCAATTTACATTAAGCTGAGGTACACTAAAAGGCCTTCGATACGAACTGGCATTCGACTCATGCAGTTGTAGTGTTCTCTTCATCCTGTAGTTGCAAATCCATCGATTACTCATGTTGTGTACAGCAAACAGTCTTAACTTGGATCCTGGGCCCAGACTGACCTAAGTCATCGACAGTCGCAACATATAATTTGTAGACGTTCGTCCTATATTCTAATATATTGTCTATACCCTACAGCAAAATGCAAACAGATTTCTTAGGGATATTGGGCCTTTCGCAAGTTTATAAATATGGAAATAAGAAGTGAAGGAAATAACCAGTAATCGATACAATTACCCCACACCTCCCATTCAAGACACCAAAGGGGAAGAAACGCAAAAATAAAACAATTTTACAATAATGAAACCTAACAAGCGGTAAAGCCAAAAGGACAGTTAATTTTCCACACAATGGCCAAACGGCTCTCCAAAAGTAATACAGACATGACAATACGAACTATAACAATCATAGGCCACAACAGATGAGTCGCATTGGGACGGTCGGTAAAATATTTTTACTAGAGGGGTGGGAGTGGGGGGGCGAGTATATCTTAAATCGAATTTACGTGGCATAAGTTCTCGACCTTGGTTCTGTTGTGATTTAGACGGTTAATTTGTTCAGTTCGAATGGAGAATTTGTAACTTTAATATCAGTGCACAATCTCCGAGAAATTAAAAATCAAAACAACAAAATATAAGCGATACACACACTCAAAGACACACCATAACAAAAATGAAACGCTACAGAACCGCCTGAAACGAACTGTGGGCTTAAATCGGTTTTACGCGGTCCTCGCCCTTACTGCTGTCGCGATTTAGGCAAATAATTTGTTCAGTCCGACTGTTAGATCTATCATTTTTAATTTCAATAAAATTGTTTCTGATCTTCATATTGATACTAACACTCCATATACCTGAGATTGACAAAAACTCAGTATATTGCCATCCTGCTGCTGGTCATATAATTACTGGCAATTTAAAATGTATTCCTGATTATAGGATAATAAATATAATTTCTAAAGGACCGAAATACAGATTTCTTTACAAAAATTGATTTCAATAAGTGTACAGAAGAAATTGCTGCTGCCTTAAACGAATTTGATAATCCATGGTGTAGACGAGAGTATGTTGAGCACAAAGCCTTTAAAGAATGGAAACTTAGCATTCTGAAATTATTGAACAAACGCATTTATGTACGAACTTATTACCTCCTAAACCTAAGACGGCCCCACAATGTTAACACTGTCAAGCAACAGCTTGGTGGTATTTAGGCCTATGAATTGCAGCCTTTAGCTGCAGAGAGGGCTGTATTTGATGAACATATTTGTCATTTAGCCATCAAGTTTAGCTGTATGTGTCACAGAAGATCAAGGCAAGCTTTCGAGGTTAGTTTGGTTACCTGAACTTCATAAAAGACCATACAAAGCAAGGTTTATTCAAATTCAAGCTCTTGTTGCACCACTGACCTTTCTAAGTTACTCGTATTAACTTTATGTTTTACTGTAAAGGTTATGGATAAATACCACTTCTACAGCCTTGCTGTAGGAGCCAGTTCTTTAAGCCACGCGGGTAGTGTGGTTGGCTTATTCACGAAGTTAAGCAACGGAGATTGCGGTTAGTACCTGGATGGGTGACCACGTTGCTTGACTTCGTGGACGACCCGGTACACGCTACATTACTGCAATCAAAAACATGTGGTTAAATATTGCGACAAAGTCGTTGAAAGATCCGGGAGAAATATATTTAGGTCTATAAAAATTCTAATGAAAACTAGAAGTGAAGGCATTGATCAGGAACCGATACAATTAACCCACAGCTCCCATCAGAGACACCAAAGGGAAAGAAACACAGACATGAAAACACAAGACCCGAATGGAAACATCAATAGTGGAAAGCCAGAAGGACAGTTACTTTCCCACTAAATGACGCAGTTTGTTTCTGAATTTATATACTAAGTAACCATAATATTCGGGTTCCGACAGACCTTGTTTAAGAAGAGATTTAAGTCCAGCATTTTATTTTGAAATAAATCGGAATGACGTCTAAGAAATTTTGATAAGGCTTTGCGAAGATTTTGATCTCGATAAATTGAAGTGGAGGCAATGATAAGGAATCGATACAATTAACCCACAGCTCCCATCAGAGACACCAAAGGGAAAGAAACACAAACATGAAACAACAGAACCTAATGGAAACATTAATAGCGGAAAGCCAAAATGATAGTTATTTTCCCACAAAATGGCCAATAAGCTATCCGAAACAAAAATAATATAAGCAACACATACACCCAAAGACAAGCCATAATAAAAATAAACCGCAACAGAAGAACCGCATTTGAACGGTCAGCGGAAACGAGTTCCACTGGGGTTGGGGTGGGGGGGGGGGGGCTTAAATCGATTTTACGTGGCCGAACTCCACGCCCTTACTTCTGTCGCGATTAAGACACCCTGATTAAGAAGTGTAGCAGTTAACAATTAATTACGAGTGTTGGTCACACCTCAGATTATATTACAGTTAAAGGCTTACTGATATAATGTTGAGTTATGCCTGATGCTCTGTCTCTGGTTGGGCCCATGGGAGTCAAACTGTTGGTTTTCTTTTGCTCCAGCATTTCAGTGATTTGTTGCTGTTGAAGCCACACCGTTGTTTCATCTCTCTGTTTGCGTTCTCGGAGATGTTGAACTGATGAGTTAGGAAGCCTTCATGCGAACTGAACACATAATTTGTCTTACAAGGGCGGGGATTTCGGTCGCGTAAATTCGATTTAAGAACCTCCACCCCCCACCCACACCGACAAACACACACCCGCAGTCACGAAGTGAGGTCCTTTTCACGGGTCGTTCTAATCGTGGTTGATTTTTTAAGGTTTGTCTTTTAATGTGTGCATCGCATGTATCTTCTACTTTTTTTTTGGATAGCCAATGGGCCATTGTGTGGAAAGGTAAATGTCCTTTTGGCTTTCCGTTATTGATGTTTCAGTTAGGGTCTAGTTATTTAATGTTTGTGTTTTTGTTTTGTTTTTTTCCTTTGGGGTCTCTGGTGGGAGGTGTGGGATAATTGTATCGATTCCTGATCAATGCCTTCTGTTGGTTCTGTTGTGATTTAGACGGTTAATTTGTTCAGTTCGAATGGAGAATTTGTAACTTTAATATCAGTGCACAATCTCCGAGAAATTAAAAATCAAAACAACAAAATATAAGCGATACACACACTCAAAGACACACCATAACAAAAATGAAACGCTACAGAAACGCCTGAAACGAAATACAGATACAAAAGAATACAGATATGAAAAAACAAACAAACAAAAAACGTTGAGGTCTTAACAGCATGAAATAACTGAAATGCTTGAGCAAAAGGACACAGGTGAGCCCGATTAAATACAGAGCATCAGGCACCAACCTACATTACTTAAAATAAGCTTTATGCTGATGCCGTCATAGAGTCTGAGGCCCGACCCACTAGCGAGCAATTAAAGATGGAAGCAAAGTTATCAACCGTGACTGGTTTAACTACCATGCATGCAGTCTGTTATATAGCATTTATTTTGTACTCAGTTTGTTTATGTCGAAGACTAATTTTACAATATTGGGTACTGAAATCATCCGAGGAAAGATTTGCAACATTGAATTTTGAACTAAATCGAATTAAGGTGTAACCATACCAAATTTAGTGACACAGAGGCCTTTCTGATATTTAATCTTTATCAGTGTGTCTAAACCCCAAAGTTTTGAAACCGAAACGAATGATGGACAAGACCCGGCGAAAACAGCACACACCCCCCCCCCCTCCGAGCACACACCGACCGATGTAGCTCATGCGACATGTCAGCTGGAGGCATCAGGCAAGAGACGCCCGATCCCGATAGGCGTCCACGATCGCTCCATGGAAAGTAGAAGTAAAACAAAGATCAGGAATCGATACAATTTACTGACTCCACCCATCAAAGACACCAAAGGGAAAGAAACACAATCATTAAGCTACCAGACCATAATGGAAACCTAAATAAAGGAAGGCCATAAGGACAGTTACTTTCCCACAAAATGGCCATATGGCCATCCAAAATAAAAAGACACAAGTGATACACACAGCAAGCAACAAACAACAACATAAATAAACCGCCTAAGAAGAACCGCCTTGGAACGGTCAGTTGAAAGGTTTCCACTGGGGGGTGGGGTGGGGGGGGCTTAAATCGATTTCACGTGGCCACAATCCTCGCCCTTACTTCCGTCGCGATTTTGACAACTGGTTTGTTCAGTCCGCATGAAGGCCTCCTAACTCATCAGTGCAACATCTCCGTGAACACAAAAAAATCAAAGAACCACAGAGGTGAGACAACGGTGAGGACTCGACAGCAAGAAACCACTGAAATGCTGGAACAAAAGAAAACCAACAGTTAGACTCCGATGGGCCCGACCAGAGACAGAGCATCAGGCACCAACCAAGTCCCGGGCCTCAGGAAGGAGATGTCCAAAGCAGCGAGACCTGCAATATTTAAAATATTTAAACGTGGTAACCAAACCCGCTTAAATACATATCTCTCCTGACAAGTCAGTCTAAGTTTTAGAAAAGTTATAATTTTATACTGCAAAAGTTAAAGATATAATATAGTTATTTAAATCAGTACTTTATTGCTGACGTCAACACCGCAGTATCATCCTCAGCACTAAGGAACTGATACTGAGCTGATGATACCATAAAATGATGAAACTAAATCGAAATGTCGCCTATAAAACTTTACAAAGGCTTTGCGAAGTTTATGATATCGATAGCTCTGATTAAAAAGTTTAGCAGCTGACAATATATTACAAGTGTTGAAGTCAGCTACAAGCATGTTTTGAATATTTGTTGCCATCACGAAAATATGCCTTTACCCCCTTAAAATAGAAGTGAAGGCAATGACCAAGAATCGATAGAATTAACACATAGCTCCCATCAGAGACACAAAATGCAAAGAAAATTAATAATTACGTGAATAAAATAAATAAATATATAAGACACAGATCAGACACCATCCAAGCGAAGATGTGTTCATTTCACGGTCGATTGAAAATGACATGCTTTGGGATTACACGCGTGTTTAGACGGTAAGGCTTTTTGTGAATAAGCTCCAACTTTAATCGCAAAATGACGATATTAAATATTATTTTGAAATATTATATTTGCTATCAGAATGTACAAAATTGTAAACACATTGCGTATGATAAAGACCCGTTTTTGCAATAACAGAAAGTGCAGATTTTAGCTGTTATAAAAGGGAACTGTCGTTGTTTTTGCACAGTATTTTATGCTTCATGTAAGGATTAAAGGTTGTTAATTTGGAAATAAAAATGACGACAGCTAATTAAATAAAAAATTTCACTTATTTGGTATCTCTTTGAAAGAATTTAAATGGACAATTATATATATTAAAACCGGTACATGTTTG
This sequence comes from Lucinisca nassula, assembly GCA_963580285.1. Lineage (NCBI taxonomy): Eukaryota > Metazoa > Mollusca > Bivalvia > Lucinida > Lucinidae > Lucinisca > Lucinisca nassula. The sequence continues at coordinate 154,962,023 of OY757016.1, forward strand.
TAAAATTAAAAAAAAAAGTGTTAAAAATGTTTTCCATTAAAGCGCCTGCTTTTTCCAAAAAGAGATTCTGTACACATCACGTGAACTAGTCCGTGAAATAAAGACCCCCGTAAACCCCGCTTTATATGAGTAGGGTGTAATGCCGGCACTCCATCCTGGGCACCTCCACGCAGGGAACGTTTTGCTCCACCGTGGAGACGCTCGAAAATTGCAGTTTCAGTTATACTAGACTGGTTCAATTTGTTTTACATTACCGGGGCGAATCGCAATTGTTACTTTTTATTACTAACAGTTTTGTTTTTAGGCCCTTTCACTATCGTTAATAAGAATTGTTTGAAAAACCTGAGTATTCGCAGAAAAAAAACCTGGCATTTCATTGCAAAACAGTTTTAAATGTATATCAGGTTCTGTCCATTCGCTCCACGCTGGGAACTTTCCAATAATGCCGGTGCTCCATGCTGGGCACCTCCACGCCCAGAACGGCCACTCCTTTGTGTCCAATAGAACGGTTGATTTATTAATTTCATATTAACCCACCCGTATCGAGACCATTAAACTACAGGACCTTAATAATCCTGAGCTGTTGGGCACGTTAGCAGTCGTACCAGAGTTCTAGCGTTCGCTTAAACTGTGCTAGGCGAGGAGCAACTATAACACTTGTTCCTGTCATTGCTCCACGCTGGGCACGTAGCAGTTGTACTGGGTCGTTTGCTTGAAATATGCTGGATTGTAGCGACTGTTAGACCTATTAGGCTGTCCTTTCTCCACGATGGGCAAGTAAGTAGTCGTACTGAAGCAATCTCTTGAACTCTGCTCAACATAAAATGACTTTAGTAAGACCTATTTCTCCCTATTTCTACCCTTATCAAACTGGAGGGTTTGCTTTAACGGTGCTATTGATGGAGCGACTATAAGACCCTTTTCAGCCCTTGCTCAATGCTGGGTGTGTTAGCAATCGAACTGGAGCGTTTGCGTTAACAGTTCTGGACATGGAGCGAATTTAGACCCGTGAGGGTCTGAGAGCAAAATATGAGCTTTTTTATATTTAAAGCTTTTACTTGTAGCAACGTTACTTATTTGAGTTGTTTCCCTTGTTTTATTGGTGGACTTAACGTGTTATTTTATGGAAATTCGTAAACGATCTGATTTATATTTGATTATCCTGAATTTGTTTGCATCATATATTGGTTTGTATGCCTATTGCTCAATGTTTAGATTGACTTTGGCAGACAAATGTTACTCAAAGTATTGCAAACGGATGCAAGGTTACCACTGCATGCTTATAAGATTCATTTAATATATATAGTTTGCGTCAAGTGGGGTTAGAATTAGCTACTCACTATATATACCATGCGGCTATTCCTGCCGTTTCTTTACGAGTCGTATTGTTTTTAGTGTGTGATTTGAGGTTTAACGTCCCCGTCAAAAGTGTAAAGGTCGTTTTAGAACCTTGCTTCCAATTTTGTGGGTATTTTTTTACCCGACATTGAGATGGAATGACATCTCAAGTTATGTCGCCCAATGTTTATTAGCATGGACGGTCCGCCTCGCACCGCGGTTCCTGGACAGGCTTAGAATCTCTAAGTGGTTTACACCACGCTGGGCACACAATATATATTTCCAGAGTGCTCGCATGCTCTGTGGTGAGAAAAGAAAAACTATCTGACCATTGCCGGCCTCGCTCCTCGCTGGGCACACTATGTATATTTCCAGAGTGTTCGCATGCTCTGTGCTGGGAACAGAACAACTATAAAAGCATTGCCGGCCTCGCTCCCCGCTGGGCACACTATATATCTTTCCAGAGTGCTCGTATGCTCTGTGCTGGAAACAGAACAACTATTAAACCATCGCCGACCCCGCTCCCCGCTGGGCACACTATATATATTTCCAGAGTGCTCACATGCTCTGTGCTGGGAACACAACAACTATAAAACCATTGCCAGCCTCGCTCCACGCTGGGCACACTATATATATTTCTAGTGTGCTTGCATGCTCTATGCGGGGAACAGAACAACTTAAAGACCATTGCCGGCCTCGCTCCACGCTTGGCACACTGTATATATTTCCAGAGTGCCCGCATCCTCTGTGCTGGGAACAGAACAACTATAAGACCATTGCCGGCCTCGCTCCACGCTGGGCACACTATATATATTTCCAGAGTGTTCGCCTGCTCTGTGCTGGGAACAGAAAAACTATAAAAGCATTGCCGGCCTCGCTCCACGCTGGCACACTATATATCTTTCCAGAGTGCTCGTATGCTCTGTGCTGGAAACAGAACAACTGTTAAACCATCGCCGACCCCGCTCCCCGCTGGGAACACTATATATATTTTTCCAGAGTGCTAACATGCTCTGTGCTGAGAACACAACAACTATAAAACCATTGCCAGCCTCGCTCCACGCTGGGCTCACTATATATATTTCTAGTGTGTTTGCATGCTCTGTGCGGGGAACAGAACAACTGTAAGACCATTGCCGGCCTCGCTCCACGCTGGGCACACTATTTATATTTCCAGAGTGTTCGCATGCTCTGTGCTTGGAACAGAACAACTATAAAAGCATTGCCGGCCTCGCTCCACGCTGGGCACACTATATATATTTCCAGTGCTCGTATGCTCTGTGCTGGAAACAGAACAACTATTAAACCATCGCCGACCCCGCTCCCCGCTGGGCATACTATATATATTTCCAGAGTGCTCACATGCTCTGTGCTGGGAACACAACAACTATAAAACCATTGCCAGCCTCGCTCCGTGCCGGGCACACTATATATATAGTGTGCTTGCATGCTCTGTGCGGGGAACAGAACAACGTAAAGACCATTGCCGGCCTCGCTCCACGCTGGGCACACTATATATATTTCCAGAGTGTTCGCATGCTCTTTGCTGGGAACAGAACAAATATAAGACCATTGTTGGCCTCGCTCCACGCTGGGTACACTATATATATTTCCAGAGTGCTCGCATGCTCTGTACTGGGAACAAAAACAGCTATTAGACAATTGTTGGCCTCGCTCCACACTGGGCACACTATCTATATTTCCAGAGTGCCCGCCTCCTCTGTGCTTGGAATAGAACAACTATAATACCATTTCAGGCCTTGCTCCACGCTGGGCACACTATATATATTTCCAGAGTGCTCGCACGCTCTTTGCTGGGAACAGAACAACTATAAGACCATTGTTGGCCTCGCTCCACGCTGGGCACACTATATATATTTCCAGAGTGCCCGCCTCCTCTGTGCTTGGAACAGAACAACTATAAGACCATTTCCGGCCTTGCTCCACGCTGGGCACACTATATATATTTCCAGAGTGCTCGCATGCTCTTTGCTGGGAACAGAACAACTATAAGACCATTTCCGGCCTTGCTCCACGCTGGGCACACTATATATATTTCCTTAGTGCTCGCATGCTCTTTGCTGGGAACAGAACAACTATAAGACCATTGTTGGCCTCGCTCCACACAGGGCACACTATCTATATTTCCAGAGTGCTCGCATTGTCTGTGCTGGGAACAGAGCAACTATAAGACAATTGCCGGCCCCGCTCCACGCTGGGCACACTACATATATTTCCAGATTGCTGGCATGCTCTGTGCTGGGAACAGAACGACTATAAAACTATTCCCGGCCTCGCTCCACGCCGGGCACACTATATATATTTCCAGAGTGCTCGCATGCTCTGTGCTGGGAACAGAACAACTGTAATACCATTGCCGGCCTCGCTCCACGCTGGGCACACAATATATATTTCCAAAGTGCACGAATGATCCGTGCTTGGAACAGAACAATTATAAGCCATTGCCGGCCTCGCTCCACGCTGGGCACAGTATATATATTTCCAGTGTGTTCGCATGCTCTTTGCTGGGAACAGAACAACTATAAGACCATTGTTGGCCTCGCTCCACGCTGGGCACACTATATATATTTCCAGAGTGGTCGCATACTCTGTACTGGGAACAAACACAGCTATAAGACAATTGTTGGCCTCTCTCCACACTGGGCACACTATCTATATTTCCAGAGTGCCCGCCTCCTCTGTGCTTGGAACAGAACAACTATAAGACCATTTCCGGCCTTGCTCCACGCTGGGCACACTATATATATTTCCAGAGTGCTCGCATGCTCTTTGCTGGGAACAGAACAACTATAAGACCATTGTTGGCCTCGCTCCACGCTGGGCACACTATATATATTTCCAGAGTGCCCGCCTCCTCTGTGCTTGGAACTGAACAACTTTAAGACCATTTCCGGCCTTGCTCCACGCTGGGCACACTATATATATTTCCAGAGTGCTTGCATGCTCTTTGCTGGGAACAGAACAACTATAAGACCATTTCCGGCCTTGCTCCACGCTGGGCACACTATATATATTTCCAGAGTGCTCGCATGCTCTTTGCTGGGAACAGAACAACTATAAGACCATTGTTGGCCTCGCTCCACACAGGGCACACTATCTATATTTCCAGAGTGCCCGCATTGTCTGTGCTGGTAACAGAGCAACTATAAGACAATTGCCGGCCCCGCTCCACGCTGGGCACACTACATATATTTCCAGATTGCTGGCATGCTCTGTGCTGGGAACAGAACGACTATAAAACTATTCCCGGCCTCGCTCAACGCCGGGCACACTATATATATTTCCAGAGTGTTCGCATGCTCTGTGCTGGGAACAGAACAACTATAATACCATTGCCGGCCTCGCTCCATCCTGGGCACACAATATATATTTCCAAAGTGCACGAATGATCCGTGTTTGGAACAGAACAATTATAAGCCATTGCCGGCCTTGCTCCACGCTGGGCACAGTATATATATTTCCAGAGTGCTCGCATGCTCTTTGCTGGGAACAGAACAACTATAAGACCATTGTTGGCCTCGCTCCACGCTGGGCACACTATATATATTTCCAGAGTGCTCGCATGCTCTGTACTGGGAACAAAAACAGCTATAAGACAATTGTTGGCCTCGCTCCACACTGGGCACACTATCTATATTTCCAGAGTGCCCGCCTCCTCTGTGCTTGGAACAGAACAACTATAAGACCATTTCCGGCCTTGCTCCACGCTGGGCACACTATATATATTTCCAGAGTGCTCGCACGCTCTTTGCTGGGAACAGAACAACTATAAGACCATTGTTGGCCTCGCTCCACGCTGGGCACACTAAATATATTTCCAGAGTGACCGCCTCCTCTGTGCTTGGAACAGAACAACTATAAGACCATTTCCGGCCTTGCTCCACGCTGGGCACACTATATATATTTCCAGAGTGCTCGCATGCTCTTTGCTGGGAACAGAACAACTATAAGACCATTTCCGGCCTTGCTCCACGCTGGGCACACTATATATATTTCCAGAGTGCTCGCATGCTCTTTGTTGGGAACAGAACAACTATAAGACCATTGTTGGCCTCGCTCCACACAGGGCACACTATCTATATTTCCAGAGTGCCCGCATTGTCTGTGCTGGGAACAGAGCAACTATAAGACAATTGCCGGCCCCGCTCCACGCTGGGCACACTACATATATTTCCAGATTGCTGGCATGCTCTGTGCTGGGAACAGAACGACTATAAAACTATTCCCGGCCTCGCTCCACGCCGGGCACACTATATATATTTCCAGAGTGCTCGCATGCTCTGTGCTGGGAACAGAACAGCTATAATTCCATTGCCGGCCTCGCTCCACGCTGGGCACACAATATATATTTCCAAAGTGCACGAATGATCCGTGCTTGGAACAGAACAATTATAAGCCATTGCCGGCCTCGCTCCACGCTTGGCACAGTATATATATTTCCAGAGTGCTCGCATGCTCTTTGCTGGGAACAGAACAACTATAAGACCATTGTTGGCCTCGCTCCACGCTGGGCACACTATATATATTTCCAGAGTGGTCGCATGCTCTGTACTGGGAACAAACACAACTATAAGACAATTGTTGGCCTCGCTCCACACTGGGCACACTATCTATATTTCCAGAGTGCCCGCCTCCTCTGTGCTTGGAACAGAACAACTATAAGACCATTTCCGGCCTTGCTCCACGCTGGGCACACTATATATATTTCCAGAGTGCTCGCATGCTCTTTGCTGGGAACAGAACAACTATAAGACCATTGTTGGCCTCGCTCCACGCTGGGCACACTTTATATATTTCCAGAGTGACCGCCTCCTCTGTGCTTGGAACAGAACAACTATAAGACCATTTCCGGCCTTGCTACACGCTGGGCACACTATATATATTTCCAGAGTGCTCGCATGCTCTTTGCTGGGAACAGAACGACTATAAGACCATTGTTGGCCTTGCTCCACACAGGGCACACTATCTATATTTCCAGAGTGCTCGCATTGTCTGTGCTGGGAACAGAGCAACTATAAGACAATTGCCGGCCCCGCTCCACGCTGGGCACACTACATATATTTCCAGATTGCTGGCATGCTCTGTGCTGGGAACAGAACGTCTTTAAAACTATTCCCGGCTTCACTCCACGCCGGTCACACTATATATATTTCCAGAGTGCTCGCATGCTCTGTGCTGGGAACAGAACAACTGTAATACCATTGCCGGCCTCGCTCCACGCTGGGCACACAATATATATTTCCAAAGTGCACGAATGATCCGTGCTTGGAACAGAACAATTATAAGCCATTGCCGGCCTCGCTCCACGCTGGGCACAGTATATATATTTCCAGAGTGCTCGCATGCTCTTTGCTGGGAACAGAACAACTATAATACCACTGCCGGCCTCGCTCCACGCTGGGCACACTATATATATTTCCAAAGTGCACGAATAATCTGTGCTTGGAACAGAACAATTATAAGCCATTGCCGGCCTCGCTCCACGCTGGGCACAATATATATATTTCCAGAGTGCTCGCATGCTCTGTGTTGGGAAGAGAACAAATATAAGATCATTGTTGGCCTCGCTCCGCGCTGGGCACAATATATATATTTCCAGAGTGCTCGCATGCTCTGTACTGGGAACAGAACAGCTATAAGACAATTGTTGGCCTCGCTCCACACAGGGCACACTATCTATATTTCCAGAGTGCTCGCATTGTCTGTGCTGGGAACAGAACAACTATAAGACAATTGCCGGCCCCGCACCACGCTGGGCACACTACATATATTTCCAGATTGCTGACATGCTCTGTGCGGGGAACAGAACGACTATAAAACTATTCCCGGCCTCGCTCAACGCCGGGCACACTATATATATTTCCAGAGTGTTCGCATGCTCTGTGCTGGGAACAGAACAACTATAATACCATTGACGGCCTCGCTCCACGCTGGGCACACAATATATATTTCCAAAGTGCACGAATGATCCGTGCTTGGAACAGAACAATTATAAGCCATTGCCGGCCTCGCTCCACGCTGGGCCCAGTATATATATTTCCAGAGTGCTCGCATGCTCTTTGCTGGGAACAGAACAACTATAAGACCATTGTTGGCCTCGCTCCACGCTTGGCACACTATATATATTTCCAGAGTGCTCGCATGCTCTGTACTGGGAACAAAAACAGCTATAAGACAATTGTTGGCCTCGCTCCACACTGGGCACACTATCTATATTTCCAGAGTGCCCGCCTCCTCTGTGCTTGGAACAGAACAACTATAAGACCATTTCCGGCCTTGCTCCACGCTGGGCACACTATATATATTTCCAGAGTGCTCGCACGCTCTTTGCTGGGAACAGAACAACTATAAGACCATTGTTGGCCTCGCTCCACGCTGGGCACACTAAATTTATTTCCAGGGTGACCGCCTCCTCTGTGCTTGGAACAGAACAACTATAAGACCATTTCCGGCCTTGCGCCACGCTGGGCACACTATATATATTTCCAGAGTGCTCGCATGCTCTTTGCTGGGAACAGAACAACTATAAGACCATTTCCGGCCTTGTTCCACGCTGGGCACACTATATATATTTCCAGAGTGCTCGCATGCTCTTTGTTGGGAACAGAACAACTATAAGACCATTGTTGGCCTCGCTCCACACAGGGCACACTATCTATATTTCCAGAGTGCCCGCATTGTCTGTGCTGGGAACAGAGCAACTATAAGACAATTGCCGGCCCCGCTCCACGCTGGGCACACTACATACATTTCCAGATTGCTGGCATGCTCTGTGCTGGGTACAGAACGACTATAAAACTATTCCCGGCCTCGCTCCACGCCGGGCACACTATATATATTTCCAGAGTGCTCGCATGCTCTGTGCTGGTAACAGAACAGCTATAATTCCATTGCCGGCCTCGCTCCACGCTGGGCACACAATATATATTTCCAAAGTGCACGAATGATCCGTGCTTGGAACAGAACAATTATAAGCCATTGCCGGCCTCGCTCCACGCTGGGCACAGTATATATATTTCCAGAGTGCTCGCATGCTCTTTGCTGGGAACAGAACAACTATAAGACCATTGTTGGCCTCGCTCCACGCTGGGCACACTATATATATTTCCAGAGTGCTCGCATGCTCTGTACCGGGAACAAAAACAGCTATAAGACAATTGTTGGCCTCGCTCCACACTGGGCACACTATCTATATTTCCAGAGTGCCCGCCTCCTCTGTGCTTGGAACAGAACAACTATAAGACCATTTCCGGCCTTGCTCCACGCTGGGCACACTATATATATTTTCAGAGTGCTCGCATGCTCTTTGCTGGGAACAGAACAACTATAAGACCATTGTTGGCCTCGCTCCACGCTGGGCACACTTTATATATTTCCAGAGTGACCGCCTCCTCTGTGCTTGGAACAGAACAACTATAAGACCATTTCCGGCCTTGCTCCACGCTGGGCACACTATATATATTTCCAGAGTGCTCGCATGCTCTTTGCTGGGAACAGAACAACTATAAGACCATTTCCGGCCTTGCTCCACGCTGGGCACACTATATATATTTCCAGAGTGCTCGCATGCTCTTTGCTGGGAACAGAACGACTATAAGACCATTGTTGGCCTTGCTCCACACAGGGCACACTATCTATATTTCCAGAGTGCTCGCATTGTCTGTGCTGGGAACAGAGCAACTATAAGACAATTGCCGGCCCCGCTCCACGCTGGGCACACTACATATATTTCCAGATTGCTGGCATGCTCTGTGCTGGGAACAGAACGACTATAAAACTATTCCCGGCCTCGCTCCACGCCGGTCACACTATATATATTTCCAGAGTGCTCGCATGCTCTTTGCTGGGAACAGAACAACTGTAATACCATTGCCGGCCTCGCTCCACGCTGGGCACACAATATATATTTCCAAAGTGCACGAATGATCCGTGCTTGGAACAGAACAATTATAAGCCATTGCCGGCCTCGCTCCACGCTGGGCACAGTATATATATTTCCAGAGTGCTCGCATGCTCTGTGCTGGGAACAGAACAACTATAATACCACTGCCGGCCTCGCTCCACGCTGGGCACACTATATATATTTCCAAAGTGCACGAATAATCCGTGCTTGGAACAGAACAATTATAAGCCTTTGCCGGCCTCGCTCCACGCTGGGCACAATATATATATTTCCAGAGTGCTCGCATGCTCTGTGCTGGGAAGAGAACAAATATAAGATCATTGTTGGCCTCGCTCCGCGCTGGGCACAATATATATATTTCCAGAGTGCTCGCATGCTCTGTACTGGGAACAGAACAGCTATAAGACAATTGTTGGCCTCGCTCCACACAGGGCACACTGTCTATATTTCCAGAGTGCTCGCATTGTCTGTGCTGGGAACAGAACAACTATAAGACAATTGCCGGCCCCGCTCCACGCTGGGCACACTACATATATTTCCAGATTGCTGACATGCTCTGTGCGGGGAACAGAACGACTATAAAACTATTCCCGGCCTCGCTCAACGCCGGGCACACTATATATATTTCCAGAGTGCTCGCATGCTCTGTGCTGGGAACAGAACAACTATAATACCATTGCCGGCCTCGCTCCACGCTGGGCACACAATATATATTTCCAAAGTGCACGAATGATCCGTGCTTGGAACAGAACAATTATAAGCCATTGCCGGCCTCGCTCCACGCTGGGCACACTATATATATTTCCAGAGTGCTCGCATGCTCTGTGCTGGGAACAGAACAACTATAATACCATTGCCGGCCTCGCTCCACGCTGGGCACACTACATATATTTCCAAAGTGCACGAATGATCCGTGCTTGGAACAGAACAATTATAAGCCATTGCCGGCCTCGCTCCACGCTGGGCACAGTATATATATTTCCAGAGTGCTCGCGTGCTCTGTGCTGGGAACAGAACAACTATAATACCATTGCCGGCCTCGCTCCACGCTGGGCACACTATATATATTTCCAAAGTGCACGAATGATCCGTGCTTGGAACAGAACAATTATAAGCCATTGCCGGCCTCGCTCCACGCTGGGCACAGTATATATATTTCCAGAGTGCTCGCATGCTCTGTGCTGGGAAGAGAACAAATATAAGATCATTGTTGGCCTCGCTCCGCGCTGGGCACAATATACATTTTTCCGGAGCGCTCGCATGCTCTGTGCTGGGAAAAGAACAATTATAAGACCATTGTTGGCCGCGCTCAACGCTGGACACACTATATATATCAACAGGGCGCTCGCTTGCTCTGTGATGGGAACAGAACAACTACAAGACCATTGTTGGCCTCCCTCCATGCTGGGCACACCACATATGTTTCCAGAGTGCTCGCATGCTCTGTGCTAGGAACACAACACTATAAGACAATTGTTGGACTCGCTCCACGCTGGGCACACTATCTATATTTCCAGAGTGCTTGCATTGTCTGTGCTGGGAACAGAACAACTATAAGACCATTGCCGGCCCCGCTCCACGCTGGTCACACTATTTATATTTCCAGAGTGCTGACATGATCTGTGCTGGGAAGAGAACAACTATAAAACCATTCCCGGCCTCGCTCCACGCCGGGCACACTTTATATATTTCCATAGTGCTCACATGCTCTTTGCTGGGAACAGAACAACAATAAGACCATTGCCGGCCTCGCTTCACGCTGGGCACATTATATATATTTCCAAAGTGCTCGAATGATTCGTGCTTGGAATAGAACAACTATAAACCATTGCCGGCCTCGCTCCACGCTGGGCACATTATATATATTTCCAGAGTGCTCGCATGCTCTGTGTTGGGAACAGAACAAATTTAAGACCATTGTTGGCCTCGCTCCACGCTGGGCACATTATATATAATTTCAGAGCGCTCGTATGCTCTGTGCTTGGAACTGAACAACTATAAGACAATTGTTGGCCTCACTCCACGCTGGGTACACTATATATATTTCCAGACTGCTCGCATGCTCTGTGCTGGGAACAGAACAGTTTCAAGACCATTGTTGGCCTCTCCATGCTGGGTACACTATATATATTTTCCAGAATGCCCGCATGCTCTGTGCTGGAAACTGAACAAATATAAGACCATTGTTGGCCTCGCTCCACAATGGGCACACTATATTTATTTCCAGAATGCTAGCATGCTCTGTGCTGGGAAAAGAAAAACTATCTGACCATTGCCGGCCTCGCTCCTCGCTGGGCACACTATGTATATTTTCAGAATGTTCGCATCTTCTGTGCTGGGAAAAGAACAACTTTATGACCATTGCCGGCCTCGCTCCACGCTGGGCACACTATATATATTTCCAGAGTGTTCGCATGCTCTGTGCTGGGAACAGAACAACTATAAAAGCATTGCCGTACTCGCTCCACGCTGGGCACACAATATATATTTCCAAAGTGCACGAATGATCCGTGCTTGGAACAGAACAATTATAAGCCATTGCAGGCCTCGCTCCACGCTGGGCACACTATATATATTTCCAGAGTGCTCGCATGCTCTGTGCTGGGAACAGAACAACTATAATACCATTGCCGGCCTCGCTCCACGCTGGGCACACTACATATATTTCCAAAGTGCACGAATGATCCGTGCTTGGAACAGAACAATTATAAGCCATTGCCGGCCTCGCTCCACGCTGGGCACAGTATATATATTTCCAGAGTGCTCGCATGCTCTGTGCTGGGAACAGAACAACTATAATACCATTGCCGGCCTCGCTCCACGCTGGGCACACTATATATATTTCCAAAGTGCACGAATGATCCGTGCTTGGAACAGAACACTTATAAGCCATTGCCGGCCTCGCTCCACGCTGGGCACAGTATATATATTTCCAGAGTGCTCGCATGCTCTGTGCTGGGAAGAGAACAAATATAAGATCATTGTTGGCCTCGCTCCGCGCTGGGCACAATATACATTTTTCCGGAGCGCTCGCATGCCTTGTGCTGGGAAAAGAACAATTATAAGACCATTGTTGGCCGCGCTCAACGCTGGACACACTATATATATCAACAGGGCGCTCGCTTGCTCTGTGATGGGAACAGAACAACTACAAGACCATTGTTGGCCTCCCTCCATGCTGGGCACACCACATATGTTTCCAGAGTGCTCGCATGCTCTGTGCTAGGAACACAACACTATAAGACAATTGTTGGACTCGCTCCACGCTGGGCACACTATCTATATTTCCAGAGTGCTTGCATTGTCTGTGCTGGGAACAGAACAACTATAAGACCATTGCCGGCCCCGCTCCACGCTGGGCACACTATTTATATTTCCAGAGTGCTGACATGATCTGTGCTGGGAAGAGAACAACTATAAAACCATTCCCGGCCTCGCTCCACGCCGGGCACACTTTATATATTTCCATAGTGCTCACATGCTCTTTGCTGGGAACAGAACAACAATAAGACCATTGCCGGCCTCGCTTCACACTGGGCACATTATATATATTTCCAAAGTGCTCGAATGATTCGTGCTTGGAATAGAACAACTATAAACCATTGCCGGCCTCGCTCCACGCTGGGCACATTATATATATTTCCAGAGTGCTCGCATGCTCTGTGTTGGGAACAGAACAAATTTAAGACCATTGTTGGCCTCGCTCCACGCTGGGCACATTATATATAATTTCAGAGCGCTCGTATGCTCTGTGCTTGGAACTGAACAACTATAAGACAATTGTTGGCCTCACTCCACGCTGGGTACACTATATATATTTCCAGACTGCTCGCATGCTCTGTGCTGGGAACAGAACAGTTTTAAGACCATTGTTGGCCTCTCCATGCTGGGTACACTATATATATTTTCCAGAATGCCCGCATGCTCTGTGCTGGAAACTGAACAAATATAAGACCATTGTTGGCCTCGCTCCACGCTGGGCACACTATATTTATTTCCAGAATGCTAGCATGCTCTGTGCTGGGAAAAGAAAAACTATCTGACCATTGCCGGCCTCGCTCCTCGCTGGGCACACTATGTATATTTTCAGAGTGTTCGCATCCTCTGTGCTGGGAAAAGAACAACTTTATGACCATTGCCGGCCTCGCTCCACACTGGGCACACTATATATATTTCCAGAGTGTTCGCATGCTCTGTGCTGGGAACAGAACAACTATAAAAGCATTGCCGTACTCGCTCCACGCTGGGCACACTATATATCTTTCCAGTGTGCTCGTATGCTCTGTGCTGGAAACAGAACAACCATTAAACCATCGCCGACCTCGCTCCCCGCTGGGAACACTATATATATTTCCAGAGTGCTCACATGCTCTGTGCTGGGAACACAACAACTATAAAACCATTGCCAGCCTCGCTCCACGCTGGGCACACTATATATATTTCTAGCGTGCTTGCATGCTCTGTGCGGGGAACAGAACAACTTAAAGATCATTGCGGCCTCGCTCCACGCTGGGCACACTATATATATTTCCAGAGTGCCCGCATCCTCTGTGCTGGGAACAGAACCATTGCCGGCCTCGCTCCACGCCGGGCACACTATATATATTTCCAGAGTGCTCGCATGCTCGTATGCTCTGTACTGGGAACAGAACAGCTATAAGACCATTGTTGACCTCCCCCAATGCTGTGCACACCATATATATTTCCAGACTGCTCGCATGATCTGCGCTGGGAACACAACACTATAAGACAATTGTTTGCCTCGCTCCACACTGGGTACACTATCTTTATTTCCAGAGTGCTCGCATTGTCGGCGCTGGGAACAGAACAACTATAAGACCATTGCCGGCCCCGCTCCACGCTGGGCACACTACATATATTTCCAGAGTGCTGGCATGCTCTGTGCTGGGAACAGAACGACTATAAAACTATTCCCGGCCTCACTCCACGCCGGGCACACTATATATATTTCCAGAGTGCTAGCATGCTCTGTGCTGGCCAGGTCGCTTGAATTGTGCCGGAGGTGGAGCGACTGTTATGCCCACTCTTGCCACTGCTCCACGCTGGGCACTTTCACAATCTTAATGGCGTTGTCGCACAGAACGTGCGACAGATCCAGTAGAATATGTACCGCTCCCAGCGTGGAGCATAAGCAGGAAAAGGTATTATACTTGCTCTGTACCTAGCAAAAGAGCTAGCGAACGATCCAGTAGGACACGTAACGTTCCCAGCGTGGAGCAAGTGCAGAAAAAGAGCTTATAGCCGCTATGTTTCCGGCAAAGAGGAAGCGACTGCTCAGATAGTACTGTCAAAGTGTCCAGTAGAATGCGTGGAGCAAGGGAGGAATCAGTTTTAGAGCTGCTCCGCTCACAACACAGAGAAGCGACTGCTCCCATACAATATGCAACGTCCCCAGCGTGGAGCAAGGACAGGCCGGCGATCCATGCTGGGCACCTCATTTGCTCCACCGTGGACACACTCTTTTCCTGCAGTTGCAGCTATACTTTGAAGCAATAGTTATATTAATCATTGTCAATTTATTAGCTCCCGTTGAGTAGAAGTCAAATTATGACGATTTAATGTAACGATGTAGATGTAGCCTATTATACTTTATAGAAATACGATTGGAGAGCATGCATCTTGTCACTTTCAAGTTATCATTAGCAAAAGTTGATGCTTGAACCTGGCAAGGGAGACAACAATAGAATCAGAACCACAAGAAAAGGTTATTTCATGTTAAACCTGCTAATGTCTGCGTTTGACTTTCAACAATGTGAAAAATAAATTAAAAAAAAAAAAAAAAAAAAAATTTTTTTTTTCAAGAGTGTTGTTTTAATCGTGGTAGTTTTGTTTTTCGTATTTTATCGAATACTTATCGGCCATGAGGCACCAGCCTTACTTAAAAATACATAGTGACTAATATATATATATTGTTTTGTGAGCATAAAAATGTCATATCATATCGTCAATAAATAAGTCTTGATTATACACCAAGCCGTTTTTCAAGTCAAGAAAAATCTATTTTAACTCTGTATAGTTTTTACAAGTTAAAGCTTTTTCTACCGACTAAATAAAATAGGGCCTTACATGTTGGAAACATTTCAGCTTAGAAATACTACTTCAAATTGAACACAAATTAAGATGAAGTGTGGCTGTGCTTGCATGGGAGCGGTCGCTTGGTCTGTGCTGGGCACGGAATAACTATTATACATTCCTGCCCTTGCTCCATGCTGGGAACTTTCAGTATATATTATACTGAAGCATTCGGGAGCACGGAGCACGGAGCAACTTAAGACCTAAACCTGCACTTGCTCCAAGCTGAGCACGTTACGTACTACAGTGAAACGGTCACTTGCTCTGTGCTGGGCACGGATCAACAATAAGAAAGACCTATTTCTTGCCTTGCTCCACGTTGGGGACGTCACGTGTTCTACTGGATGTTTCGCTGGATATAAGATCTATTCTTGTCCCTGCTCCACGCTGAGAACGTTGCATATTGTATTGGAGCAGTCACTTGCTCTGTGCTGTGAGCGGAGAACTTTAAGACATATTCCTGCCCTTACTCCACTCTGCGTTCGTTATTATACTGAATTTGTTTCTTGCTCTGCGCTGAATACGGAACAACCTGCCCTTGCTCCACGCTGGGAACGTTACGCATTCTACTGGAGCGGGAGCTGTGCTAGACACGAAGAAATATAAGACCTATACCCCGAGAATGAGCGCACCGGAAGTATATAGCGTACTCCGTTGCTCCTGCCTGCATAGAGCAATCCAGCGTCCCGGAAGAAAACATAGCGTGCCCAGCACAGAGCAAGCTAGAGCTCCGGAAGAAAATAAAACGTGCCCAGTGAGGAGCGAGGCCTTTGTCTGTGCGGGGAACAGAACAACTAAAAGACCATTGACGGCCTCGCTCCACGCTTGGCACACTATATATATTTGCAGAGTGTCCGCATCCTCTGTGCTGGGAACAGAACAACTATAAGACCATTGCCGGCCTCGCTCCATGCAGGGCACACTATATATATTTTGCAGAGTGCTCGCATGCTCTGTGATGGGAACAGAACAACTGTAAGACCATTGTCGGCCTCGCTCCACGCTGGGCACACTATATATATTTCTAGAATGCTTGCATGCTCTGTTCTGGGAACAGAACAGCTATAAGACCATTGTTGACCTCCCCCTTTGCTGGGCACACCATATATATTTCCAGACTGCTCGCATGATCTGTGCTGGGAACACAACACTATATGACAATTGTTGGATTCGCTCCACACTGGGCACACTATCTATATTTCCAGGGTGCTCGCATTGTCTATGCTGGGAACAGAATAACTATAAGACCATTGCCGGCCCCGCTCCACGCTGGGCACACTACATATATTTCCAGAGTGCTGGCATGCTCTGTGCTGGGAACAGAACGACAATAAAACTATTCCCGGCCTCGCTCCACGCAGGGCACACTATATATATTTCCAGAGTGCTCGCATGCTCTGTGCTGGGAACAGAACTTCATAAGACCATTGCCGGCCTCGCTCCACGCTGGGCACACTATATATATTTCCAAAGTGTACGAATGATCCGTGCTTGGAGCAGAACAACTATAAGCCATTGCCGGCCTCGCTCCACGCTGGGCACAGTATATATATTTCCAGAGTGCTCGCATGCTCTGTGCTGGGAAGAGAACAAATATAAGACCATTGTTGGCCTCGCTCCGCGCTGGGCACAATATATATATTTCCGGAGCGCTCGCATGCTCTGTGCTGGGAACAGAACAAATATAAGACCATTGTCGACCTCGCTCCACGCCGGGCACACTATATATATTTCCAGAGTGTTCACATGCTCTGTGCTGGAAACAGAACAAAAATTAGACCATTGCCGGCCTCGCTTCACGCTGGGCACACTATATATATTTCCAAAGTGCTCGAATGATTCGTGCTTGGAATAGAACAACTATAAACCACTGCCGGCCTCGCTCCACGCTGGGCACATTATATATATTTCCAGAGTGCCCGCATGCTCTGTGCTGGGAACAGAACATATGTAAGACCATTGTTGGTCTCTCCACGCTGGACACACTATATATATTTCTAGAATGCTCGCATGCTCTGTGCTGGGAACAGAACAACTATAAGACCATTGTTGGCCTCGCTCCACGCTGGGCACATTATATATAATTCCAGAGTGCTCGCATGCTCTGTGCTTGGAACTGAACAACTATAAGACCATTGTTGGCCTCACTCCACGCTGGGCACACTATATATATTTCCAGGCTGCTCGCATGCTCTATGCTGGGAACAGAGCAGCTTTAAGACCATTGTTGGCCTCTCTCCACGCTGGGCACACTATATATATTTCCAGAATGCTCGCATGCTCTGTGCTGGAAACTGAATAAATATAAGACCATTGTTGGCCTCGCTCCACGCTGGGCACACTATATTTATTTCCAGAATGCTAGCATGCTCTGTGCTGGGAAAAGAAAAACTATCTGACCATTGCCGGCCTCGCTCCTCGCTGGGCACACTATGTATATTTCTAGAGTGTTCGCATGCTCTGTGCTGGGAACAGAATAACTATAAGACCATTGACGGCCTCGCTCTACGCTTGGCACACTTTATTTATTTCCAGAGTCCCCGCATCCTCTGTGCTGGGAACAGAACAACTATTAGACAATTGCCGGCCTCGCTCCACGCTGGGCACACTATATATGTTTCCAGACTGTTCGCATGCTCTGTGCTGGGAACAGAACAACTATAAAGAGTAGGGTGTAATGCCGGCACTCCATCCTGGGTGCCCACGGTGGAGCAAACGTTCCCAGCGTGGAGGTGCCCAGCATGGAGCGCCGTCATTACACCCTGCAGACTCTAAAAGCATTGCCGGCCTCGCTCCACGCTGGGCACATTATATATCTTTCCAGAGTGCTCGTATGCTCTTCAGCGGAAGGGAGAGAATGACCGTAGAAAAGATTTCATGATCGATCTCCACGAAAGAATGTTGCCGACCCCGGCAGGAATCGAACCCGCGTCCTCCTAATCACCAGTCAGACGCGCATCCGACTTAGCTACCGAGGCCGGCCTGCGATCGTTGGGAGTGGTTATTCCAACTCTACCTGTCATAGAACGACAATGGGCCTATTCCTGTTGTTACTCCACCCTGGGAACGTTGGGATTGGTTCTGGCACGTTAGCTTGAACAGCACCTGTTATCTGGGGGCGACAACGGGCCTATTCCTGTTGTTGCTCCACCCTGGGAACGTTAGCAGTTAGCTTGCACCGTACCTGGCATAGCGCGACAATGGGCCTGGTCCACGCTGCGAACGTGGTACTAAAAGTTTTGTTTAGGGTCCTTTCACTATCGTTAATGAGAATTGTGTAAAAAACTTGAGTATCCGCAGAAAAAAAAAACACCTGGTGTTTCATTGCAAGACAGTTATATGCTGGTATATCGATTCTGTCCGTTCGCTCCACGCTGGGAACGTTCCAATGTTGCAGTGTGTAATGCCACCGGCGCTCCATGGTGGGCACTTCCACGCTCAGAACGGCCACTCCTTTGTATCCAATAGAACCGTTGGTTTATTAATTTCATATTAACCCGCCCGAATCGAGACCATTGAACTGCAGGACCTTAATAATCCTGAGCTGTTGGGCACGTTAGCAGTCGTACCAGAGTATACTGTAGCGTTCGCTTAAACTGTGCTAGGCGAGGAGCAAAACCTATTCCTGTCATTGCTGCACGCTGGGCACAATACATGTAGCAGTCGTACTGGATCGTTTGCTTGAAATATACTGGATGCGTAGCGACTGTTAGACCTTTTAGGCCGTCCGTTCTCCACGCAAGGCAAGTAAGTAGTCGTACTGAAGCAATCTCTTGAACAATGCTCTAAGTAAGAAATATTTCTCCCTATTTCTACCCTTGCTCCACGCTGGGCACGTTAGGATAAAATTGGAGCGTTTGCTTTAACGGTACTATTGATGGAGCGACTGTAAGACCCTTTCAGCCCTTGCTCACCGCTGGATACGTTAGCAATCGAACTGAAGCGTTTGCGTTAACATTTCTGGACATTGAGCTAGACCTGTGATGGCCGATTTTTTTTTTATATTGAAAGCTTTTACTTGTAGCAATGTTACTTATTTGAGTTGTTTCCCTTGTTTGTTGGTGAACTGTGGATAAATGACTGAACATGTTATTTTATGGAAATTTGTAATCAATGTGATTTATATTTGATCAACTTGCATTTTTTTTGCATTTTATTTGTTAGTATGCCTATTGCTCAATGTTAAGATTGGCTTTGGCAGACAAATGTTTCTCAGAGTATTGCAAACGGATGCAAGGTTTCCGCACCATGCTTATGAGATTCATTTAATATATATATATTAGCGGTATTAACACTTTATATTACTGGGGTAGCCCCTATGTGCTTTTAACGCCCGGTTACCTTACAAAATCTATCAAGTCTCAGGACCTTTCCACAGTGTTTATGTGAAATTTGAAGCATTTTCGCTCCAGTGCAGACTTCTCGCTTTAATTTGCTATTTGCAATCATATTCAACGTGAAGAAACAATGTGAACCAGTCAAAAATATGTAGGGATACTTCAGTTTTCTATGTAGTGTGTCTATTTGGCGAAATGACCATAAATGAAAGTTTACCATTTACAAGTATGAGGTTTCACAAAAAGCTTGCCTTAAGCTAGCAAGCGGCACAACATATCCGTAATTGAATGTATCCTTATTCCAGCTTCCGCAAATTGTTGAACCGTCTGGTAACGTCCTTTGCGTATGCGTGACGCTGATTTACAATATATTTGAACTTACAAAAAGCGAAATAAATATAAATATTAAGATAAAGGAGCTTTAGTTAACGTCGCATATCCGAAACAAATAGCACAAGCTTTTATTGCGACAAACAAAGTATCCTTTAATAAATACTTACCTGCCTTCATTTATCTTCCTAGGACTACCCTGATAATGTGAGCGTAAGCCAAGGGAGTTCATAGTACTCTTTGGTATGACGCGGCCGGGGATCGAACCCGCGACCTCCCATTCCCGAAGCAGACGCTCTACCACTGAGCTATCGGGGCCAGTATATACTAATGAAGATGGCCAGAAAAGGCGACATCACAGAAAACATAATACCAGTGGCACCAACAGGAAGGGCAAACCAGAATTTTTGA
Source organism: Lucinisca nassula (assembly GCA_963580285.1). Lineage (NCBI taxonomy): Eukaryota > Metazoa > Mollusca > Bivalvia > Lucinida > Lucinidae > Lucinisca > Lucinisca nassula. The sequence goes on from OY757016.1 coordinate 154,982,456, forward strand.
TATACAGTGAGAATGCAACGGAAAGGAAAGTAATCAGCTGCCTCTTCTCCAACGAGAAAGTGTTTTATCAACCTTGGGGAATCAATTGCTGAGACTGAAAGTCCCTACAGTTTCTGTGTCAGTATAATCAGTTTTACTGGTACGAAGTTGCATTGACGTTGGTACGGCGTGCATAGACGCCATGTGCCCGCTGGGAATAACTAACCTTTCTTATGGGTGGCGCGGATCCAATATACATATATATTGCTCCTTGTTAGCGTCGTTCAACACGACCTACGTTTTATAACAAAAATAAGAAAACTAATGTAATCCCTGTAATCCCAACTTCATTGCAGTTACATGTAACATACTGATATACATTAACTGAAAACCACTGCTCGAAATGATAGTAACAAGTACTCTGCGCGGAATTAAATTTGATTGCTCAGGCAGACTAAAGTTGTTGTTAAATGCTCATATCTAAGTTAATGAGGGCGCCTAGGCATGTTATAGTGTGTTGCACGTGCGTGTACACGTTAGGCCACAGTCACATTTAGAGAACGGCATTTTGTACAGGTCGAGGTCATCGGATGCGGGGATCGATGAGTTCGTCCCAGGAACTTGGTGGTTCTACAAGCAGCACTTCTGCATTGCCAAGCCGGTAGGAGATGCTGAGGGCTTGTACCAACATCTGGATCATTGCACACTCATCCTGCCTGCTGGTTGGGAAAAGGACTTGGAGCTGTGAATTGTATCGATTCCTGATCATTGCCTCTATTTCTGTTTTGCGACAGGTCTTCTTCCTGGACCACTAGCCGCTTGTTTCTGTATGGAAACTTGCAAAGGCACGCTTCATTTGCAGCCTAAGTCCGATGGCCGAAATCGCGCGGCCCCAAAAGAGAGCACCGTTGGCCTACTTTCTGCTCTCGAGCACAGTAGAGAAATCGCGATCTGCAACCGATTTGTCACTGATTACTCTACATTTTTGTCTCAATTTAGACTGGCATTCAAAATTTCTAAAACTGGCAGTGCTTCTATTTACTCGGTAGGGCACAGGCAGTCCAACGCGATTAACTCTTGTTGGACAGACTGTCGCGATTCGCAGCCCAGAAGCACATAACTTACGTCTCGCTGTGGAGCTATGGAGTTCTGTCCGCTCGACCCTGGCAGACGTAAATTGCCTTAGCTTGAACGAACGAACGTGGCAGTGCCAACATCATCATTATTCTCTGTTCAGCTCTTGAGCAGCTAGTCCAGTTCACAACATGTCTGGATTTACGAAAGAGTACTTCCAGAGCCACTTGTGGCTTTCTTGAAGTCATGTCGACTTCATGGGATTCCTGAGGTGACCACAGGCCTTCAGCACCAGAGTGTTACTGTCGTTTGGCGTTAGGATCTGCGCAGTCCAGCCCCCAGCCAGAACCAAGAAGGCAGCTCCAAGACTACGTCAAGCAGCCCCACCAGCAGTGTAATTCCAGATTTTTCTGGCCTGGCCGAGGCAACATTTTCAGGAACTGAATCCAGATACATATTGACAAGACCTTACCAGTGAGATTGTCTAATGCTTGATTTCTTTATAAATAGCCTCACCGAGGCAATTTCCCCTAACTTTCACCGCCGTATAAATTTCAAACCGTTAGAGATATTTTATACAATTTTTGGCAAACAGATATATATTGATAAGATATAGTCAACAATGTTGTTTAATGCCTGATTTCTTAATATAAATGGCATTGCCAAGGCAAAATATTCACAAACTGATTGCAGGTATATAAGTTTTATTCTTGTAAGATTTGGCAAACAGATGTATATTGACAAGACCGGGTAATATGTTCTTGAAAGGGTTATCCTTTGGAAGCAAGGAATACACCACAGAACTGGAAAATATGGAATGTACATGTTTTCTGTGCCCAATTAGGCCTCATCGTAATGCCTGATTTCTTCATAAGAAACCTGGCCAAGGGAACAGTAGGATTATTATCCCCACGTTTTTCAAAGAATAAATGGGGCTATTGTAATTGTATTCGTCGTCCGTTCGTCCGTCCGTCCGTACGTCTGTCTGTCCGTCCGTCCGTCTTAACGGATAACTTCTCCTAGACGGTTATAGATAGAAACTTGAAACTTTGGAAACAGATAGATCTTTGGTCTGGGGAGTGCATGACACTTTCGGAATTTCGATCACACCCCGAGGGGTGGACCCAGCGGTTGGGGCCAGCGGGGTTCAAAAATCAAAATTTCCAGAACATGGTCGTGTAACATATCAAAGCGAACGGCATGATGGGTAGATTATGTAGTGGCGTGGCGCTGGTGTGACATCGACTGCGCGATTCTAGTTTTGTTAAGTTTTGGCATGCAGAGAGATTGACAAGACCAAACAAATGAGTTTGTCTAAAGGCTGATATCTTTATAATTCGCCTCGCCGAGGCAAAAATTTAATTAACAGACATAGACGTTAAAACTTTCAACCCGCAAGAAATAAATTGACAAGATCTAATTAATACTTTTTATATTGATAGCCTCTTCGGGGTAAAATAATAACAAACTGATTTTAGGTTTATTATCCGCAAGGTATATTTAAATAATTTTGGCATGAAGATGTATATTGGCATGATCTTACCAATTTATATAATGCAATATTTTTTATATAAATAGCCTCGCCGAGGCAAATTTTTCACAAGCTGATGATGGACATATAATTTTCAACCCGCTAGGAATATTTTGATAACTTCCCCCCGGCATGAGAAGAAGGTTGAGCTGTATGAAGTTTTCGTCCTGTATCTGTTTTTCTTCCATCTGTTTGTCTTTCTGTCTGTCTTGGCCCAAGAAATGATTGTTAACTGGTTTCTACAGAATTATTGCGATACAGTCACTTGCAGTTTTTTTCCGTCATACATTCTATCAATTTAACGCTCATTTCATGAGAACAAATAGCTTTTTAAGTGGCTGTCACACAAAAAGTGACACATAAGGATTTGTCCTGTCTACGAAAATTCACATACTGACTGTCTGGTGACAACGCGTGGACGTCCGTCGACACTTAACTTCAAACTTTTGCTTTAATTGCTAATCACTTGTCTAATATATTTTTTATTTGGTATAACGTGTTTCTTTGGCATTGCCTTAAACATGAGTCGGTCACACCACTGAGTCAAGTGCCCGGGTTTGGCTAGCGCCAGTAATTAGAATATATAGCGATATTGGTAATTTCCAGATTGATTTTTTTCCTTTAACTTTGCAGTGTGAACTTATAATGCCTAATGCTGCTGCTGCTGACAGAAGGTCATGGTCGCATAAATTGAATGGTCATTGTATAGTTTTGGCATTCATCGTGTTGATGGGGGTTTGTATGATATATTATAATTAACAGCAGATAATGTATAGATACAGCCATGTGACTGCTGCTCCAGCTGACCAAGAAGGTAAAGGTAACAGTGAGAGAACTTTGCGTAGTATTCATGTTACTTGTTAATTGAAAACATTTGATCTCTATCTTTTATGTTATTGGAAGTTGATATGTGGTATTACTTGACAGCTTGCAAAGTACAGTAACACTGATTTGACTTCTGCTACCAAGATCGCACACTTTGAACGTTGATTGAGATAGTCATGTTAAAGTTTTTGTATTGTTGTTGTTTTCAACCTACGATTAGTGTTGATATGTAGACACTTTAATGGGTGCAAACAAGATACTGCTGTCAACAGATCAAGGTCGAAAACTTACTATTTAGAAATTGAGACCAAAGTCTTAAACTTAAAAAATTGTGCTTTGAAATACATGGTTGCATCTGCCGATGGTATCCATGACCCCGTGGCCACTTTCTCTATTTTTTCCTTGCCTTTCGCTGGCAAGACGTATGGCAGCTATTGGTGTAGTTGCCAATTCTACCACTGATTTGTTTTAAGGTCTCAGCTTAACGAACTTTAAAAACAGGAAATGCAAATTATACAACTTTAGAATTTCTCATCTTAGTTTTAAGTATGACTGCTATTGAAAAATAAAAGCGATTCACCTAATGACAGTGGTATTTGATCATTCTTGATTTTAAGGTTCTAAAGCGAATAGTTAAGGGTTGGTTATGTTTGCAAAAGACAAACATTACGCACGTTTATTATTATTATTATTATTATTATTATTATTATTATGTTTATTAGTATTATCGTTACTATTGTGATAATGCTCTGTTCATTCTGCTGACTAGACAGCAGCAGACCTTTCCTTTGGATTCTTTTTAAAGAAGCCAACTTGTATTACTCAATGCTCCACGCTGGGAACGTATTGGTGTTGAGATTTAACGTCGCCGTCAACACTGTAAAGGTCATTTGGAGACGTTGCTTCCAATTTTGTTGGACGTTTAAGAAGGCCTTCATGCGGACCGAAATAATTATTTGTCTTGATCGCGATGGAATAAGGGCGATTATCACATATTCAGTTCTATATTTAACATGATAACCCATGTTTTGCATGTGTGATAATGCTTGTTTCCATTTCCGGTTATCAGCCCGCCCGGTATGATAACCGGAAACAGTGTATTTTGAACGGACAGCGGTTATCAGCCCACTCATGACGTTATTGTGACGTTGCCAATTGCATGACGTAACGCGAATAGTTAGGCGTGACGTTACGCGCTTTTTTGCTTGAATCACGCTTTTTATCACATTTTTTTTTTCAATTTATGAACGTCAAACACAGTAAGAATAGGATCTGAATATGTGATAAACAAATTATAACATGGGGTTTTTGTTATCGCCCTCTGTATCAACCCTCGACCATTATCTGCCCTCAGGCTAAAGCCTTCGGGCAGATAATGGGGTCTCGGGTTGATACATCGGGCGATAACCAAAATCCCATGTGATAATCTCTAAAGGTGCATTATTGAGATATCTGGAAAAAATGCTTCGAAAAATAAAATACATATAGCCGGTATTTTTCTTGAAAACAATACAAATTAATGCATTTTATGCAAAAATGCGAACAATTATGATGACAGGTAAACGAGTTTGAGAGGGATTCCCTAACTAGGTTTCGCACACTAGTTAGATCTATTTTCAAATCGTGACAAAAATAGAATCCCATATATGACGCTATGCGACGTTCATTTTTGGCCTTGTGTGCTTAGGCCATGCCTGAATCGGAAGAAAAATGACGCTGAATACCATGCCATAAGTAACGACACTCAGAGACGATGCTGCCGCCATGTATGTGTAAAGTGACAGATTTATTTTTAGAACGGAAATTCTGAACACATGTTCAGAGCTAAGGGTATGAAAACGACCATTTTCACAAAGTACTGAAGCTATATTTGGCTCCAAAAGTGTACACATGACAAAGGAGTATGCATTGAAGATAAAAAAAAAAAAAACAGAAAAAAAATTGAGACCCGGTAGCTCAATAATGCACCTTTAACCTTTTCAATTTATTACCGTATTGTAATAGTTCGATTCTACCTTATCATACTTATTATATACAAAAACCTCTTCTTTAATTGATTGTGATATATGAAATGATGTGTCTGTCCTTGGTCTGGCCGACCAGCATGCATATGCAGAGTTCGCAGTTCGAACGATCACACCTAACAATACAGGGGGACAGTCTTCAACGGGGTATTTAGATATAAGAAATCTTTGTCCACATAAAAAAAATATATTACATATACATGTATTTCTTAAATATGTCAAGGCTACCATATACATGATTACCCCCCCCCCCCCCCCCCCCACACACACACACACACCCAGAACTTCAGTTAAATAAAGCAAATTGTTCAGATACTGAGACCCCGATTTTGGATTTACATCTATCTACTGTAGATGCGTTTTTTTTCCTTGAAAAATTTATGATAAATGCGATGGTTTCGATTTTCAGATTGTAAATTTTCCTATCTTGGAATGTGATGTTCCTCCTTCGGCATCCTATTGCGTATATATTTTGCAAGTTATTTTATTTGTCAGAGTATCTAGTCATATAATTGACTCTAACACTCGTTATAAATTGTTAACTGCTAAACTTCTTAGTAAGCGTTATCGGGATCAAAAACGATGCAAAGCCTTTTCAAAATTTCAAAGATATCATTCGGATTTCATTTTAAAATTCAATGTTGGACATAAATCTCTTCTGCAACAAGGTCTATCAGAAATGTTCTATAAAAGGGTTATCCTTTGGAAGCAAGGACTACACCACAAAACTGGAAAATATGGAGTGTACATGTTTTCTGGGTCAGACTAGCTAGTTTCGGCCAATTAGGCCTCATCAGTGACCCTCAAAATATTTTCAACATTCCACAATGGAATTTTATGGTGACTTAGGATATGAATTCCGAAAAATATATAAATGCAATGACTTCAGCACCCAATTTTTAAAAATCATTCTTCGATATAAAAATATAGGATACAACATAATTGTTATACGACTGACTGCATGCATGGTAGTAAACCCAATCACGGTTGACAACTTTGCTTCCCTCTTTAATTGCACGCCGGTGGGTAGGACAAACATTTACATCTTGGGCCTCCCATGCTCCACATTTTCCATCCACCTGCATGTCAAAGGCTGTCTTGACTGATCCGTTGGAGTGTTCCACATGTCCATACCAATGCAGCCTTCTTGCCTCAAGGATGAGGTACAGGTCCTCAATGCCAGGCCGCGCAAGTAGCTCACAGCACCCGACGATGACAGTGACTTGCAACTTGCTGTTGACTTTGGCTTAATATGACTTCAGCGATATATTGACCAATAGCTCGCTTACGCCCGCGGTGCAGTTCTGACACCTGCAAGGATCATGTAAGGCGGGTATACTTCTTTATGAAAATGTAAAAGAAAAAAAAAATACGTGTACCGAAAGTAAAATGAGGATGACAATTTTCGTTAGGGCCACCATTGTATATGTCTAATGATGACGTCATAGATAAATTGACCATTAGCTCGCTTAGGCACGGGGTGCAGTTCTGACACCTGCCCGGGTCATGTATGTTATGTATTTCTCTTTAAGAAAATGAAAAAAAAAAAAACTGTTATACAGAGAGTAAAACGAAAACGAAAAATTTCCCTACGGCCACCCATGTAAAAATAAAAAAAAAACGCAACACTTGCGATTCGCCCTAATCTAGTGTAACTGAAACTGCAAGCCCCCGCCCATCGTTGCTTGAAGAAATAGGCCTATATGGGTTGCATGATGTGTCCATGCAGAGTTGAAACCGACCCGCATATGAGTACTGGTAAACCGCTTAGAAGATCTAAGCCTGTCCAGGCTAATGGTTTCATTGGGCGACAGGGCTTTAGATGTAAATGACCTTTACAGTGTTGTCGGGGACGTCAAACCTCAATTCTAACATGACGTTAACGTTTTTCCCATTGAACCCAGTGGAAACGTCAGCGTTTGCAAATATGCGATAATTCACGTCGTCAACGTGGTGCGTGCAATTTGGCGTCATCGTGACGTTGCATGTAAACATTTCCTTCTGTCGACATCCGCTGCAAAATAGTCCCCAAGATAACGCTTTGTTACTACTGTATTTCAGTTTAGCATCATGTTAGAATCGAAATAATTTCCACGCACCCGGTGTGTTATCGTGATTAACACACGGTGTTGTCGGGCAGATGCGAATATTAATTCACTCCGGCTTCGCCGTCGTGAATTAATATTTCGCAATCTGCCCTCCAACACCGTGTGTTAATCACGATAGCACACGGTACGTGGAGATTATTTCTTAAATCAAACGACAGAATCAAACAAACAAATAACTGGAACTGCTCAACGTCGGAACAAAAAACCAAGAATGGAGTTCTTATAATCTTTTTTTTTTTATCAGTATTACTGGCCAGGTCGCATAATCTAGTGTAACCAGCAAACTAAAGATTACCCTATAAAATATTCTTTTAAAACTAGTACATATATAAAATGAATCTTTTAAGGATGAGGTGTAAACCTTGCATGCATCCTTTTGCACTGACATTTGTCTGCCAAGGTCGATCTAAACATTTAGCTACAAACAAATTTAATGCAAACAAATGCAACGTGATGAAATATAAATCAGGCCGTTAGGGAATTCCCATAAAGTAACACGTTCAGGCTCATCCATTGTTAAAAAATAAAACAAGGGAAGCAACTCAAATCAGTTTTTTAACATAACTACAAGTAAAAGCTTTCAATAAAAGCCGCATTAAGTATTCATTAATGATCTCCCTGATGTGTTTGTTTGATTTGAGGTTTAACGTCCCCGTCAACACTTTAAATGTCATTTTGGAGACGTTGCTTCCAATTTTGTGGGACTTTTACCCGACATTGAGATGAAATGACATCTCAAGCCCTGTCGCCCAATGAAACCAATAGGGTTTATTAGCATGGGCGGTCCGCCTCGCACCGCAGTTCCTGGACAGGCTTAGATCCTCTAAGCGGTTTACCAGTACTAGTGTGCGGGCCGGATTCAGCTCTGCGTGGAAGCATCATGCAGGCCATATATTTCTTCAAGCCCCTATGGGCGGGGGCTGTTGATCTCCCTTATAATATCAGGTCATCTGGTCCGCTTATTTGCTGATGATTGGACAGGATGAGTGTGTCCGACAGGTGTGTCCTGCATTCCTGCATCTGTTCGTCTTCTGATTGCCGTATCTAACAAGACTTGCACAGTGGAAGACCGACTAGCAGATGAAGTTCAATGTGGCAAAATGTTATTCAATGCGCGCGTCATGACAAATTATTAAATTTCTTTATACACTCCATCAGCAAATTTTTAAGCAGGTTCAGTCCGCCTTGTATATCCTGCTCTGTATATCTTGGTATCACAATCACTTACAGGTTAGGTCGCATGAAAAGTGCTGAACTCGGAGTGACTGTAAGGTCTACTTCTGCCACTGCTCCACACTGGGCACGTTAACAGTCTTACACGCTATGTCGCATGAGCTGTACTGGACTCTAAGTAACTGTAAGACAACTTACTGCCACTGCTCCACGCTTGGCACGTTAAAAGTCTTACTGGCCAGTTCGCCTGTAGTGTGTTGAACTCTGGGTGACTGTAAGGTCTACTGCTGCCACTGCTCCACGCTGGGCACGTTCGAAGTCTTACTTGCCAGGTCGCTTGAATTGTGCTGGGCATGGAGCTATTCCAAGACCTACTCCTGCCACTGCTCTACGCTGGGCACGTTAACAGTCTTACCGGCCAGGTCGCATTGACAGTGCTGAACGCTGAGTGATTGTAAGGTCTACTACTGCCACTGTTCCACGCTGGGCACGTTAACTGTCCTACCGGCCAGGTCGCATGAACTGTGCTGAACGCTGAGTGACTGTAAGTTCTTCTACTGCCACTGCTCCACGCTGGGCACGTTAACAACCTTACTGGCCATGTCGCTTTAACTGTGCTGAACTCTGAGTGGCTGTAAGATCTACTACAGTCACTGCTCCACGCGTGGAGCGGGGCCGGCAATGGTCTTAGAGCTGTTCTGTTCACAGACAATGCGAGCACTCTGGAAATATAGTGTGCCCATCGTGGAGAGAGGCCAACAATTGTCTTATAGAGTTGTGTTCCCAGCACAGAGCATGCGAGCACTCTGTAAATATATAAGGTGTGCCCAGCATGGAGGGAGGCCAACAATGGTCTTATAGCTGTTCTGTTCCCAGCACAGAGCATGCGAGCACTCTGGAAATATATATAGTGTGCCCAGCGGGGAGCGGGGCCAACAATGGTCTTATAGTTGTTCTGTTCCCAGCACAGACCAAGCGAGCGCTTTGGAAATATATATAGTGTGCCCAGCGTGCAGCGAGGTCATCAATGGTCGTATAGTTGTTCTGTTCTCTGCACAGAGCTTGCAAGCACTATAGAAATATATATAGTGTGTCCAGCGTGGAGCAATGGTCTTATAGTTGTTCTTTTCCCAGCACAGAGCATGCAAGCACTCTGGAAATATATATGGTGTGCCCTGCGTGAAGTGAGGCCAACAATGGTCTTATATTTTTTCTGTTCCCAGCACAGAGCAAGCGAGCGCTCTGGAAATATATAAAGTGTGCCCAGCGAAGAGCGAGGCCAACATTGATTTTATAGTTGTTTTGTTTCCAGCATAGAGCATGTGAGCACTCTGGAAATATGTATATAGTGTGTCCAGCGTGGAGCGAGGCCGGCAAAGGTTTTATAGTTGTTCTGTGCCCAGCAAAGAGCAGACGAGCACTCTGTAAATACATATAGTGTGCCCAGCATAGAGCGAGGCCGGCAATGGTCTAATATGTTGTTCTGTTCCCAGCACAGAGGATGCGGGCACTCTGGAAATATATATAGTGTGCCCAGCGTGGAGTGAGACCGGCAATGGTCTTTTTCTTGTTCTGTTCCTCGCACAGAGCGTGCAAGCACTCTGGAAGTATATATAGTGTGCCCAGCGTGTAGCGATCCCGGCAATGTTTTATAGTTGTTCTACTCCCAGCCCAGAGCTACCAGCACTCTGGAAATATATACAGTGTGCCCAGCGTGGAGCGAGGCCAACAATGGTCTTAAAGCTGTTCTGTTCCCGGCACAGAGCATGCGAGCGCTCTGGAAATTTATATAGTGTGCCCAGCGCCGAGTGAGGCCGGCATGTTCCAAGCACAGAGCATTCGAGCGCTCTGGAAATATATAAAGTGTGCCCAGCATGGAGCGAGGCCAACAATGCTTTTATAGTTCTTTTGTTCCCAGCACAGAGCATGCGAGCACTCTGGAAATATATATTGTGTATCCAGCTTGGAGAGAGGCCGGCAATGATTTTATTATCCCCACGTTTTTTAAAAAAAGTGGGGATATTGTTATCGCCTCCGTCCGTCTGTCCGTCTGTCTGTCTGTCCGTCTGTACGTCTGTCTGTCCGGCTATCTCCTCCTAAACCGTTAGCCGGAATTCAACCAAATTTGGTATGCGAGTTGCTTACATGAATGGCTTGCGCAAGAGCACATTTTTTTTGTCCCCGCCCCCAGGGGCCCTGGGGAGGGGTCAAAAGGTCAAATATCAATAAAAGGTCACGCCCTGGGGGTCGGACTTGAGGGGGTCGGGGGTCAAAATTATTAAAGTTTTTCAGAACAGAGTCATGTTGCATATCTATGCGATGGGGATAATGGGTAGAATAAACTACAAGTAAAATTTTGACCCTGGGGTCAGATTGGGGCCCTGGGAGAGGGGTCAAAGGGTCAAAATTTAAGTTTTTTGGAACATAGTCATGTGGCATATGAAATTGAAGGGCATGATTAGTAGAATATAATACAGGTAATATTTTGACCATGGAGTCAAATTAGGGCCCAGGGTGAGGGATTTTCGGTACTTGGCCCCTCTGTAGAAAACGTGGGGATTTGCGATGGCGCGCCATCGACAGTATTCTAGTAGTTCTTCTTTGCCCAGCACAGAGCATGCGATGAATGTGGAAATATATATAGTGTGCCCAGCGTGGAGCGAGGCCGGCAATGGTTAATAGATGTTCTGTTCCAAGCACAGAGCATGCGAGCACCCTGTAAGTATATATAGTGTGCCCAGCGTGGAGCAAGGCCAACAATGGATTTATAGTTGTTCTATTCCCAGCACAGAGCATGCGAGGACTCTTGAAATATAGATAGTCTGCCCAGCGTGGAGCGAGGCCAACAACGGTTTTGTAGTTGTTCTGATTCCAGCACAGAGCAAGCGAGCGCTCTGGAAATATATAAAGTGTGCACAGCATGGAGCGAGGCCAACAATGGTTTCATAGTTGTTCTGTTTCCAGCAAAGAGCAGGCGAGCATTCTGGAAATACATATAGTGTGCCCAGCGCGGAGCGAGGGCGGCCTGTTCCTAGCACAGAGCATTCGAGCGTTCTGGAAATATATATAGTGTGCCCAGCGTAGAGGGAAGCCAACAATGGTTTCATAGTTGTTATGTTCCCAGCACAGAGCATGCGAGCACTCTGGAAATATATATAGTGTGTCCAGTAGGGAGAAATGCCGGCAATGGTTTATAGTTGTTCTGTGCCCAGCACAGAGCATGCGATTAATCTGGAAATATATATAGTGTACCAAGCGTGGAGCGAGGCCGGCAATAGTTTAAAGTTCTTCTGTTCCCAGCACAGAGCATGCGAGCACTCTAGAAATATAGATAGTGTGCCCAGCGTGGAGCGAGGCCAACAATGGTCTTATAGTTGTTCTTTTCCCAGCACAGAGGACGCGGGCACTCTGGAAATATATATGGTGTGCCCAGCGTGGAGTGAGGCCAACAATGGTCTTATATTTTTTCTGTTCCCAGCACAGAGCAAGCGAGCGCTCTGGAAATATATAAAGTGTGCCCAGCGTGGAGCGAGGCCAACAATGGTTTTATTGTTGTTTTGTTCCCAGCACAGAGCATGCGAGCACTCTGGAAATATATATATATATAGTGTGTCCCGCGCGGAGCGAGGCCGGCAATGGTTTTATAGTTGTTCTGTGCCCACCAAAGAGCAGACGAGCACTCTGGAAATACATATAGTGTGCCCAGCGTAGAGCGAGGCCGGCAATGGTCAGCTTATATTTGTTCTGTTCCCAGCATAGAGGATGTGGGCACTCTGGAAATATATATAGTGTGCCCAGCGTGGAGTGAGACCGGCAATGGTCTTTTAGTTGTTCTGTTCCCCGCACAGAGCATGCAAGCACTCTGGAAGTATATATAGTGTGCCCAGCGTGGAGCGAGCCCGGCAATGTTTTATAGTTTTCTTTTCCCAGCCCAGAGCTACCAGCACTCTGGAAATATATACAGTGTGCCCAGCATGGAGCAAAGCCGCCAATTGTCTTATAGATGTCCTGTTTCCGGCACAGAGCATGCGAGCGCTCTGAAAATATATGTAGTGTGCCTAGCGCGGAGCGAGGCCGGCCTGTTCCCAGCACAGAGCATTCGAGCGCTCTGGCAATATATATAGTGTGTCCAGCGTGGAGCAAGGCCAACAATGGTTGTATAGTTCTTTTTTCACAGCACAGAGCATGCGAGCACTCTGGAAATATATATAGTGTATCCAGCGTGAAGAGAGGCTGGCAATGATTTTATAGTTCTTCTGTGCCCAGCACAGAGCATGCGATGAATGTGGAAATATATATAGTGTGCCCAGCGTGGAGCGAGGCCGGCAATAGTTTATAGTTGTTCTGTTCCCAGCACAGAGCATGCGAGCACTCTGGAAATATATAGTGTGCCCAGCGTGGAGCGAGGCCAACAATGGATTTATAGTTGTTCTTTCCCAGCACAGAGCATGCGAGGACTCTTGAAATATAGATAGTCTGCCCAGCATGGAGCGAGGCCAACAACGGTCTTGTAGTTGTTCTGTTCCAAGCACAGAGCATGTGAGCACTCTGGAAATATAAATGGTGTGCCCAGCGTGGAGCGAGGCCAACAATGGTCTTATAGCTGTTCTGTTCCCAACACAGAGCATGCGAGCACTCTGAAAATATATATAGTGTGCCCTGTGCGCAGCGAGGCCAACAATGGTCTTATAGTTGTTCTGTTCCCAGCACAGTACAAGCGAGCGCTCTGGAAATAAATAATGTATGTCCAGCGTGGAGCGACGCCAACGATGGTCTTATAGTTGTTATGTTTCCAGTACAGAGCATGCGAGAACTCTGAAAATATCCATAGTGTGCCCAGCGTAGAACGAGGCCGGCAATGGTCTTAAAGTTGTTCTATTCCCAGCACAGAGGACGCGGGCACTCTGGAAATATATATAGTGTGCCCAGCGTGGAGCGAGGCCAACAATGGATTTATAGTTGTTCTATTCCCAGCACAGAGCATGCGAGGACTCTGGAAATATAGAATGTCTGCCCAGCGTGAAGCGAGGCCAACAACGGTCCTGTAGTTGTTCAGTTCCCAGCACAGAGCATGCGAGCACTCTGGAAATATATATGGAATGCCCAGCGTGGAGCGAGGCCAACAATGGTCTTATAGCTGTTCTGTTCCAAGCACAGAACATGCGAGCACTCTGGATATAAATATAGTGTGCCCAGCAGGGAGCGAGGCCGGCAATAGTTAATAGTTGTTCTGTTCCCAGCACAGAGCATGCGAGCACTCTGGAAATATATATAGTGTGCCCAGCGTGGAGCGAGGTCAACAATGGATTTATACTTGTTCTATTCCCAGCACAGAGCATGCGAGGACTCTGGAAATATAGATAGTCTGCCCAGCGTGTAGCGAGGCCAACAACGGGCTTGTAGTTGTTTTGTTCCCAGCACAGAGCATGCGAGCAGAAATATATATGGTGTGCCCAGCGTGCAGCGAAGCCAACAATGGTCTTATAGCTGTTTTGTTCCCAGCACAAAGCATGTGAGCACTCTGGAAATATATATAGTGTGCCCAGCGTGGAGCGAGGCCAACAATGGTCTTAAAGTTGTTCTGTTCCCAGAACAGTGCAAGCGAGCGCTCTGGAAATATATATAGTATGCCCAGCGTGGAGCGAGGCCAACGATGGTCTTATAGCTGTTCTGTTTCCACCACAGAACATGCGAGCACTCTGTAAATATATATAGTGTGCCCAGCGTAGAACGAGGCCGGTAATGGTCTTACAGTTGTTCATTTCCCAGCACAGAGGACGCGGGCACTCTGGAAATATATATAGTGTGCCAAGCGTGGAGCGAGGACGGCAATTGTCTTTTAGTTGTTCTGTTCCCCGCAAAGAGCATGCAAGCATTCTGGAAATATATATAGTGTGCCCAGCGTGGAGCAAGCCCGGCAATGGTTCTATAGCTGTTCTGTTCCCAGCACAGAGCACACAAGCGCTATGGAAATATATATAGTGTACCCAGGGTGTAGCGAGGTCGGCAGTTGTCTTTTAGTTGTTCTGTTCCCAGCACAGACCAAGCGAGCGCCCTGGAAATATATAAAGTGTGCCAAGCGTGGAGCGAGGCCAACAAAGGTCTTATAGTTGTTCGGTTTCCAGCAGAGAACATGTGAGCACTCTGGAAATATATAGTGTGTGCCCAGCGTAGAACGAGGCCGGCAATCGTCTTACAGTTGTTCTGTTCCCGGCACAGAGCATGCGAGCGCTCTGGAAATATATATAGTGAGCCCAGCGCGGAGCGAGGCCGGCCTGTTTCCAGCACAGATCATTCGAGCGCTCTGGAAATATATATAGTGTGCCCAGCGTGGAGCGAGGCCAACAATGGTTTTATAATTGTTCTGTGCGCAGCACAGAGCATGCGAGCAATCTGGAAATATATAGATTGTGCCCAGCGTGGAGCGAGGCCGGCAATGGTTTATAGTTGTTCTGTTCCCAGCACAGGGCATGCGAGCACTCTAGAAATATAAGTAGTGTGCCCAGCGTGGAGCGAGGCCAACAGTGGTCATATAGTTGTCACGAACTAAAAATAGATCTAACTAGTGTGCGAATTGTTCGCATTTTTGCATAAAATGCATTAATTTGTATTGTTTTAAAGAAAAATACCGGCTATATGTATTTTATTTTTCGAAGCATCTTTTTTTCCAGATATCTCAATAATGCACCTTTATATCAATTATACATGTCCACAATCCTCGCCCTTATTCCATCGCGATCAAGACAAATAATCATTTCAGTCCGCAGAATGCCTTCTAAAACGTCCCACAAAATTGGAAGCAACGTCTCCAAATGACCTTTACAGTGTTGACGGCGACGTTAAATCTCCACACCAATATGTTCCCAGTGTGGAGTATTGAGTAATATAAAGTGACTGACTGAACTGGTTTTTAAGGTAACCGGGTGTTATAAGCGCATAGGGGCTAATATTATCCCAAGTGACCCTGCGCTCAATGTGACTCAAGTTTATTTAAGTGCTGGGGAATAGAGAGTGAAAACTTGAATCACAGAATGCAAAATCAAACATGCATATTTAATGTGCGACTTATTTTTTTATTCTTTTTTTAATTTTTTTAAATGCCAATTCATAATCTGAACTGTCACCGGCGACACGCCAAACGACATCCACACACCAGGATCCGCGACAAGGGAAGCCAGCCCCAAACACCCGCCAAAGAGGGAAACAAAGCCACACACTCCTCAGCACCCCCAGCCACGGAAACGATCAAACAGGAAAGGGCACTCCAATTGCCTACGGGAAAAAAGGACACCCACAAATGTCAGGACGTCCTTACTACGAAGTCTAAAACGCCCGATAAGGGAACCAAACAACAAATAACAATGACGTGCTCTTAAACACCTCCTAACCTGTACTAGGTGGATGCGACTCGAATGATTAAATATCGTCACATCACGCGAGACTCACTTGAGATATAATATTATCCCAAGTGACCCTGCGCTCAATGTGACTCAAGTTTATTTAAGTGCTGGGGAATAGAGAATGAACAACTTCTCTCAGCTGCTAAACACTCATCTCCCCACGAAGACCCTACAAAACACCCAACACTCCAAACACTCCTTTTTTGGCCATGGATAGCATACCATAAAAGATCTGTGTGCATATGAACCTGCTCCGATAAAGCATATAAGCTCTACTACCTTGATTACAAATGTTAAATATTAAAGTAGACCTGTAATTAGCAAACTTCCAGTCCAAACTGTTTCAAGCAAACACCTATCAAATAGCCAAAACGTACTTGTACAAGACAGGTGCTTGCTTAATACAGGTAGATTCTCACTACATTATATTTACTGGGATCTGAATTATGCGCGCTTCCAGACAAGTAATTACTCAATACAGGCGGCCTACATACCGACTCAAATGTTTATAGCCGGTTTAGGAAAACCGAGTCCAAACATCCTCCGCTGAAGGCATGCGAGTTGAGGCCAGGTCGTCTCTCCGCGAAAAATTAACCCAATGTTTCACTTGACTACTTAACACAGAACTTGGGTCAAAAACTTCCCCACCTAAGAAATTACTAGAAAAACCTTCTTTCCATGAACCTAAAGATGACCAAAACAAATCAGAGAAACACCCAGCCCCAACCCGCGTGAAAAATTTCACTGGGAGTTTAGTACTCCTGGGTAAGGACAAGGGTCGTCCCTGTTAAAAACCACCAAAATTAAAAACCTGACAAATTAGACTGTTGCCTACCCGTCACTCCCTCTAATAGGCATCCAAAATTGCCAGTATAGACACCCGAAACCATAGAACAGTGTTCAAGTTCATGGGAGGGTGTAAAGGTTAAACAATGGAAATTACTTGCCCTAAAACACCTAGCAAGACAAGCACAAGATGTTTTATCGTAATTACCGGTCCGAAGCAGGCCAAACAGCCAAAATAACAGCTGAACCACAACACAAACCTAGCATCTAAAACGTCCCAATAAAGAGAAAATACTCCGCCGCAGTCATTTCTAAACACCTGTGACCTGAATGAACACTGGTTAAGCATGAAAAATCTCGCCACGTGTTACTCAAGCTACCCGTGTAAAACCAATACACACATATCAGCCAAAATATATGTAACTTCAAGCGGAAAGTCAAATCCGCTGTTCAATCCCTTGTGTTTCAAATAGAAACAAAACCAAACAAACAGCTCCCTAAAATGTTCTCTCCCAAATGAACATTACACCGAAAACATTTTGCTCCAGCTATTCAACAAACTTTCGGCCAACAAACCGTGGCAATCTCCACGATAAAACATTCCGCCAAAAATACATGTAACTACAAGCGGGTTCAACACTCAATAAGTCAAATCAGCTGTTCTATACCCTGTGTTTCACATAGGAACAAAACAAACAGCTCTCTAAAATGTTCTCTCAAACATGAACATTACACCGGAAACATTTTGCTCCAGCCTGCCAGCTAACTAACAAACTTTCCGCCTAAACACTTGCAATCTTCGACCGCATCTACTGATTGCACATGTAAACATTCCGGCAAAAATACATGTAACTTCAAGCGGCTCCATAACTCTACAATTTAAAACAGCTGCTCAATTCCTTCTGAACATACTGTTACACCGAAAAAGTTTTGCTGGACCTATCGAACAAATTTCCGCCTGAAATTTTGCAATCTTCGACCGTATCTACTGATTGCACAATTAAACATTCCGACAAAAATACATGTAACTTCAAGCGGCTCCATAACTCTACAATTTAAAACAGCTGCTCAATTCCTTCTGAACATACTGTTACACCAAAAAGTTTTACTCGACCTATCGAACAAATTTCCGCCTGAAATTTTGCAAAAAAAACAGTGGCAGTCTTCAACCGTATCTACTGACTGCATAAATAAACAGACTAAGAAAAACTTGCCTACAATTTCAAAATCCAAAACTTATATCTCGACCACGTGCTCCACTAAATGTAAGACTTCGAAAAACACGTCCGTTCAGTTTGGTGGTTGCGACTCGAATGATTAAATATCGTCACATCACGCGAGACTCACTTGAGATATACCTTATATAAAGTGTTAATACCGCTAATGTATATATATTAAACAAGTTGGCTGCTTTCAAAAAGCATCCAATAGGTTTGGTCTTGTCAGTCTACATTCTGATTTGAGCAAGTTGATATCATTATCCCACTTAATGCATTTTTTGAATACAAAAATTAAACTTTAATACAAAACGTGTATATAAAATTTCGAAGTCTGTGACCTTGGTATCAGGAAGGGTAGGTAGTGATGAGTATTCTGTGGTAAATTGTTTAACGCCATGACAAGTATAAACTAAATATAACTGTGCCATGCTCAAACATACACCGTTGAGAGACCTAATGATTAAGAGTCAGCACTCTTATCCACTAGGCCACGGAGGCCCGTTACACCCAGCGATCTTTATAAATGAGGAAAAATACCGTTCTCTGTCTTTCCAATATTTACATATACGTATTATTAGAGCGTACCGAAAGATGTTCAGAATATATAAATCTGTTCCTATCTGTGTAAAGTAAACTTTGCAAGTTTTGTTTATTTGTATTTAACGGCCCAGTCAACATTGATTTGGGTCTTTTTTGAGCATGTCAGTGTACCTATCCACGCTTTTCCTGAGCAGGCTTTTCCGTAGGCGGTTTACCAGTTCAGTGCACATTTTGTCGCAAAAAAAAAAAACTGACCCCTGCCCTTCCTAAATCAGCGGAAGGGAGAGAATGACCATAGAAAAGATTTCATAATCTCCACGAAAGAATGTTGCCGACCCCGGTAGGTATCGAACCCGAGTCTTCCTTATCGCCAGTCAGACTGCATCCGACTGAGCTACCACAGCCAGCCACACTTTGTGAGTAGTAGTAGTTATGTTCTGTTGTTTTTCGTTTCCAAGGCCCCATGGACTTACTCCATAATGGCATTGCAAGACGTCAAATTTGCGAAAATGACTGCTACTCCTGCAAAAGTAGTTTCTCTTCGGATATGTCTATGGGGTATACTCTTAAAGGAAAGAATTTGCCCCTGTGCGACTTCCAAAGACTCGGATTAACATGCACTCTGTAAGGCAAATGGTTTTCGCTTCTCTCACTTTGGATAGCCCTGTGGTAGTGGAAGGTTCATACCCTGACCGAATACTGATCAGACTGCGAGAAACGCAGGCTGCAAGTGCTTAGATCAACCTTGATGAGCCTCGCTAAATCCCATCGTCTGCATTAGGCTCTTGCGATCAGCGAAGACTCTAATCGGATTGCATGAATGAGTACGCTAAGATGTGTCTTCGCTGGTTTCTCAACGACCTGCAAACACTGAACATGCGCACCCACTACCGGTATGCAAGGCAAAGGGTTTCACTTAGCCTTGTGACCTCGTAAGATTTAAGGGTTCAGTAAAGACTGATCTCATTGCATCGATGTTCAGGCTGATCCTGGTCGGTGATGTAGCATTGTGGCCTACAAAGGCTTGGATCACCATGCATATGCAAGTGTTTTCGCTTTGCTCTCAGACTCTTTGGAGCGTAGCTTCAGCTTTCATTATTATTTGTGTGACAGTGTTACCCTTTTTCCATGTGCTGTGGCATTGATTCAATGCCTCTTTGATAGCAGAAGCGCCCCTTTAATATTAATTGAGTTTCTCGCCTTTTTCCACAGAACGTCTTTTAGCACGTGCGAGTGAAATTCATGGTTGTTGCATACAAAAAGGTAGTTTAATTCAGGTTACCTGGTTGGGCTACCCTGGTTTTCTGAGGAGCAAGTGAAGATGCCCATTTATTTCACGGTGACAAGGTTTTATTGGAGTAATTTCGGGGAACATGATTAAGAAAATAAGTCATATTCGGTGGGGGGGGGAAGACTCAGGTCAGCCTGCACATGCATGCAGTCTGAATAGTCTTCGTTGTTCGTATGTGCCTACCATGGCCTCTGTGCTAATCAAAGAACAACAGGTGAAAACTATGGCCACATTGGCTAGATGCGCAGGCTAATCTGGTCCTTTGTTTGAAACCTTTTTTTTTTCGCCGTGCGCCGGCTTAAAACGACGGCGTGTACATTTGACAAGCCCAATCTGCTTGCGACGTTACAAACACATCCTAAGCTACCAAGTGCAAGGTCAGTCTGTTAAGATCTCTTATCCCGAGTAAAATACTTAGTGCGCATGTGCGTACAGAAAAGACTGATAAGTCTGCACAGTTGTGCAATCGGGATTGTGTCTTCCATGTTCAAGAGGTTTGAAATGTTTCATCGCGCATAAAGTGAATATCAAATTTGTGTATGATGTCCGCATTTGCTGTTTCTTGTTATCTAAATAACATGATGGTTTTGCATCCGCACAGTCTAATCAGTCTTCACCGGACAACTTCGATGGGCATTGAATTTCTACATGCCCCCGGCTTACGCTGATTTGAGACTGCTTATTAGTTAACAGAGAACACACAAACAAGGCTGCGCAGTCTCGCCTGAGGCTTCACTATGCGCTTAAACAATATAGGTGGGGGTGGGGGTGTGAAGTATCTATGCGCCTAGCTCCACTGGGTAGCTGCACGTGCGGGTTTCAACATCCCATCCCATATATACACGTAGCTGGACTTTGTCTGCTGCGGTGTAGCCGGAACAAAAAAAAAATATTACAGACTATAAGGAAATTCTTTGAAAAATCCTCTTTTTCCCAGATATGGGCTACTCTTAAGAAAAGAATTTGCTCCAAACAAATCAATTTCTGTTATTCCTGAGATCACAAATTGACTCGCCCATTTTAAAGGGAATAGTGATAGTTCAATAGATGTAAATGTCATTAATGACAATGTGTATCGCATTCAAAGACCCCCTGCACACACTGACTTATTTATAGATCAAACTTTTCTGCACTGCATAAGTGATATTTATAACTTCTAATCACGTGCGGATTGACAGGGCCACGGAAAAAAAACGTAGTTGTATAAAATATTGAACACAGCCTGATCCAATGTATGGAATTCTTTCAGATCAAACAGTTCTAACACTGATAAATTTCCAATCTGATATTTTCTAATAATTCCAACACCCGGAGCAGTATTTATTTTTTTACTGTTCGAATTAATTGGTCATTTACAGTATGTTCTATAAAAGGGTTATCCTTTGGAAGCAAGGAATACACCACAGAACTGAAAAATATGGAGTGTACATGTTTTCTGGGCCAGACTAGCTAGTTTCGGCCAATTAGGCCGCATCAGTTACCCTCAGATATTGCCAAAATTCCACAATGGAATCAATAATCCAAATATAAACTACACTTTTATATACATGTAGTAAAGCTCGGGTTTACAGGGGTATACATTAATTCCCGTATTCATGCTCTGAGACACTGGATTGTGGGTACTCGATAGAATCGCCTTGTCGAGGCGTTTCTGTCGACTCCCCGCAATCTATGTTTTGAGCAAACAAGGCAAATATTCCAATTTTTTTTTTTTTAGAATTTCTTTTTCTTTGGCCAAAAAATGACAATGTATTTGAATAGGTGTGTTTCGAGATACGGTAAAACTGGTAGACTAACTGCCACACCTGCCAGGTGTATCAATTTCCCTTAAGATATTTTTATTGTTGGAGTTGAAACGCTTGCTTTTCGGTCTGTTTCGCTATTCAGATAGGCTGTTTCCTGTAATTGCAGTAGAGTATTGCATCATCGTTTAAGCTGATTGGTTGATCGCGTCACGTGCCCCTCCATGGAACAGCTACAATCTGGTCATTATACCGGTTTGCCCGCCTCATGGCGACCAAACCAATGAATCTCATAAGCATGGTGCGGAAACCTTGCATCCGTTTGCAATACTCTGAGAAACATTTGTCTGCCAAAGCCAATCTAAACATTGAGCAATAGGCATACTAACAAATAAAATGCAAAAAAAATGCAAGTTGATCAAATATAAATCACATTGATTACGAATTTCCATAAAATAACATGTTCAGTCATTTATCCACAGTTCACCAACAAACAAGGGAAACAACTCAAATAAGTAACATTGCTACAAGTAAAAGCTTTCAATATAAAAAAAAAAAAAATCGGCCATCACAGGTCTAGCTCAATGTCCAGAAATGTTAACGCAAACGCTTCAGTTCGATTGCTAACGTATCCAGCGGTGAGCAAGGGCTGAAAGGGTCTTACAGTCGCTCCATCAATAGTACCGTTAAAGCAAACGCTCCAATTTTATCCTAACGTGCCCAGCGTGGAGCAAGGGTAGAAATAGGGAGAAATATTTCTTACTTAGAGCATTGTTCAAGAGATTGCTTCAGTACGACTACTTACTTGCCTTGCGTGGAGAACGGACGGCCTAAAAGGTCTAACAGTCGCTACGCATCCAGTATATTTCAAGCAAACGATCCAGTACGACTGCTACATGTATTGTGCCCAGCGTGGAGCAATGACAGGAATAGGTTTTGCTCCTCGCCTAGCACAGTTTAAGCGAACGCTACAGTATACTCTGGTACGACTGCTAACGTGCCCAACAGCTCAGGATTATTAAGGTCCTGCAGTTCAATGGTCTCGATTCGGGCGGGTTAATATGAAATTAATAAACCAACGGTTCTATTGGATACAAAGGAGTGGCCGTTCTGAGCGTGGAAGTGCCCACCATGGAGCGCCGGTGGCATTACACACTGCAACATTGGAACGTTCCCAGCGTGGAGCGAACGGACAGAATCGATATACCAGCATATAACTGTCTTGCAATGAAACACCAGGTGTTTTTTGCTTTTTTTCTGCGGATACTCAAGTTTTTTACACAATTCTCATTAACGATAGTGAAAGGACCCTAAACAAAACTTTTAGTACCACGTTCGCAGCGTGGACCAGGCCCATTGTCGCGCTATGCCAGGTACGGTGCAAGCTAACTGCTAACGTTCCCAGGGTGGAGCAACAACAGGAATAGGCCCGTTGTCGCCCCCAGATAACAGGTGCTGTTCAAGCTAACGTGCCAGAACCAATCCCAACGTTCCCAGGGTGGAGTAACAACAGGAATAGGCCCATTGTCGTTCTATGACAGGTAGAGTTGGAATAACCACTCCCAACGATCGCAGGCCGGCCTCGGTAGCTAAGTCGGATGCGCGTCTGACTGGTGATCAGGAGGACGCGGGTTCGATTCCTGCCGGGGTCGGCAACATTCTTTCGTGGAGATCGATCATGAAATCTTTTCTACGGTCATTCTCTCCCTTCCGCTGATTCAAGAAATTGCGGTTTTCAGTTTCTGGCTGAAGAATGTGCACTGAACTGGTTATCCGCTTACGTAAAAGCCTGCCCAGGAAAGTGTGGTTGGGTACGTAAACTGACCGCCTCAAAAATGACCTAAATCGTTTTGACTGGGCCGTTAAACTCCAACACAAAACACCAACGATCCCAGGGTGGAGCAATGGCAGGAATAGGACCATTGTCGCTCCACGACCGGAACAACTCAAGCTAACGTACCAATACGGCTTCTAACGTTCCCAGGGTGGAGCAACGACAGGAATGGCCCATTGTCGCTCCACGACAGGAACAATTCAAGCTAACGTACCAATACGACTCCTAACGTTCCCAGCGTGGAGCAACGACAGGACTAGGCCCATTATCGCTCCATGATAGGTACAGTTCAAGCTTACTTTCCAATACCACTGCCAACGTTCCAAGGGTGGAGCAACGGCAAGAAATCGGCACATTATCGTTCCATCACAGATACAGTTAATGCTAACCCTGCAAGCACACTTCGCCAGGGCAACGTCAAATCAACGTCGGTGTAACGTCAACCGACGTTCATGCGACGTTGTATGAACGTCATGACGTTGAATCGACGTTGATGTGACGTCACAATTTCGTCATGCGCCTGCTGGGAACGCACCAATACGGCTGCCCAGGTTCCCAGGGTTGAGCAACGGCAGGAAGGGCGTATTGTCGCTTTACGACAGGTATAGTTCAAGCCTACGTACCAATCCGACTGCTAACTTTCCAAAGGTGGAGCATAGAAGCCTCCGTGGTGCAGTATTTACGCTACTCGCCTTGTAAACCAGGGGTCGCAGGATCGATCCCGGGCTTCTCCAGACTTTCGGATGAGTCTTTAAACCGAGGTCCCGTCTCCGTATCACCTTAGCTGTTGGTGGGACGTAAAACTCAAAAACACCCATCCCAAGGTGGAGCAACGACAGGAATAGGCTCATTGTCGCACCACGACACGTGAAGTTCAAGTCTACGTACCAATGCGACTGCTAACATTCCCAGGGTGGAGCAACGGCAGGAATAGGCCCATTGTCGCTCAATTGCAGTTAGAATCCGCCGGCCCCCGCGCATAGGGGCTTGAAGAAATATATGGGCTGCATGATGCTTCCACGCAGAGATGAATCCGGCCAGCACACTAGTGCTGGTAAACCGCTTAGAGACTCTAAGCCTGTCCAGGAATCGCGGTGCGAGGCGGACCGGCCATGCAAATAAACAGTATTTGTTACATTGGGCTTGAGATGTCATTTCATCTCAATGTCGGGTATTGTACTCGCAGATAAGATTGACTAGGCGAAGCTATCGTTTGTACCTGCCTTAGGAATATTCCATTAACAAAAAGGTAATCCAAGTCACCCGATTCTATGAATTCAACTGTTTGTTTGTTTGTATTGGAGTTTTACGGCCCAGTCAACACTATTTAGGTCATTTTTGAGCCGGTCAGTTTACCTATCAACACTTTCCTGGGCAGGCTTATACGTAAGCGGTTAACCAGTACAGTGCACATTCTTTCGCCAGAAACTGACAACTGCCCTTCTTGAATCAGCGGAAGAGAGAGAATGACCGTAGAAAAGATTTCATGATCAATCTCCACGAAAGAATGTTGCCGACCCCGGCGGGAGTCGAACCCGCGTCCTCCTGATCACCAGTCAGACGCGCATCCGACTGAGCCACTGAGGCCGGCTGAATTCAACTGTAACACAAGCATAGCTGTGGCGAACCATTTCGATTGCTTGAAGAACGCGTGCGAAAGGCACTCGGCGGACTCAGCGAATTTGACATATTGACAACACCTGAATAGCTCCACCCATTCGATCTTATCTGCGACTACTATAAAAGTCCCACAAAATTGGAAGCAACGTCTCCAAAATTACCTTTACAGTTTTGACGGGGACGTTAAACCTCAAATTACAAAAAAAAAAAAAAAAAAAAAAATATGACAATATAGACTGCATGCATGGTAGTTAACCCAATCACGGTTGGCAACTTTGCTTCCCTCTTTAATTGCACGCCGATGGGTCAGGCCTCAGATTCTATGACGGCTCCAACGTAAAGGCTTATTGAAAATTAGAGAGATAATGTTGGTTGTTGCCTGATGCTCTGTCTCTGGTCGGGCTCATCGGAGTCTAACTGTTGGTTTTCTTTTGCTCCAGCATTTCAGTGGTTTCTTGCTGTCGAGTCCTCACCGTTGTCTCACCTCTGTGGTTCTTTGATTTTTGTGTTCACGGAGATGTTGCACTGATGAGTTAGGAGGCCTTCCTGCGGACTGAACAAATTATTTGTCTAAATCGCTGATCTTTGTTTTACTTCTACTTCTCCATGACACAGCAGGGGGTACAGACTGAATGACAAGCAGTCAAGCAGTGTAGACCCTGATCAGGCGGCTCCTTGAGCAGTCTGATCTGGGTCTGCACTGTTTGTTTAGGACTATCTGCCATAATGCTTGGGATCATTACTGTAAAACATATTCAAGAAATTAAACGAGCAATTTTTGTACAAGCGTATTTCATGACAGAGCAGCGGGTCCAGTTGAGCAGACGGGATTACGAATGGTGTAGACCCTGATCAGACTGCTTCTTCTGGAGCAGTCTGATTTGGGTCTGCACTGTTTGGTTAGGACTGGCTGTTCCTATACTTGTGATCATTACGATAAAAAGAAACTTGCAATTTTTATACATGATAACTTACACCCATAGATGAAGAGGAGAAGATTTTATAGTGCACAGTATGCTTCGGCGTCTTGTTGAAAGTCTCGTCTGAGAGCTTATACTTCCATAAGGATCCTTAAAATTCGGGCATCTTAAGGGCTTGCTGTAATTATTCTGGGGTTGTGACGGACTTGGTTCATAAAACAGTGGGGGTGCAGACGGAATGGCAAGCAGTGTAGACCCTGATCAGGATGATCCTTCTGGGGAAGTCTGATCTGAGTCTGCACTGTTTGATTAGGACTATCTGTCATGATGCTTGGGATCATTGTGGTAAACCATATTAAAGAAATTCATCACGTAAACAAGTCCGTGATATGAAGACCCCCCCCCCCCCCCCCAAACCCCACTTTATATAGAGAAAACTGGGGTTTACGGGGGTATTCATTATTTTTCTTATTTCTGCTCCAAGACATGGATTGTGGGTGCTCGTTAGAACCGCCTCTATGAGACGGTTCTAACGGGCACCCACATCCTGTGTTTTGGGCATTTGTGGGAGAAATGTGAAGGATTTTCATCAGAAAAGTAGCCATTTTGGAGATGTGAAAAATGCACTATGTCGCACGGGCGAGTTATCGTAATGTAAACAAGCAATTTTTGTATAAGCACAAGCTTGTTTTATGATACAGCAGCGGGTCCTTGGGTGCAGACGAAATTGAAAACAGTGTAGGCCCTGACCAGACTGCTCCTGATCTGGGTCTGCACTGTTTGGGTAGGACTGTCTGTCCCAATACTTAGGATAATGATGATATCACCCAGATATCATTTACACTGGGTTTTCCAGTTTTTTTTTTTTTTTTTTTGTTTCACATGCCTCTGTCGTTTGGAATTCTTTCCTTGATTGTCTACTTGGTTTATCCATCATTATTATAATATGCCTCTTTATGTGCTCCTACGTGGGCCGAAAATTCGCAATAAAATTCTTGTATCTTGTATCTCAAAGCAACGGCAGGAATAGCCGTATGTTATAAATAGTTTCAATATAGCTGCACGCAACATATATATATATATATTAAATGAATCTTATAAGCATAATGTGGAAACCTTGCATCCGTTTGCAATACTTTGAGTAACATTTGTCTGTCAAAGTCAATCTAAACATTGAGCAATAGGCATACAAACAAATATAATGCCAACAAATGCAGGATAATCAAATATAAATCAGATCGTTTACGAATTTCCATAAAATAACACGTTCAGTCCACCAATAAAACAAGGGAAACAACTCAAATAAGTAACATTGCTACAAGTAAAAGCTTTAAATATAAAATCCTCATATTTGGCTCTCAGACCCTCACAGGTCTAAAGTCGCCCCATGTCCAGAACTGTGAACGCAAATGCTCCATTTCGATTGCTAACACACCCAGCATTGAGCAAGGGCTGAAAAAGGGTCTTAGAGTCACTCCATCAATAGCACCGTTAAAGCAAACGCTCCAGTTTGATGCTAACGTACTGTGCGTGGAGCAAGGGTAGAAACAGGGAGAAATAGGTCTTAAGTCATTTTATGTTGAGCAGAGTTCAAGAGATTGCTTCAGTACGACTAATAAC
This sequence comes from Lucinisca nassula, assembly GCA_963580285.1. Lineage (NCBI taxonomy): Eukaryota > Metazoa > Mollusca > Bivalvia > Lucinida > Lucinidae > Lucinisca > Lucinisca nassula. The sequence goes on from OY757016.1 coordinate 155,010,143, forward strand.
TTGCCCAGCGTAGAGAAAGGATAGCCTAATAGGTGTAACAGTCGCTACAATCAAGCATATTTCAAGCAAACGATCCAGTACGACTTTAGCGTGGAGCAATGACAGGAATAGGTGTTATAGTTGCTCCTCGCCTAGCACAGTTCAAGCGAACGCTACAGTACTCTGGTACGACTGCTAACGTGTCCAACAGCTCAGGATTATTAAGGCCCTGTAGTTTAATGGTCTCGATACGGGTGGGTTAATATGAAGTCAATAAATCAACCGTTCTATTGGACACAAATGAGTGGCCGTTCTGAGAGTGGAGGTGCCCAGCATGGAGCGACGGCATTATTGGAGCGTATAATACCTATTCATGCAAATACTCCACGCTGGGAGCGGTACATATTCTACTGGATCTGTCGCACGCTCTGTGAGACAACGCCATTAAGATTGTGAAAGTGCCCAGCGTGGAGCAGTGGCAGGAGTAGGGATAATAGTCGCTCCACCTCCAGCACAATTCAAGAGACCTGGCCAGCACAGAGCATGCGGGCACTCTGGAAATATATGTAGTGTGCCCAGCGTGGAGCGGGGCCGGCAATGGTCTTATAGTTGTTCTGTTCCCATCACAGAGCATGCGAGCACTCTGGAAATATTTATAGTGTGCCCAGCGTGGAGCGAGGCCGGCAATGGTCTTATAGTTGTTCTGTTCCCAGCACAGAGGATGCGGGCACTCTGGAAATATATATAGTGTGCCAAGCGTGGGGCGAGGCCGGCAATGGTCTTTAAATTGTTCTGTTCCCCGCACAGAGCATGCCAGCACTCTGGAAATATATATAGTGTGCCCAGCGTGGAGCGAGGCTGACAATGGTTTCATAGTTGTGTTCCCAGCACAGAGCATGTGAGCACTCTGGAAATATATTTAGTGTGCCCAGCGGGGAGCGAGGCCGGCAATGGTCTTATAGTTGTTCTGTTTCCAGCACAGAGCATACGAGCACTCTGGAAAGATATATAGTGTTCCAAGCGTAGAGCGAGGCCGTCAATGGTCTTATAGTTGTTCTGTTCCCAGCACAGAGCATGCGAACACTCTAGAAATATACATAGTGTGCCTAGCGAGGAGCGCGGCCGGCAATGGGCAGATAGTTTTTCTTTTCCCAATACAGAGCATGCTAGCATTCTGGAAATAAATATAGTGTGCCCAGCGTGGAGCGAGACCAACAATGGTCTTATATTTATTCAGTTTCCAGCACAGAGCATGCGAGCATTCTGGAAATATATATAGTGTGCCCAGCGTGGAGAGAGGCCAACAATGGTCTTAAAGCTGTTCTGTTCCCAGCACAAAGCATGCGAAGACTCTAGAAATATATATAGTGTGTCCAGCGTGGAGCGAGGCCAACAATGGTCTTATAGCTGTTCTGTTCCCAGCACAGAGCATTCGAGCACTCTGGAAATATTTATAATGTGCCCAGCGTGGAGCGAGGCCGGAAGTGGTTTATAATTGTTCTATTCCAAGCACGAATCATTCGAGCACTTTGGAAATATATATAGTGTGTCCAGCGGGAAGCGAGGCCGGCAATGGTCTTATTTTTGTTCTGTTTCCAGCACAGAGCATGTGAACACTCTGGAAATATATATAGTGTGCCCGGCGTGGAGCGAGGCCGACAATGGTCTTATATTTGTTCTGTTCCCAGCACAGAGCATGCGAGCGCTCCGGAAATATATATATTGTGCCCAGCGCGGAGCGAGGCCAACAATGGTCTTATATTTGTTCTCTTCCCAGCACAGAGCATGCGAGCACTCTGGAAATATATATACTGTGCCCTGCGTGGAGCGAGCCCGGCAATGGCTTATAGTTTTTCTGCTCCAAGCACGGATCATTCGTACACTTTGGAAATATATATAGTGTGCCCAGCGTGGAGCGAGGCCGGCAATGGTCTTATGAAGTTCTGTTCCCAGCACAGAGCATGCGAGCACGCTGGAAATATATATAGTGTGCCCTGCGTGGAGCGAGGCCGGGAATAGTTTCATAGTCGTTCTGTTCCCATCACAGAGCATGCCAGCACTCTGGAAATATATGTAGTGTTCCAAGCGTGGAGCGGGGCCGGCAATGGTCTTATAGTTATTCTGTTCCCAGCACAGACAATGCGAGCACTCTGGAAATATAGATAGTGTGCCCAGTGTGGAGCGAATCCAACAATTCTCTTATAGTGTTGTGTTCCCAGCACAGACCATTCGAGCAGTCTGGAAATATATATGGTGTGCCCAGCATAGGGGGAGGTCAACAATGGTCTTACAGCTGTTCTGTTCCCAGTACAGAGCATGCGAGCACTCTGGAAATATATATAGTGTGCCCAGCGTGGAGCGAGGCCGACAATGGTCTTATAGTTGTTCTGTTCCCATCACAGCATGCAAGCACACTACAAATATATATAGTGTGCCCAGCGTGGAGCGAGGCTGGCAATGGTTTTATAGTTGTTGTGTTCCCAGCACAGAGCATGTGAGCACTCTGGAAATATATATAGTGTGCCCAGCGGGGAGCGAGGTCGGCGATGGTTTAATAGTTGTTCCTTTTCCAGCACAGGGCATACGAGCACTCTGGAAAGATATATAGTGTGCCCAGTGTGGAGGGAGGCCGGCAATGCTTTTATAGTTGTTCTGTTCCCAGCACAGAGCATGCGAACACTCTGGAAATATATATAGTGTGCCCAGCGTGGAGCGAGGCCGGCAATGGTCTTATAGTTGTTCTGTTCCCAGCACAGAGGATGCGGGAACTCTGGAAATATATAAAGTGTGCCAAGCGTAGAGCGAGGCCGTCAATGGTCTTATAGTTGTTCTGTTCCTAGCACAGAGCATGCGAACACTCTAGAAATATACATAGTGTGCCCAGCGAGGAGCGAGGCCGGCAATGGTCAGATAGTTTTTCTTTTCCCTGCACAGAGCATGCTAGCATTCTCTGGAAATAAATATAGTGTGCCCAGCGTGGAGCGAGGCCAACAATGGTCTTATATTTATTCAGTTTCCAGCACAGAGCATGCGAGCATTCTGGAAATATATATAGTGTGCCCAGCGAGGAGAGAGGCCAACAATGGTCTTAAAGCTGTTCTGTTCCCAGCATAGAGCATGCGAGCAGTCTGGAAATATATATAGTGTGCCCAGCGTGGAGTGAGGCCAACAATGGTCTTACAGTTGTTCAGTTCCAAGTACAGAGCATGCGAGCACTCTGGAATTATATATAATGTGCCCAGCGTGGAGCGAGGCCAACAACGGTCTTATAGTTGTTCTGTTCCCAGCACAGAGCATGCGAGAACTCTAGAAATATATATAGTGTGTCCAGCGTGGAGCGAGGCGAACAATGGTCTTATATTTGTTCTGTTCCCAGCACAGAGCATGCGAGCACTCTGGAAATATATATAATGTGCCAGAGCGTGGAGCGAGGCCGGCAGTGGTTTATAGTTGTTCTATTCCAAGCACGAATCATTCGAGCACTTTGGAAATATATATACTGTGCCCAGCGTGGAGCGAGGCCGGCAATGGCTTATAGTTGTTCTGTTCCAAGCACGGATCATTCGTACACTTTTGAAATATATATAGTGTGCCCAGCGTGGAGCGAGGCCGGCAATGGTCTTATGAAGTTCTGTTCCCAGCACAGAGCATGCGAGCACTCTGGAAATATATATAGTGTGCCCTGCATGGAGCGAGGCCGGGAATAGTTTTATAGTCGTTCTGTTCCCAGCACAGAGCATGCCAGCACTCTGGAAATATATGTAGTGTGCCCAGCATGGAGCGGGGCCGGCAATGGTCTTATAGTTATTCTGTTCCCAGCACAGTCAATGCGAGCACTCTGGAACTATATATATTGTGCCCAGTGTGGAGCGAATCCAACAATTGTCTTATAGTGTTGTGTTCCCAGGACAGATCATGCGAGCAGTCTGGAAATATATATGGTGTGCCCAGCATAGGGGGAGGTCAACAATGGTCTTATAGCTGTTCTGTTCCCAGTTCAGAGCATGCGAGCACTCTGGAAATATATATAGTGTGCCCAGCGTGGAGCGAGGCCGACAATGGTCTTATAGTTGTTCTGTTCCCATCACAGACCATGCGAGCACTCTGCAAAATATATATAGTGTGCCCAGCGTGGAGCGAGGCCGGCAATGGTCTTATAGTTGTTTTGTTCCCAGCACAGAGGATACGGGCACTCTGGAAATATATATAGTGTGCCAAGCGTGGAGCGAGGCCGACAATGGTCTTTAAGTTGTTCTGTTCCCCGCACAGAGCATGCAAGCATACTAGAAATATATATAGTGTGCCCAGCGTGGAGCGAGGTTGGCAATGGTTTTATAGACGTTGTGTTCCCAGCACAGAGCATGTAAGCACTCTGGAACTATATTCAGTGTGCCCAGCGGGGAGCGAGGTCGGCGATGGTTTAATAGTTGTTCTGTTTCCAGCAGAGAGCAAACGACCACTCTGGAAAGATATATAGTGTGCACAGCGTGGAGCGAGGCCGGCAATGCGTTTATAAATGTTCTGTTCCCAGCACAGAGCATGCGAACACTCTGGGAATATATATAGTGTGCCCTGCATGGAGCGAGGCCGGGAATAGTTTTATAGTCGTTCTGTTCCCAGCACAGAGCATGCCAGCACTCTGGAAATATATGTAGTGTGCCCAGCATGGAGCGAGGCCGGCAATGGTCTTATGAAGTTCTGTTCCCAGCACAGAGCATGCGAGCACTCTGGAAATATATATAGTGTGCCCTGCATGGAGCGAGGCCGGGAATAGTTATATAGTCGTTCTGTTCCCAGCACAGAGCATGCCAGCACTCTGGAAATATATGTAGTGTGCCCAGCATGGAGCGGGGCCGGCAATGGTCTTATAGTTATTCTGTTCCCAGCACAGACAATGCGAGCACTCTGGAACTATATATAGTGTGCCCAGTGTGGAGCGAATCCAACAATTGTCTTATAGTGTTGTGTTCCCAGGACAGATCATGCGAGCAGTCTGGAAATATATATGGTGTGCCCAGCATAGGGGGAGGTCAACAATGGTCTTATAGCTGTTCTGTTCCCAGTTCAGAGCATGCGAGCACTCTGGAAATATATATAGTGTGCCCAGCGTGGAGCGAGGCCGACAATGGCCTTAAAGTTGTTCTGTTCTCATCACAGAGCATGCGAGCACTCTGCAAATTATATATAGTGTGCCCAGCGTGGAGAGAGGCCGGCAATGGTCTTATAGTTGTTTTGTTCCCAGCACAGAGGATGCGGGCACTCTGGAAATATATATAGTGTGCCAAGCGTGGAGCGAGGCCGGCAATGGTCTTTAAGTTGTTCTGTTCCCAGCACAGAGCATGCAAGCATACTAGAAATATATATAGTGTGCCCAGCGTGGAGCGAGGCTGGCAATGGTTTTATAGTTGTTGTGTTCCCAGCACAGAGCATGTAAGCACTCTGGAACTATATTTAGTGTGCCCAGCGGGGAGCGAGGCCGGCGATGGTTTAATAGTTGTTCTGTTTCCAGCACAGAGCAAACGACCACTCTGGAAAGATATATAGTGTGCCCAGCGTGGAGCGAGGCCGGCAATGCTTTTATAGTTGTTCTGTTCCCAGCACAGAGCATGCGAACACTCTGGGAATATGTATAGTGTGCCCAGCGTGGAGCGAGACCGGCAATGGTCTTATAGTTGTTCTGTTCCCAGCACAGAGGATGAGGGCAATCTGGAAATATATAAAGTGTGCCAAGCGTAGAGCGAGGCCGTCAATGGTCTTATAGTTTTTCTGTTCCCAGCACAGAGCATGCGAACACTCTGGAAATATACTTGTATGCCCAGCGAGGAGCGAGGCCGGCAATGGTCAGATAGTTTTTCTTTTCCCAGCACAGAGCATGCTAGCATTCTGGAAATATATATAGTGTGCCCAGAGTGGAGCGAGGCCAACAATGGTCTTATATTTGTTCAGTTTCCAGCACAGAGCATGCGAGCATTCTGGAAATATATACAGTGTGCCCAGCGTGGATAGAGGCCAACAATGGTATTAAAGCTGTTCTGTTCCCAGCCCAGAGCATGCGAGCAGTCTGGAAATATATACAGTGTGCCCAGCGTGGAGTGAGGCCAACAATGGTCTTAAAGTTGTTAAGTTCCAAGCACAGAGCATGCGAGCGCTCCGGAATTATATATGTGCCCAGCGTGGAGCGAGGCCAACAATGGTCTTATAGTTGTTCTGTTCCCAGCACAGAGCATGCGAGCACTCTAGAAATATATATAGTGTGTCCAGCGTGGAGCGAGGCCAACAATGGTCTTATATTTGTTCTGTTCCCAGCACAGAGCATGCGAGCACTCTGGAAATATATATAATGTGCCCAGCATGGAGCGAGGCCGGCAATGGTTTATAGTTGTTCTATTCCAAGCACGAATCATTCGAGCACTTTGAAAATATATATAGTGTGCCCAGCGTGGAGCGAGGCCGGCAATGGTGTTATTGTTTTTCTGTTCCCAGCACAGAGCATGTGATTACTCTGTAAATATATATAGTGTGCCCGGCTTGGAGCGAGGCCGGGAATGGTTTTACAGTTGTTCTGTTCCCAGCACAGAGCATGCCAGCACTCTGGAAATATATATAGTGTGCCCAGCGTGGAGTGGGGCCGGCAATGGTCTTAAAGTTGTTCTGTTCCCAGCACAGACAATGCGAGCACTCTGGAAATATAGATATTGTGCCCAGCGTGGAGCGAGGCCAACAATTGTCTTACAGTGTTGTGTTTCCAGCACAGAGCATGCGAGCACTCTGGAAACATATGTAGTGTGCGTAGCAAGGAGGGAGGCAAACAATGGTCTTGTATTTGTTCTGTTCCCATCACAGAGCAAGCGAGCGCCCTTGAGATGTATATAGTGTGTCCAGCGTGGAGCGCGGCCAACAATGGTCTTATAGTTGTTCTGTTCCCAGCACAGGAGCAGCAGCACAGAGCATGCGAGCGCTCCGGAAATATATATACTGTGCCCAGCGCGGAGCGAGGCCAACAATGGTCTTATATTTGTTCTCTTTCCAGCACATAGCATGCGAGCACTCTGGAAATATATATACTGTGCCCAGCGTGGAGCGAGGCCGCCAATGGCTTATATAGTTGTTCTGCTCCAAGCACGGATCATTCATGCACTTTGGAAATATATATAGTGTGCCCAGCGTGTAGCGAGGCCGGCAATGGTCTAATGAAGTTCTGTTCCCAGCACAGAGCATGCGAGCACTCTGGAAATATATATAGTGTGCCCGGCGTGGAGCGACCCCGGGAATAGTTTTATAGTCGTTCTGTTCCCAGCACAGAGCATGCCAGCACTCTGGAAATATATGTAGTGTGCCCAGCGTGGAGCGGGGCCGACAATGGTCTTATAGTTGTTCTGTTCCCAGCACAGACAATGCGAGCACTCTGGAAATATAGATAGTGTGCCCAGTGTGGAGCGAGGCCAACAATTGTCTTAAAGTGTTGTGTTCCCAGCATAGATCATGCGAGCAGTCTGGAAATATATATGGTGTGCCCTGCATTGGGAAAGGTCAACAATGGTCTTATAGCTGTTCTGTTCCCAGTACAGAGCATGCGAGCACTCTGGAAATATATATAGTGTGCCCAGCGTGGAGCGAGGCCAACATTGGTGTTATAGTTGTTCTGTTCCCAGTAAAGAGCATGCGAGCACTCTGGAAATAAATATAGTGTGCGCCCAGCGTGGAGCGAGGCCGGCAATGGTCTTATAGCTGTTCAGTTCCCAGCAGAGAGCATGCGAGCACTCTGGAAATATATATAGTGTGCCTAGCGTGGAGCGAGGCGTCTTATAGTTGTTCTGTTCCCAGCACAGACCAAGCGAGCGCTCTGGAAATATATATTGTGTGCCCAGCGTGGAGCGAGGATAACAATGGTCTTATAGTTGTTCAGTTCCCAGCAGAGAGCATGCGAGCACTCTGGAAATATATATAGTGTGCCCAGCGTGGAGCGAGGCCAACAATGGTCTTATAGATGTTCTGTTACCAGCACAGACCAAGCGAGCGCTCTGGAAATATATATTGTGTGCCCAGCGTGGAGCGAGGCCAACAATGGTCTTATAGTTGTTCTGTTCCCAGCACAGACCAAGCGAGCGCTCTGGAAATATATATTGTGTGCCCAGCGTGGAGCGAGGACAACAATGGTCTTATAGTTGTTCTGTTTCCAGCACAGAGCATGCGAGCACTCACTCTGGTAATATATATAGTGTGCCCAGCGTGGAGTAAAGCCGCCAATGGTCTTATAGATGTTCTGTTCCCAGCACAGAGCATGCGAGCGCTCTGGAAATATATATAGTGTGCCCAGCGCGGAGCGAGGCCGGCCTGTTCCCAGCAGAGAGCATTCTAGCGCTTTGGAAATATATTTAGTGTGCCCAGCTCGGAACGAGGCAATGGCAGGAATAGGTCCATTCCCGCTACATGTCCAGCATAGTTCAAGCAAACGTTCCAATACGACTTCTAACTTACACAGGGTTTAGCAGCTGCAGGAATAGGTCCATTGTCGCACCATGTTCAGCACAGATTAAGCAACAGTACCCCTACGACTGCCAACGTACCCAGCGTGGAGCAACGACAGGGATAGGTCCGTTGTCGATCCATCAGTCCAGCACAGAGTTCAAGGAAACGTACCAATACGACTGATATTGTGCCCAGGGTTGAATACCAGCAAGAATAGGTCGAAAGTCACTACATGTCCACCACAGTTCAAGGAAACGCTCCAATACGCCTCCCAATACGACGCTTACGTTCCCAGGGTGGAGCAACGGCATGAATAGGACAAAATTTGTTGCTCCATGCCAAGCAGAGTTCAAGCAAATTTTCCAGTACATTAAAACCGACTTGAAATAAATTTTACTTCACGTGATTTGAAAACGGTTTACCCTAATGCATGTAAGACTTAAATTTAGTGTTGAGCTTTCCACAGTAACAAGAAAAAAAAACTAGCAGTTTGCGAAGGAAATAGATCAATATTTATATATCAGTCGTTATGTTTGTTTAAGTAAAGGTGGTGTCTCAAATTGATAAGTATTTATAATAAAATACGAAAAATAACGTACCTTAAACGTTTAAAACAACATTTTTTGTGAAATAAATTTACATTATCCTATTATATTTAGATATTACAGAAAATCAAACGCTGAATGCGGCTATTTAAAATTAAATAGCATTTTCTTGTGGTTCCAATTCTATGGTAATCTCCCTTGCGAAGCTATAAATACACCTGATAACGGCTTTAAAGTGCCAATCGCATTCCTATAAGTATAAAAGTCTACACCCACAACTTTAAGTTGTACGGTCATAATTTGACTTCTACACAACGGGAGCTAAGAAAATGGCAATGACAAATAATTAATGCTTCTGTAGGTTTTCTTTGAATTCAAGGGACGAAAAGACCCTGTGAAAATTTGCTCCAATTTTAATGAACCGAGCAACCAGTCTAAGTATAGCTGCAACTGTAGGAAAAGAGTGTGCCCACGGTGGAGCAAACGTTCCCAGCGTGGAGGTGCCCAGCATGGAGCGCCGTCATTACACCCTGCAGCTTTATATAGAGAAAACTGGGGTTTACGGGGGTAAACATTTTCCTTATTTCTGCTCAAAGACATAGGTTGTGGGTACTCGTTAGAACCGCCTCAATGAGGCGGTTCTAACGAGCACCCACGACCTATGTTTGCAGTATTTATAAGAAAAATATCAGGGATTTTCATCAGAGAAGTAGCCATTTTGGAGATGAGAAATATCCACTATGTCGCACGGATGTGTTATCGTAATGAGGTAAGCCGGGAAGGACAGCGCATAGTAAATGGCTTAGTCCTTTGCGCCAAAGGCATTAATGTCAATAATAGTTCCGGATGTTGGATAACCAATTTATATTTTTAATTTTGATTGCCAATTTGCAATTTTGTGGGAAGGCAACTGTCCTTTCGGCGCTCCGTTATTGATGTTTCCATTTCATAGTTGTCTTTGATGGGAGGTGTGGGTTTATTGTATCGGTTCCTGATCATTACCTTCATTTCCTTTTCAGAAAACCATATGGTCTAGATCTACACTGTTTGCAAACGTAGCGGTTATCGCGTTCAGCAGGATAAGTGTTAACTACATTATGTATTTGCTAGAGATATCGGCCCCGCACATCGGACATCGAGAAATAGATTGCGCTGCAGGGTGCTTCCACGCAGAGCTAAAACTGATCGCACATGAGCACTGGTTATCCGATAAAAAGGAATAAGCCTGCCCAGGGCGGACCGCTCAATGCATATACGCACTATTGGTTTCATTGGGTGACAGGGCTTGAGAAGTCATGTCATCCCAAAGTCCAACAGAATTGGAAGCAACGTCTCGAAAATGACCTAAATACAATAGACGGTAATGTTAGACCTCAATTCAAACCAAACAAAAACTAAACACATCGTCACGCCTATATAATTCTGATCCCCTTGAACTCCACTTTTATGTAGTTAAGCTTGGGTTTACAGGGGGATACCTTACTTTTCTTATTTCTGCTTTAAAATATATAGATTATGGTTACTCGTAAGCACCGCCTCATCACGAGTACCCACAAGCGATATTTTGAGCAGAAATAAGAAAAATATTACAATTTTTCATCTTAAAATTTTCCTTTTTTCGGCGGTAAAGTTTACAATGAATTTGTAGAAGCCTCCGTGGTGTAGGGGTTACGCTACTCGTCTTGTAAACCAGGGGTCGCAGGATCGATCTCGGGCTTCGCCAGACTTTTGGATGAGTCTGGAAACCGAGGTCTCGTCTCCGTATGACCTTAGCTGTTGGTGGGACACTCACTCACTCACAATGTATTTTGGTGTCTCTGATGGGAGCTGTGGGTTAATTGTATCGATTCCTGATCATTGCCTCTACTTCTCATCGCGAACACACGCCTATATAATTTTGACCCCCTTGAGCCCCACATTTATATGGAAAAAATGGGGTTTACATGGGTATACAGTATTTTCCTTATTTCTGCTCAAAAACATAGATTGTGGGTACTCGTTAGAACCGCCTCGCCGAGGCGGTTCTGACGAGTACCCACAATCTATCTTTTGAGCAGACATGTCAACATTATCAGGATTTTTATCTGAAAATTTTAAATTTTTGGTGGTAAAATGTTACCAATATATTTGAATAGACGTGTTTTCGTAATGTATTTGTATAGGCGTGTTTTCGTAATGTGCATTAGCAATACTGTTGTTTGAAATAATATTGATCTCCTTTCTTTTGATTTCATTGATGCTATTATCTCTATTATCTCTTAAATATTTAGAAAGGAATAAAAACCTTTGAACAAATATGCCTTAAACGATAAAACATTAGACGGAATTAGTTCGAATTCGGTTTCTAGGGCATATGTCTTTTATGATTCTATTTTTACTTTCGAAAATGCATTTTATGCCTGGGCTCAATTATTGGAACAATAAAGGTCTAAAGGTTGACTTTGCAAAACAAAAGACAAGTATTTCACTAGGGGCCATAGAATGTTTACAGCCATAATAATATACATGTAGAGAAAAGAGAATGACTGTGAGTAAATCTGCATAATCAAAATACATGCTAATGTAATGGTTTTTGGGTCGACTGCTTGTCAATCGACCCAAAGTTACCACGCATAATAGATTGTGTTGTTGATGTCTAGATGACTGTCACTGATTGTAGGAAATCCACTTAACGGTTACTAAAATAAAATAGCCGCGCTTTTCTTTCCGCGGCGAGGTCAAAGTGTTGCGAAAGAGGGTTATTTCGGACTCTGGGTTGGAGTGGTGTGTTTGGTTTGGTAAACATTGCAGACCCAGGAGGCTTCGTCCGATCAGGGTCTTCACTATCTCCTTACATTAATTGAAGGGTTAAACAAGAACAGTTTAAATTCCCGTTCATTTTTTCCAGCCTACCTCCCGAGACAAGAGATCAAGTGCCATCAGTGCTTTGATATTTTTCTGGCTACCAGACTTTGTTCTTGTCAGAGTTTTCGAACATTCATCAAGGCGAACCGAATACCAATCAAAGCACTGATAACGGGTCAATTGTCGCTTAGCGCACACATGGACTGTGACTGTTCCGTTAAACCTTTAAATTCTTTTACCTTAAGCAAACAGTGTAGCCGCATTCTGATACGTTTGATCTGGTTCTAAACTGTTTGCCAGCGTTCTTTTTTCAGGACCCTAGGTATATTGTGTTCCAGTAACTGTGAGCTCTTTTATTGCCATTGCGCTTTAATCCCGATAGCGCATCTGCATTACGATAACACACCCGTGCGATATATAGTGCATATTTCTCATCTCCAAAATGGCTACTTTTCTGATGAAAATCCCTGATATTTTTCTTATAAATACTGCAAACATAGGTCGTGGGTGCTCGTTAGAACCGCCTCTTTGAGGCGGTTCTAACGAGTACCCACAACCTATGTCTTGGAGCAGAAATAAGGAAAATAATGTATACCCCCTTAAACCCAAGTTTTCTCTGAATAAAGGTGGGTTTAGGGGGGTCTTCATTTCACGGGCTTGTTCACGTGATTTGTTTATGACAGTGCATTCTTACATATCTCCAAAAGGTTATTTTTCTGGTGAAAATGTGTGACATTTTCCAATTTTTATCCCACACATGTGTTGTGGGTGCTCGTTAGAACCGCCTCGGAAATCAGAAAGCATCACGAAAACACGCCTATATAAATTTGACCCCAATGAACCACACTTGTATATAGTAAAACTGGGGTTTACAAGATTAAACCTTATTTTTCTTTATTTCTGCTCCAAATATGTATTGTGGGTTCTCGTTAGAACCGCCTTTTCCAAGCGGTTCTAACGAGTTCCCACAAACTATCTTTTGAGCAGAAATAAGAAAATATTACAATTTCTCATCTTAAAATGTTCGTTTTTTTGGGCGGTAAAGTTTACAATGTATTTGTATAGGTGTGTTTTCGCAATGAGTAATGGTATCCAAGTTAACTCGAGTATTCTCTATAGAAAGTGGGTTTAAAAGGGGTATTCATTTCACGAAGTTGTTGACGTGATGGTTCAAACTACACCTTTAATTTGAGTGCTGTTTATCTTAATTTGCAATCACGTGGACAACAGCAGCATAGGCGCTGCAGTATTACAGTCAATCCTCTTTTTACCGACTTTCTATACAACATTACGATAACACACCCGTGCGATATAATGCATTTTTCCCATCTCCAAAATGGCTATTTTCTGATGAAAATCCGTGATATTTCTCTTATACATACTGCAAACATAGGTTGTGGGTGCTCGTTAGAACCGCCTCATTGAGGCGGTTCTAACGAGTACCCATCAATGAGGCGGTTCTAACGAGCACCCACAAACTATGTCTTGGTGCAAAATAAGGAAAATAATTTTTACCCCCGTATACCCTAGTTTTCTCTTTATAAAGTGGGGTGTAGGGGGGTGTTCATTTCACGGACTTGTTCACGTGATGATGGCAAAACTATATGTCTATAATGACAATTTCAGTGGAACGAATCCTTTGCACAAGATAACATGAATTGGTGGATATACTCGGGAATATTATATATCATTTTGTACCAAATGGAACCTTCCTTCCTATATATAGCAGGAGTCAATTTCAAAATTAAGGGGTGTAAGGTTGTGTTTTCTTCAAAGTTAATTCACAAAATGGCTGAATGTAGGTCCTGATCAGACGCGGCGTCTGGGACAGTACTGTTTGCCAATTACCCGCGTTAGCGTTTCCGGTACAAACTGGGATATTATCGTCAAAGACACAGGGGTAATGGATATTTGTTAGATTGTTTTGTTTGCTTTGGTTCTAGGGCCTTTTCAAGATTATTTCCCTTATATCGAGCCGATCGTTAATCAGAGGTGGGCGAAAACCGGCCCTGAGTACCCGGAGAAAAAAACTGGCCTTACGTGTCACAGCTTAGCGTCCCACATGTGACCCGAGCCAGGCTCCAACCACAGCAGTGAGAGACCTAAAGATTATTTTTATTTGAGTAATTATGAGAAAAAAATCTTTATTGCATACCAGTTTCTCCTTATTGGGATGTTGTTTAACTCTTATCCTGTTGTTCACAACAACCCCTATCTTTGCAAATAGTGCAGATCCAGATCAGATGGTTTGTGTCATCTTGCTTCTGAAGAAGCCATCTAATCAGGACCTACACTTTATGAATTTGTAGGAATAAATTACTTCAAGTAATCTGATTGGTTCAAAGTCAGAAATGGGTGTGGTTAAACTGAATATTCAGCAAGAGAAGGGTTAAAAGCGGTAAGGTCTTTATAACGGCAGTTGTATGGGAAAAAAATGCTGTCGTTGTAACAGCTAGTGTCCCCTGTATATGCCACACATTGACAATACGGTTTACATGGAAAAGAAACAACAACAAACAAACAAAACACGCCTATATAATTTTAACCCCCTTGAACCCCACTTTTATATAGTAAACTGGGGTTTACAGGGATAAACCTTATTTTTGTTAGTTATGCTCTAAGATATAGACTGTGGGTACTCGTTAGAGCCGCCTCAAACCGCCTCGTTTAGGCGGTTCTAACGTGTATATACAATCTATATTTCGAGCAGAAATAAGAAAAAACTTTCACAATTTTTCATCTTAAAAGTTTCGATTTTTCGGCGATAAAATTTACAATGCATTTGTATAGGCATATTTTTTTTGTAATGAACAAACAACCCTTCCCAGCTCTCACTCATCAGAGTCACATTATTATATTTTTCAGACCGTAAGATGTTAATGCTTCATTTGTAAAAGTATCAGGATCGTCCTGATATATGCGAGATTTAAACTACTATGTTATTATGGCGTTTTCTGGCTCAAAGTAATTCGAAACTAATCTAGAAACTCGACAAGAAAAGTAGCTGTCACTTCTTTGTCGTTCAATTAGTGAACCAATTATCCTTCAGTGTCTAGCTCTGTTGTACACAATTTAGCAAACAAATGGTCTAAATGAAGATTGGTGTGGTATCAGTATTGACTTAACGACGAAACTAAAAACAAATGAGTGGCTTCTAGCTTACAAATGAGCGACAAATGGGAAGAGAGACGAAGCTGACATAATTGCCGTGCAGTCGGGGCGCAAATAGTTTAAATCATTTTCAGCGTTGGTTAAACTATCAGTTCTGAAGTGTCCCTTGTTATGATGCTGTTTGTCGAACGACAACAAAACGGATAGTTGCCTCTTAACCCTTGTTCTGCTGAATATTCATATATGCCACACCCACTACCGATTATCAACCAATCAGATTACTTGATGCAAATTATTGCAACAAATTCACAATCTGAATGGCAAACAATGTAGATCCTGATCAGATGGCTTCGTCAGAAGCCATCTGATCTGGATCTACATTGTTTCAAAGATAAGGCATATCCGGGATCAGCAGGACAAGGGTTAACCCATTTTGTTTCAATAACTCCGAAACGGGTACCCTGGCAAATAGCCTAGGCCTAGGCAGAACGCGGCGTCTGATCACGACCTACACTTTTTGCTAAAAGTTGTGCTATTTTCCGAATAGATTTTGAAGATAACACAACCTGTCACCCCTAATTTTGAAATCATTGGACTCCTGCCATATATAAGGAGTAATATTCCATTTGGTGCAAAAAGGGTTAAACTTGATGACGCTTTATCCTATAATTCTGGGTGCGTTAGTTGTTTTCATAGCATTTAAGTAGCAATTTTTGTAAAAACAAGGCAGAGGGTGATTCAGTCATGGTCTCAGAATTGGATAAAAAAAAAATACTACCACAGTAAGTACAAAAAAGCAACTTAAACGAGTCTCGTGACTTTGGTCTAAAAATAGCACAAATTTTATTCCACATCCTTGAGGCTACGTTTATATGAGAAAATACAACATTTTCAATGGGAAAAAGAAAGAATAAATTGACATGATACACAAACAATATGTGTCCTGTAGCATGCTCACAGGTTATACACATAGCAAAAAACAGTACAATAACTTTAAGTAGCTTACGGTTGCCAAGCAACTGTTACTAAGGAAGCATGACACATGAACAGATGATAATTTTCTTCAAAGGGTCTCGATTTCGTAAGACGTTTTCTCATTTCAACAGCCTGTTCCAGATAATGCATATGTACAGTGATAAAGTCCATATATGGATATTAAAAAATCAGCAATAAAAAATTTGGAAAATTTTACTACCACCAGATGGCAGCACTCTAAATATAATCAGAACTGACAATGTTTTGCCCTTTTGGTCAGGCTATTAGGTCAGTTAAAAACCAGTAAAACCACACATTTCCACAAATTAAGCCAACAATCATGCGCATAAATGTAGTTTATCACTGGAGCTCATATATTATGAAAGGAAATCTTTTTTCTATATGTGCGAGGCTTGGCGAGCACCTGTATTGCCACTGTGACAGAAAAGAGACAAAACAGGTAATGTATGTGGCAAGTTTAATCTGCATAAAGGAACTACCAAAATCAATTACTGACAAGTGAATTGGCTCATAAGAGTTTATATATCGTGTAAAGAAATTAAGTTTTCATAAGCGCGAGCCTTGGCGAGCACCTGTTTTGAAAGGAAAATATACTACAAAATGTAATGGTTTGTTGCAAAATTTATCTGCAAAACGAAAACTGTCATCTTAAACTACCAGAATTAATAACTGATAAGTAAAAGTATCACGAGATTCATTTTTAATGAAGAAAAATTATGCGAGCCTTGGCGAACGCCAGTGTTGTCACATAAAATGAAAAAAAAAAATAAAAATAGTCTACATAGCACGTTTGGTCTGCAAAAAATAAAATGTGAAATAAATTTGCCAGAATTAACTACTGATTAATGAGGTTTCTCAACCGGATTAATTGTCTTGAAAAGAAATTACGTTTTCACTTTTGCGAGCCTTGGTGAGTTCCTGAATTGAAAGAAAAAAATATTAAAAAATGTACTGCTGTGTTGTAATAGATATATCCATTGTTTTTGTGAAATATTGGGAAATATTTGTACTGATTGATATCTGTACAGGATAATTTGACGAGCCCGCCAGGGCAAACCTCATTAATCAGTAGTTAATTCTGGCAAATTTATTTCACATTTTATTTTTGGGAAATATTTGTACTGATTGATATCTGTACAGGATAATTGACGAGCCCGCCAGGGCGAGTCTAATTATCCTATACAGATGTCAATCAGTACAAATATTTACCAATATTTCTCAAAAACAAATGGATATATCTGTTTTAATCCACAGCTTATTGTAGCGTCCGCTTAAAGGTAATGGATAAACAAATATTAAAACCTATTAAAGCATATTTGTTTTATTTCCTGTTAATTTCAATTTTTTATTTGACCTGATTTACCCCGTCTGGTTAATAGATTGTCCTGTCTGAAAGGACACTGTCAGCTTCTCTGCTTCATTAATATTCAATTGGATTTGATTGGTCTAAATCCAACTGTTTCCATATGTGGCCAATCAAAATTCTTCTTTCTGACCACAGGCTATTTGATCCAGCTTTTTTAACCTGATGTTTATCACTGGGGCATTTAGGGGTAGCCCCTATGTGCCCTTGGCGCCCGGTTACCTTAAAAACAACAGTCAGTGGGGCATTTTAATTTTGAACCTTCAAGTGAAAGGACTTTCTTTGAACTCAGATGTGTGTTTTTGCTGCATGCAAATGTTTCATAAAATGTTTGGCACCAGTTACAGAGGAACTGAAAACGGGAGTGTATTGTGATAATTTAGGGATATTTTTTTCCATAAAAAGGTATGTTGTGGGTATTAATTAGAACCGCCTCATCCCACAAAAACATGTTGTGGGTACTTGTTGGAATTGCCTCGATGAGGCAGTTAATGTCCATGTTTATACTTAACTGTTCGGACACCAAAAAAAATCAGTCTCAGATCAGACCCAGATCAGCAGGAGCAGTCTGATCAGGGTCTGCACTGTTTGCGATTAAGTAAAAGCTATTTTGAATGTGGGCACTCATTCAAATAACCTCGCGAGGCTATTTTAATGAATACCCTGACAATGTTAATTTTGTCATGCAGAGCTAGAAGCCCTTTCCTATTTTAATTGCATCTCAGCTGATTGGTCCATTCAAAACTGTACATGATATCAGTACATGATATCAGTACTTGATAACAATACATTTATCAAAATTTATTAGTACTGCCAACATCAAAGGGAAGTACTGAAAGCTGTCAGAGTAACCTGATAACTAATTGGTTGTAGCTTATCCCTGTAGTTCAATTTAATCAAAAAGAAATTGTGTTTTCATATTTGCGAGCCTTGGCGAGCACCAGTATTTTCACTGAAAAATGCAATATGCAGTGTGTCTAGTAAGTTTAATCTGAAAAAAGCAAGTTATAAGTTAAATCTGCCAAGTTCAATTACTGCAAACTGCCGTTTATCAAGAGAATTCAGTGTCATGAAAGGAAATTGTTTTCTTATTTGCGAGACTTGGTGCTCACCTGTTTTACAAAGAAAAACACACAAGGAGGCAGCCACCATTGCAAGTTTAATCTGAAAAGAGCAAGTTGTATTTTTAATCTGCAAAAAAGCAAGTGTAAAATAGCATTTATAGATTCTAATGCACTTGCGAGAAAAACACCAAGCTTAATGGATAACGTAAAACATTTGTGGCAGTATATTCTGTGACATACTGTAGCAAGTCCAAATGTAACATATACTTAGTCAAAAAAGTAACTATACCTACTTCCGGTTGAAACTCACTAGATATCTGGCAGCTATTGCGCTATATTTTGGTTGTAGACATATAAATCGGACGTTAAGCTAGAGAATGCTTAAAATTGCAATTGCCCACACGTTTCTGCTCTAGAGTTGTCTTGCAATATGTGCCTAGAAAGAATTTGGTAGAAAATGGACATTGCGCGTGCGCAGAAATTCTCTTTTTGTCTAAGATGGAAGACAATATCCTCTGAACATCGGATAACACTTTATTTTTATAATATCTCATGAGCCCGCATTATAAGCGAGGTTTTAATTTGTGAAATTCTCCAATTATCTCCCTTGCAATTAAAAATATAGCAATTTTCGAACTGCTGTAATTTTTATTACTGCCAATAAATGTTTGCCATTTTTTTTTCAAAAACGCTTTGTTTCCACCATTGTTGTTCATCATGATGCTAAAAATACAGAAAATTCCGGTAGCATGTAGTACTAGCGGTTGCGATTTTCTATGGAGTTCCCATTGAAAGCAGCATTTGCACACAACTTCTAAGAATTGGAGGTCAATATGTGATAGCCTGTTACTCGTAGCTGATGCAACTTAAGTTCAAAATCTTTTGCGAACAGGCGCAAATGGTATCTAAAAAAATGTAACATGTATCCAATTTTAGGGGTTTTTGGTACAGGGAAATTTTGTGATGTTAAATCAAAGCATGTTTTAATGATTTTCTCTGTGAAAACGACACAGTGACCCCTTGGATGTTTAAAGCAATAGTCTACGATGATGTGTTTATGAAAACAAAAACCAATGTGGCTTTTTCACGGAAAAAATAGTCTTCTTACCAAAACATAAAAACTTTGTGTAGTTTTTATCTGTAGTAGCTATAGTAACGGAAGCAATTTTACAAATAGGAACTTTTTTGACTGAGTATATATCCGTGCTAAGTTTATTCTGGACAACCTGTCCTATACGACAAGCAGTGTAGCACCTTATTAAATGCTACCGTATTGTACGGAACCCGGGAAGGGACATTTCTGTTCCAGTTCCTAGCAGAACAGAATTTGAAACAATAAAATTAGCGTGGAGAGGAAAACAAGAAATATGTCACACACTCATGCATGCATGCGGACACACATGTTGCATGCAAGAACACACTCAGACACACTAATGCACACACACACATACACATATATATAAATGTATATATATATATATATATGCATACATGCATATATATGCATACACACACTCATGCATGCATGCACACACAGACTCGCATGCACACATACTCACCTGCACGCATGCACACAAACATATGCTCAAGCATGCATGCACACACATATGCTGTGTGCACACATTCACTCAGGTATGCATGCACACATGCATGCACACACACTCACACATGCATACATGCACACAAACACAAACTCATGCATGCATGCATGCACTCACAAATAACTTGTTCAACTTAGGTCCCTATAGACGAGGTATGTTGCCGTCTGGTAACTCTAGATGAAGTGTGTCACTCTACTTATAGTTCGAACAAATTGACCTGAGACTGGTGAACTCAATTAACATAATTTCACACCCGACTGTGTGCGTATATTTATCTTCATCGTTTTCCGAAGACGGAGAAATTGTTATACAATGCATAGAGGCCGGAAAATTGGTCGCTATTCACGAGATGCCGAAAATGCACGAGAAGTTTACGCAAGCCGACGTATAAGCCGATAGCATTGACGGTATTCGACTGGTAGGTTTCGTGAAATTTCCGTGAAATTCCACGTAGGAGTGTGGTTCCTAGTTGTAATAGCTGGTCACATGGTCCAATCAAATATTTTATTTGCGTATAGCTCATAAGCGACCGTGGTGCACGAAAGGTTCGACTTTTCCTTCGAATAGAATCGTGCTCCACGATCGCTTATGTATTTGAAAAATAACTCATATTTGATTGGACCGTGTGATCGGCTATTACAAGATAACACCACACTCCTGCGTGGAATTTCACGAAAACTTCACGAAACGTCCCAGTCGAATATGGCCATTGACTACTTTATTCCTTGCATAAAGGTCAGTCGCATGTCAAATTGTTCGAACTATACCCTACCAAAATGCCCCCTCCCCGCACAACCCCTTGTCACAGACTGAGCCTGTTCATACACAACCTCTCTCCCCCCCCTCCCCCCCCCCCCCCCTGCACAACCCCTTGTCACCTTGATTCATTGATAATTAGACTGAGCCTGTTCACACACAACCTGATGACCCCCTCCCTAATCCCCACCACAACCACTTGTCACCATGAGTCATTGTTAGTTAGACTCATCCTGTTCACACATTCACACACAACCTCTTGTCACCCCCTCACCCCCACCCCCATACGCGTGCACACACACACACAATTCCTTGTCTCCATGAGTCAATGATTGTTAAACTGAGACTGTTCATCTTCTGGTGTGCTAGGACCTGACCCACGATGTCAAAGGGATCAAACCCCCCTACCATTTCAGATGTGCAATTAGGATCAGGTGAGCGATCCAGGGCCATCATGACCCTCTTGTTATTTAATGAATACAGAATTGTTGAGTTATTAATCACAGTTTGGAGGTCAGTTGTAAAGTAGATCAAATCACAAGCAAGTCTAACAATGGCGAAAGGTTGTGAGACGAAGGAAACAACAACATTATTGCCGATTTTCAGCGCGTTAGAATCTAAATAAATCAGCTCTAGTCTGTGATTTTTTAGTTATAAATCACAGTGTGTCGGTTAGTTGTAAGTAGACAAATCACGCGCGCTACGCGCTCGTGATTTGATCTACTTTACAACGGACCCCCAGACTGTGATTTATTACTTAACAAATCACAGCTAGATCTATTTCTTTATTAGATGCACGTTAAATAGATTACCTTTAATACTTACATTTAAGTTATTTCCCGTTCATCATACGACGAAAACAAACATCTTGTTTCAGGGCTTAAATGAAAGAAAACAATTGCACGCAGTTTTCCTGTTGATAGCGGAACAGGCCATTGGCGTCGTCCAATCACATTGAAGAGAAACATTGTTTATTGTTTGCGTCCCGTGAGTCAGTGTATTCATTGAAGTATGAACAGAATACTATTGTCGGGGGATACCTAGACAGTGACGTAAAAGATAATACCACCACAGGTAGGTTTGACAGGTTGAACCGTTATCATTATCATACCAATCATTGGTTGGCAAGACATATTATACGGTAATGGTTGTCACTGCCGAAGCGTCGTCACCCTTTGACAATAGTGGACAATGCTCAACAACAAAAACATTCGCTGACGTCACTTTCAAGTTATCCTCTGGCAACAGTGGCGTCCCAATAGTGAACTATACGGGTGTTCTTTTAATGCACAGAGACTGTAAATATTGAAGTATGAACAACATGGCTTCCCAGTAGTTAACTATAGGGGTTTGCTGTAAATGCACAGAGACTGTAAATATTGAAGTATGAACATTATGGCTTCTCAGTAGTTAACTACAGGGGTTTTCTGTTAATGCACAGAGACTGTAAATATTGAAGGATGAACAACATGGCACCCAGTAGTTAACTATAGGGGTTTACTGTTAATGCACAGAGACTGTTAATATTGAAGTATGAACATTTTGGCTTCTCAGTATTTAACTATAGGGTTTACTGTAAATGCACAGAGACTGTAAATATTGAAGTATGAACAACATGTCTTCCCAGTAGTTAACTATAGGGGTTTTCTGTTAATGCACAGAGACTGTAATATTGAAGTATGAACAACACGGCTTCCCAGTAGTTAACTATAGGGGTTTACTGTTAATGCACAAAGACTGTAAATATTGAAGGATGAACAACATGGCTTCCCAGTAGTTAACTATAGGGTTTTGCTGTTAATGCACAGAGACTGTAAATATTGAAGTATGAACAACATGGCTTCCCAGTAGTTGACTATAGGGGTTTTCTGTTAATGCACAAAGACTGTAAATATTGAAGGATGAACAACATGGCTTCCCAGTAGTTAACTATAGGGTTTTGCTGTTAATGCACAGAGACTGTAAATATTGAAGCATGAACAACATGGCTTCCCAGTAGTTAACTATAGGCGTTTTCTGTTAATGCACAGCGACTGTATATATTGAAGTATGAACAACATGGCTTCCCAGTAGTTAACTATAGGGGTTTTCTATCAATGCACAGAGACTGTAAATATTGAAGTATGAACAACATAGCACCCAGTAGTTAACTATAGGGGTTTACTGTTAATGCACAGAGACTGTTAATATTGAAGTATGAACATTTTGGCTTCTCAGTAGTTAACTATAGGGTTTACTGTAAATGCACAGAGACTGTAAATATTGAAGTATGAACAACATGTCTTCCCAGTAGTTAACTATAGGGGTTTTCTGTTAATGCACAGAGACTGTAATATTGAAGTATGAACAACACGGCTTCCCAGTAGTTAACTATAGGGGTTTACTGTAAATGCACAGAGACTGTAAATATTGCAGTATGAACAAAATTGCTTCCCAGTAGTTAACTATAGGGGTTTTCTGTAAATGCACAGAGACTGTAAATATTGAAGTATGAACGACATGTCTTCCCAGTAGTTAACTATAGGGGTTTACTGTAAATGCACAGAGACTGTAAATATTGAAGTATGAACAACATGGCTTCCCAGAAGTCAACTACAGGGGTTTTCTGTTAATGTACAGAGACTGTAAATATTGGTATATGAACAACATGGCTTCCTAGTAGTTAACTATAGGGGTTTACTGTAAATGCACAGAGACTGTAAATATTGAGGTATAAACAACATGGCTTCCCAGTAGTTAACTATAGGGGTTTTCGGTTAATGCACAGAGACTGTAAATATTGAAGTATGAACAACATGGCTTCCCAGTAGTTAACTATAGGTTTTTCTGTAAATGCACAGAGACTGTAAATATTGAAGTATGAACAACATGGCTTCCCAGTAGTTAACTATAGGGGTTTACTGTAAATACACAGAGACTGTTAATATTGAAGTATGAACAACATGGCTCCTCAGTAGTTAACTACATCGGTTTTCTGCTAAAGCACAGAGACTGTAAATATTGAGGTATGAGCAACATTGCTTCCCAGTAGTCTACTATAGAGGTTCTCTGTTAAAGCACTTAGAGTGTAAATATTGCAGAATAAATATCAAAGTTCCTTTCCATTACCTATACAGTCGTACGGTGGTAGAATTCCGGAATGCCAGAACACTGCTAGCACCAGACATGCACAGTTTGTCACGTAACAGAAAGAAAACAATAATAAGAGGTTTTGCCCTTTACAAAAGCATAGAATGCTTGATATGCCACCAGATACAACCCTACATTTATACATACAACCTTGCCACCAGATACAACCCTACATGTATACATACAACCTTGACCTTAGGTTGAATCAACGCTGAAACAAAGTTTTCAACGTCGTTTTAACATTGTTTCAAAGTTGCGTGCTTGATTCAACGTTTAGTGTCTGCTGAGAACTCCAGCTGGACTGCAGCGAGTTTGCCAGTTGGATCATTTCATTCTTGTGCAGGATAGCGGTTGGCATATTTGCTGTGCCCTGTCACGGCTAAAATTTGTCAATGAATCGTGATAATTGGCAGCGTTATTATGTTTGTCAATCCCTGATTGTCAAGGTCTGCTTCATTTAGCCAGTCCTGCAATATTCCAGGAACTGAAATTAGAAAGTCTGATTCAAGAATTTTATTCAGAATCTTATTACAGTGCCCAGAATGAACTGCACAATTATTAACCTTAATCTTATTACTATGGATAAAATAAACTGAAATTCAGTAACTCACTGGTAGGCTCTAATTGTCCAGAAATTCCTGATGTTCGCACTTTACGGGGTACATACATTGTCTTCAAAATTGGCAATAGGGCATATACTTTAGGGTGCAACTAACTTTGTTTAATAAGGAGAGGTAAATCACTCAATTTGTGGCAGTAACACCAACGATTTACCTCCAAAATATGGTTGTCCCTGTAAACTCAGGTTATACTTTATGAAACTTTTATACAGTAAAATAGAGGTGAAGGCAATGATCAGGAATCGATACAACTAACCCACACCTCTCATCAAAGACACCAAAGCGAAAGAAACAGAAACTTTCAATTAATAACTAGACCCTAATGGAAACACCAATAGCAGAAGTAAAACTAGGGTTTGAGGGAGTCAAAATAATATAGGTGTGTTTTCGTGATGGGCCAAAGGGCGTATATCAAATGCGCGGAAACCATACCGAGACCATGTCATCATATGCACGGCTTGCCTGAAGGCCAATTATCGAATTGAAGGTAAGATACCTGAGTTTCCTGAGTTATCCGTGTTCACACATCACTTGTTCAGCTGGGCATTTGAGATACAGACGGTTATTTTATTGAGTGTGTGAACTTGATATTTTTATTTTCCAATCTTTTAACCACCTTCACAGACTTCACTTTAACATGGATTTTAACTTTTCTGAGACGATCAGAGGACAGAAAAGTTTGATTTGTCACGGTGATGGATATGTCTTCCGAGTTGATAATGTTTTAAAAAGTGGGGATATTTCTTGGAGTTGTACGAACAAAAAATGTAAGGGTCATATCAGAACAGACAGTTCTATGTCTAAGATAGTGCCAATAAACATGGGCCATACCCAGGACAGAAATGATAAAAAATAGTGGAGAAACAACAGCTGCACGTTCAAGTCAAACTTCAGCCTCGATAGCGCTGTGGTCAACGCGTTTGACTTATCTATCTATCTATCTATCTATCTATCTATCTATCTATCTATCTATCTATCTATCTATCTATCTATCTATCTTCTTATACTGAGTCAGTCATATCTGGCCATTACCTCAGTTGATTGGGTGGCTAAATTTAGAATTTAGCTAGAAAAAAAAGAGAGGCACTGGATGCGTCCTTAAAACTATTTACAATCTGCATAACAGAGGTATCCTAAAACGCATACCTCTGAGTCCCAATCTTAAATTGTGCGGGCTTTGAACTCTTCTGCGGACTTGGCATTCACCGCAGAGGAGGGAAGACTATTCCATTGGGGAATAGTTCTAAGAAAGAACGAGTTCTTCAGGGCATCACTATAGGGCAGGGATACTTACGATATTGTGAGTCGTTTACTTTTGATGCCCTTGTTTGGGTCGACAATGTTACAGGGGTCAAGTATCTATCTTTATCAATAGACACTGAATCAGAGTGTATCTTGTAGAAGAAGGTTAAAGAGGACCGCTCACGACGGGCCTCCAGGGACGGCCACTCTAGCTCATTAAGCATGTCACCGACGCTACTTCTATTTCGCCATCGCCTACAGGTCGATCGAGCAGCTGTCCTCTGCACCTTCTCCACCTGCTGAGTCTGAGTTTTAACATAGGGATGCCAAATTAGTGATGCATATTCAAGTTGAGGGCGAACCAATGTTTTATATGCAACATCCTTTGTCTGCCTAGGTGCAAAAGCCAAGTTCCGTCTAAGGAATCCTAAAGTCCTAGTTGCTTTAGATGTAATCTCAGAAATATGTTGACCCCAATCAAGATCGTCAGTGATGGTGATACCAAGATATTTGGCAGATTGAACATGCTCCAAAACTTGCTGGTGAAGAGTATAGTCAAACTTAATTTGCTTGTCCGGAGGGTGTCGTGACACTCTCATTGAGTGACATTTGGCCACATTGAACTTCATTTGCCAATCGGCCTCCCAATGCGCAAGTTGATCCAGGTCATCTTGTAAAATAAGACAGTCAGAAGGAGAATATATGTTCATATACAGGACACAATCATCAGCAAACAAACGGACCGATAACCTGATATTATCGGGGAGATCATTAATGAAAACCAAGAAAAGGACCGGTCCAAGGACCGAACCTTGGGGACTCCAGATAAAACAGGGACTGGATCAGACGCTTGGCCATCAAGTACAACTTGTTGTGAGCGCCCAGAGAGCCATGAGCTAATCCACCTATGTGTGGATCCTCTTATCCCATAGTACTCCAGTTTATGTAATAGCCCTCTGTGAGGTACCTTGTCAACGGCCCTAGCGAAGCCCACGACGACCAAGCCAGCCCGCCTGTGGCCACGGTCTATGGCCCAATCCAGATTGCCCACAGCGTCATGGTAATATTGAACAAGCTGCGTTTCGCAAGCTCTTTGACTTATGATCGAGAGGTTGTGCGTTCGAATCCGGCCACCGGTATCGAGGTGTGTCCTTGGCCAAGACACGTAATGACACTGCCCCACTCCACCCAGGTGTAAATGGGTAGCAGTGGTATAAAAGCCACTGCCTTTCTCTCTCGCGCGCGTGTAAACATCCCGATTGAGTGTATAAGCTTGAAGCTTTCATGCAATCGAACTAAAATAAATTATTATAAACTAAACTAAGTCAAACGCAAGGCGACTGATGATTTGACATCTAGGCCTCCCAAGATTATAAGAAATGAACTTCATAAATTTGCAAATCAGCTTTAGGAATTTAGTGATGTTCGATGCATTGCACGGTCTTTGTATAGAGAAAGGAGTAAACGACTATCAAATTTCAAAAGAATTTAGCAGCACACACGTACAAAGGCATAAACAACAACAATAATAATTACTCCAGAAGCACCGCCTTGGAACAATCAGTAAAAACCAGGTTTGGGAGTGCTTAAATCTTTTTTACGTGGCCAAAATGCTATAAACATTATATAATAAAATGACACTATTAAGGCCACCTAAAATTAGGACTGATTCTGCTATAAAAAGCTTATTTTGAAGGGTACACTTAATTTTTCTTTGTGTTTTCTGCCTGCAATGTTCTCTTGTCAGGGACCACCTTTGCGATTGTTCAAAAGTGGTCTTCAAAAGTGGTCTTTAAGACCACTTTTGAACAGTCCCAAATGTGGTCTTAATATAGGATTTTTACTGTATTTCATTCCTAGAACTGAAACATCAAACGAATAAGGAGATGTAACAACGACGAGGACTTGATGGCATGAAATAGCTGAAATGTTGAAGAAAAAAAAAACATTACTGGAACGCTCTCCCAGCCTATATTGTCTTGCTACCAACCTTAGCACAGTTCTGTCGTGCTGTCTGCCGGGTGGTGCATGTGTCCCCCTAAAGCTACCAGATTCTGTTTTTATCTTTTAACTATACTAACTTTCTTTTCACACTGTACAAACTCATTTCACCTACTTTGCTTACCTTTTATTTCAGCTAACCCCCTTTAGCACTTGGTATACCGGATACCCTTCTGTTGTCCTCTTATGCGGTTAAGAAGTATTGGAAGAAAGAAAGAAAGCACTTGAACTCCCGTGCAGTGGAAGCAGAGTTGAGTGACAATATCCTTTATATAGGAATATGTTCAATTAGGAGGCAAACACACGGAATAAGCACCCGTATGTAAAAATTGACATTCCAGACAAAATACACGTGTGACGTGTAACGGACAACTTGGCAAATACCCCCTTATTCGGGAAAATATAGTTTTTGCAATATATACTTACTTGCGCATAAATGCTTGAATTATACAAGTCAGTTTTCGGAAGCATTTCAATATTTTGGTTCATTCCACCCCCCACCCCCCCCCCCCCCCCCCCCGCCCATCGGGGCTTTAAGAAATTGATGGGCTGCATGATTCTTCCACGCAGAGCTGAAACCGACCGCATATGAGTACTGGTAATCCGCGTAGAGGAGCTAAGCCTGCCCAGGCAAAGCGGTGCTAGTCGGACCGTCCATGCTTATAAACCGTTTTGGATTCATTGGGCGACAGGGCCTGAGATGTCATTTCATCTCGGTGCCGGGTAAAAGTCCCACAAACTTGGAAGCAAAGTCTCCAAAATGACCTATATAGTGTTGACGGGAACGTTAAACCTCACATCAAACAAACAAACAATTTTGGTTCATTTAATCGACTAATTCAGCAGACGACAAACAGTGGATAATTTTCCCAGAAACAATTTTATAATATTTCAAATCCTGTTTTCTAAGAAAAATATGAAAGATATTTCAATATGTCGTCTGCAGAAAATAAAAATACACTACATGCAGAGCTTTGATCAAAATGGAGAAGAACAAAATAAGCTTTCAAGCTTCCGTTCTAATCTTCATTGTTCCCTGTAGTATTGTATTTTTGTACATGTATAAGATGGAAATAAAATATGTTTAAACTAAAATGGGTAGAAATAAGAAGGGAGTCAAACGAGATAAATGGTCCAGCTCATTAGAAAAATATTTACCGCATAAACGACCAGCGCGAGCCTGTGCCAATATGCCTTTTCAAATACATGTATATTGAAAATTATCATCAAGTGCGGAAAATTTTCAGCCAAATAATTCTGATATTTTCATATTGTTGCTCAATTCTTACGAGTACCCACAATTTATGTTTTAAGCAGAAATAAAACAAATAGTATACAGCCCCTGTAAACCCAAGGTTTACTGTCCCAAGGTTTACTGTATAAAAGTGGGTTTGAGAGGGATAGAAAATTATACAGGCGTTTTTCGTGATGCAAACACACAGACCGACCAGAGGCTTACCTGCTTACTGGTATGCAGAAAAGACCTCGACGGTAGCTTCGTCCAAAAAGTCTTTGTAGCCATATCTGTCAGCTGTGCACGTATACGCACATTTGAGGAATCTAAAACTTAGAATTCAAAGGGACGTTCCTCATTTGTCGGTTCAAATGATACAGCCATCATCAGGAAGAACCCAACCTTCGACCAGGTTGAGTCCTTACAACGTTTCTGTCTGCTGGCTGGACTCCGAAAACGGAATTAGAGCCAGCGTGTGAGAGGGTTCTTATCGTATATAAAAATAATAAAGAATCAGGCGAGTCTTATATAAAAATAACAAAGAATCAGGCGAGTGCTGGGATAACTCTCTTCAGAGTTAACCATGGCATTATTGCAACATGGACACAGCCTGATCTTCAGACATCCACTCACAGAATGTGGTCTCAGCATATAGCACGTGGTTCATTAAGGACGACATTCTCCAAGACGATTTGTGCTAGCACCAGCACCCTGCTTATTTTAACAAGGCGTACAGACACATGTCAGCATTTTCTAGAAATTACCCCCATGACCTTATTGTCTAAATTACAGGGAATTTCTATTAAGCTTAATTACACAATACATTGCTTTCTCACTCTTAAATCAGATTTCAGACCAAAAGGTAGTACAAGTCATGCGTCATAGCCTACCAGTCTACATTTGCCGTTTACAACTACGGGTTCGAAACTATTTCCATACTTGAAGTGACAAACACAGCTTGAGTAGACATTTTTGAAATATTTTAGGAAAATAATACCAGACATAACCTGTGACGATTCTTATGAAAACTGAAAAGGAAAACGATCAGGAACTGCTATAATCAAACCCTAAATACAGACCCCCCCCCCCCCCCCCACCACCCCAAACACACACACACCAATATCACAAGGAAAACAAATTGACAGTTGAGTTGATAAACCGAGTCGGAGGCTCTTCCCCAAACAGATGGTGACTCAGATAATCCAAACGTAACTTAAAAGGATCAGCATACATAATGCGGGGGGGGGGGGGGGGGGGGGGCAGGGGATCAGACTCACCGTCATACCAAGGAACCACAGCAAAAGCACCGACTCGGAACGGTCAGTTAAATTACTGGTGGGTCACTGATGAGGCCTAATTGGTCGAAACTAGCTAGCCTGGCCAAAAAAAAACAAAAACTGTGCACTCCATACTTTTAAGTTCTGTAGTTCTTTGCTTCCAAAGATAACCCCTTTTATAGAAAATATTTAACGTCACTGGTGTTAAGGAAATGTGTGGTGGCCGTAAAATGTCTCCCTGCCCTTCCTCAAAGTGTAGTTTATATTTTCGTGTTCTCTGGGATATGGAACCTTGAAAATATATGAGGGTCACTGATGACGTATCATTTGCCGAAACTAGCTTGTCTGACCCAGAAAACTGTACATCTCATACTTCTAAGATCTGTTGTGTATTATTTGCTTCCAAAGGATAGTCCTTTTGTAGAACACATTTAAAGTCACTACAGCTGGTGTTAAGGGAATGTGTGGCAGCCGTAAATGTCTCCCTGCCCTTCATCATAGTGTAGTGCATACGATGCAGTCCGGTAACATTGCGCACATAAGGTTTTGATACCTTCGTGTGACTTTGTTAAAGCCACCATTCAAACAATTACATTCAGAACGATTGCAACACTTCCTTATCTTCTTGCTGCAATAGTAATTGGCCTCTGAATTTTTAACTAGCGGGAGATATAATTCTATGAAAAGGGATACCCCTTGAAATTTGATTACCAATTTTGTCGCCCAACATTGCGCACAACAAGTGTTTTGTGCTGGTTGAACATGAACGTTGACTGTAACAAGTTGTTCATTAGATATTATGCGATGTTGTTATATGCAGTAAGTTTAGATACAAAACAAGTGTCCCTTTGCCTATTTTTAAACTCAGTCTTGGGTTTGGAAATTTTCGGTCTTTTCGTATTTTGGCAAATTTGAAAAATTCCGCGAAAGTGTCACATCTGCACGTGCAACCCCATGTTTTCAAGGTTAAGTTAAAACTTAATGCAGATGCACAGGTAGTTGTGGTAGAAATTGTGAGGGTTAAAGTTATTGAAAATGTGAATACAGGTTGCGCAAAGTAAACGGCCGCGCAATGTTACCGGACTCGACTGTATATATTTTCCTGTCCTTTGAGATCACTGATTCCATAGTAGAAGCATGAAAATATTTGCGGGTCGCTGATAAGGCCTAATTGACCGAAACTAGCTAGCCCGGCCAAGAAAACTCCATTAAGTATACTTTACGGGATCCCAACCCTCCAGTCACTTTCACTGTGGTTCAAACATACATTTGTTTGGTCTGCGCGAAGGTTTTCTAACTCATTAATGAATCAGTTCGGGTAACAAAGAAATCACAAATTGAAGCCAAATTGACCCAAGGATCAGGGCCCGACAGAAACAAGAGCTGTCAATGCCCCCCGTGGGAGCCAATTTCTGAGTTTTTGCAAAATTTCAAGGGGAAATAATTCAGCCAAAAATGACAACAGAATTATGGCCCTTGATCAGAATGTAGCCCTTGTAATAATGAATAAGTGTGTGAAGTTTCATGGGGCTAGGTCAAATACTTTTGAAGTTATGATCAAGGTTAAAGTTTTTGTGACGGGCAGAAAGACAAACAAACAAACAAACCAGAAACAAACAAACAGACAGACATGGCAAATACTATATGCCCCACGAATCAAAGATTCTCGGGGGGGGGGGTTGGGGGGGTTGGGGGGGGGGCATAAAAAACGTAAAAAACGTTGATGCACAACGAAAATGCCGAGCCGTATTTTCCCTGACAATTATTGCCATAAGTAGAATGTTGTCTGGCATGCCGAGGGTCAGCTCAGGTTATATTTTTTTGCGAAAAACGGCTAAATGCCCAGTCGCTCAGTTGCTACATTTCATGAAACTAAAAGGAAAAAGAAGACAATTAATGGCTTCTGTTTCAAATATCTAGGCATATTCAGAAAAGGTTCAAACTCCAATATAAATAGAAACACAAACATAAAACAATTTCATCGTAATGGAAACTTCACAAGCGAAACGCCAAAATGACTGTTGCTTTCCCACAAAATGGCCGGACGGCTATCCAAAATAAAAAGATATTGGCAATACATACATCCAAAGACTAATTATAACAATAATAAATAGCCTTTGAACGGTCTGTAAAAAATTTAATTAGGGTTGGGACGGGGTTTAGATCGACATTACGTGGCCATAATCCTCGCTACTGATTCTGCCGTGATTTAGACAAATAATTTGTTCAGCCCGCATGAAGGATTTCTTACTCATCAGTGCATTGCCTCTGAGAGCATAAACATCATACAGAGATGAAACAAAGATGAGGACTCGACAGCATGAAATAACTGAAATGCTGGAGCAAACGAAAAGAAATCCTTTCAATGCATACCCTTGAAAATATTATTTAAAAATATTTTCCTTTGGAAGCAAGGAAAGCAACACAGAATTGAAATATGTGAAAATTTCAAGTTTTTTTATTATTATTATTTTGGTAAGAATTGCTGGTTTCGGCTAATTAGACCTTTTCAGTGACCCCCATATTTTCTAAATTCCCCAAATGGAAGCAATGATCTAGAAGGACGAGAACATGAAATCTTCCCTATGATGAAGTCCAACAAGACATATTAACTGTAGTGAAGTTAAATGCAATCATTTGGAAACAAGCCATACCTCACAGCATCATGAAAACATGCCTATATAATTTTGACCCCCTTGAATCCCACTTTTGTATGGTAAAACTGGGGTTTACAGTGGTAACCCTTATTTTTCCTATTTCTGCTCTAAAATATAGATTGTGGGTACTCGTTAGAACCGCCTCTAAAATATAGATTGTGGGTGTTCGTACTCGTTAGATACGCATCGACGAGGCGGTTCTAACGAGTACGCTCAATCTATATTTTGAGCAGACATAAGAAAAATATCCCTAGTTTTCATCTCAAAATTGTCAAAATCGCCTAAAAATCATTGATCCCAAAGGACAAGAAAATGCAGTCAATACTAAACCCCGCTTTATATAGAGAAAAGCAGTAACATTTATTGCAAACTACCTTGAATGATTCCATTACCATAACACACCCGTGCGACATAGTGCATTTTACCAAATCTCCAAAATGGCAACTTTTCCTGATGAAAATCCGTGATATTTTTTCTTATTTATATCGCAAACGAAGGTGCTCGTTAGAACCACCTCATCGAGACAATCTATGTCTTGGAACAGAAATGAGAAAATCATGTATACCCCCCGTAAACCCCAGCTTTCTCTATATGAAGTGCGGTTTAGGAGGGTATCCATACCTTCACTTCTATTTTGTTTTTTTCTTTCGTTATTTGGTGTATTCATGCTCCCAAAAGATCCAACTATTCAGAGCTTATTATTCACGCGATGAAGTATTGTGAAAAGGACTCGTCTGTCTGTATAGTGACACGTCTATGCTTGAAAATAAGAGGGCTAAGTCGAAACCATTAACTCTTTTTGTACCAACTGTAATCTTCCACCTTATACATAACATGAGTCCATTTCGAAATTGAGGGGTGTCAGGTTGTATTTTCTTCAAAATTAATTAGGAAAATGGCCTAACATTTTGGAAAAAAGGCTAGGCCCTGATCAAACGCCCCCTTCTGCGGCGTCTGATCTGGGCCTGCACTGTTTGCCAACTACCCGTTTTGGGGTTTCCGTTACAAAATAGGTTAACAGTGTAGATCCTGATGAGATATACAATGTTTGCATACGTATATGTGCCGGTTTATAGGGATGAAATGGTAACTCTAGAAGATTGTAGTAATACCAGCATATAAATGCAAGTTCAACATAGAACAACAAAAACCAATGTACAGTTTACACTACATTCTCTGTTCAGCTCTCGAACCTCTGCATGTCTGTCTCTATGAAAGAGTATCACCTTCCAGAGCCACGTGGGGCTTTCTTGAAGTCGTGCCTAAAGTGACCACACCAGAGTGTCACTGTCACTCTTCATTGGGATCTGAGCACTCCAGTTTCAACCAGAGCCACCAAGAAGACACAACCAAGGAAGATGCCTCGCCGGGAGTCTCCGACAGCCACCAAGTCGTCTCCCAAGATGACGTCCGAATCGACGCCTCCAGTCTTCAACTACAAGCGACCGCCGTTCACCGGGGACGATCTGCGCATCAAAATCTACCCAGTGCCGTACATACACAGTGCCGTACATACACAGAGACTACGACTTCTGTCCACCACGCAAATTCGAAGGGTACCTACGCCGAGGTACAAGGGCCCAGGTTATCCAGACCGCCACGGGAAGAGTGATGTTCGACCAAGCAATGACGACAAGCGGCGAGTACTACCTCCTCAAACCCGAACGACACCCGAGTACGAGCTGGCAGAGTACTAGTGGACCAACGGCAAAGATCAAGACTCGGCACGCACGAAGGGCTTCAAGCTGGACTGGGGGGACGGCGAGGTCTACAACATTCACCAACCAGAGTGCAGATAGGCTACTGCATCCTCTATTGATCGTGAACTTAGGCTCCCTTGTCCGAAAACCCTGTTTACCATGGGTACTGCATGGCTACTTCATGAAGCCAGCCGAGAGAGCAACAGGACCTAGTTTGAGATCGGTCGAGACAGAAAAATCGCGATTTGCAGCCAAAATTGGCCTTGATTTCTCTGTTGTTTTATGCCCATTTTCCACCTGGAGTTCAAAACTCAAAATTACAGTGCTTCTACTTCACTTAATTTACTTAAGGGAGGGCACTGGTAGGTCAGCACGATTTGCATACCGCTGAACTCTACCGCGATTTGCAGCCCAGAAGCCCTCAAACTTTACGTCCTGTTGTGGGGTAATGCTAAACTGCCTGACCGTAGCGGTCGTGAAAATGCTAACACTTTACAACAACAACAACAAAGGTATAGTTAATGCTGGTCACAAAACTATGGCCAGTTTTGTTGCGACCTTTTCAGAGTCTTTGACAGTCAGACTGACATAGATCATAAGCTTTGAACATCATTTTCGTTAATTGAAACTTGGTTCCAAATATCTTGAGTATTCCGATATTGTTCTGATTTTTGTTGGCAGCCAGGATTAATGAAATTGGACACGAGGAATGAACCCCATTCTGTCAGTGGCTATATAAATCGGATAATTAAACCAGCTACTGGCCCAAATAAAATCTTTATCTAGAGCCAGAAGGTTGACAACCCCCATTTGCTTTGTAACAAGGCTTAGGCCAGGCGTCTCATCTATTTTCGCCCCTCTGAAGGTCAGTTGTAGCCAAAGTGTCGTCAGGTGATGTACCTTTCTGAAAACTCTATTTGACCGAAATTATATGGCGTTTTTTAATTGAGGGTTAAAGTCCCCTTCAACACAAGTAAGGTCATTTTGGAGACGCTGCTTCCAATTTTGTCGGATTTGACCCGACATTGAGATGAACCTGCTGTCCCATGAAAGTGAGAGGGTTTATATGCATGGACGGACCAACTCGGCAGACTGTGTTCATCATTAGTAACAAGTAGTTAAGAAAATAAACATGCTTAAACGGACATAATTCTTTTATCTTATAATATTTTTAACAAGCATACAGTTGCTTGTGTCAGCCCTCGCCCTTCCGGCACGGGCTGAGACAGGCAACTCGGGCCGAGGCCAGGACCGATATAAACAAGACCTGTCGCCGGACAGGATAGCTCACCGGAAGTCGCGCTTTGACTAGTCGCGCAAAGTCAAATTTTCAGGCCCATAACAGAAACAAAGTCACGAAGAAAGAATCCAGTGCTATATCAATATTTGGGGCTCACGTATGATTCAAGTTTGCCTCATTAGTATCACTTTTAATTCCATTTAACCCTTAGACATGAATCAACGAATCAAAACATGCCAAATATAAAGGCTCTATCTCAAATGGTCAAGAAGTTATTAAAAAGTAGGTCACAGGACCAGGGTCAAGGTCACAGGTCAAAATTTTATAAAAGAATGGGAAGGCAATGTCACAAGCAACCTACATACCAAGTAAGAAAGCTAAAACAGTTAGAACGTTATGATAAAGTAGGTCGCAGGTCAAGGGTCAAAGTCACAGATCAAAATTTTTTGCATGAGTGGGAAGGCAATGTGACAAGGAACCTACATGCCAAATATGAATACTATGTCAAATGGTTAAATATTTATGATAAAGTAGGTCAAAGGTCCAGGGTCAAGGTGACAGGTCAAAGTTTTTTGTGGTAAGGCGATGTCACAAGGAAACTACATGCCAAATATGGAGGCTCTATCTCAAATGGTTAAAAATGTCATAGGCTAAATACACATTTATAGGCCCCTGGTCCCTTATCCCCATAGTCCGCTTCTTGGCTTGTCCACAGTATGCTTAGTGTAGGTAGGCTAGACAAAGTTAGTTGCATAGAACTCCTCTGTATAGATCGATGAATGTTTACTGAACATTACGTCACACGGGTGGGTCCATCTGTTACCGTTATCTAGGGATGACAATGTCATCAGTGAATGCAAACTTCTCAAATAAAAGCTGAAACTCATTCCAATGCGCAACAATAGAACACATTGTTTGAATTATAAAAGATAGAAACTAAAAATATGACAAAAATGGCGAGAAGAACTAAAAACTTAAAAACAAATACCTTCGTAATAATTTGATAGTAGGGATGGTTTTGAATGTAGGTTTACTGTACGCAGAAATGCTTTTGAATAACAAATAGCCGAGTGGTTACAGTTACAGGTCAGTAACATTGAAGTCCGGGTGTGTGATTAGGGCGAGGGATGGAAGAGACACTCGCACAGTCTAATTATTTTTAAACTTTTTACTTTTTTTCTGTATTATATATTCCCCTTGTTTTTTTTTTTAATAATAGTATGTAATTCATTATTTTCAAATTTCAGCGATTCACATTAACTTGAATTTCATAATTTCAGAATTTCATATTTCGAAATTGCATTACAAATACAGTTTTGTTTCTTCGGCAGTGTCGGTTGATTCATCACCCTCAGAAGCAGTCTCTGTACCTTCTCTCTAACGTCACTGTCAATGATTCACTCCATTTCAGCCTCAACAGCGATGTCAGTTTTACAATAGTCCTATTCAGGCCCACGCCCATTTGGGCTTGAAGAAAAGGATTGGCTGCACGATGCTTCCACGTCGAGCTGAAACCGACCGCACACGAGTACTGGCAAACCGCTTAGAGGAACTAAGCCTGCCCAGGCAAAGCGGTGCGAGTCGGCCCATCCATGCTTATAAACCCTACTTGTTTCATTGGGCGACAGGGCTTGAGATGTCATTTCATCTCAATTTCCGGTACAAGTCCTACAAAATTGGAAGAAACCTCTCAAAATGACCAATACAGTGTTAACGGGGACGTTAAACCTCAAATCAAACAAAGCAATAGTCCTGTTCAGCCTTTTCGACACGTGTTAAGCACGCAGGCCATTCTTTTTCAACAATGCTTCCAATGTCTTCTTCGATCAGAGCCTTTATTTATACATCTATATAGCTGTCATGCGAAGCTGAAAATTTCCTTGGCCAATTTAAATCTCCCCATATCATAATTTTGGCATTCAGATCAGGATGGTATGCTTAAAGCCGGAGAACTGTGTGCCTGTGTCTCTTCAAAGCTGGTTAGCTCGATAAGGAGGAGCTGGTTTATTTCGTTTGCAAAGTTCCAAAAGCTCAGGCTTGAACGTTTCTTGCCACAGGCTGCACAAGACTGTATATTAAAGGAAACAAAACGAACGAAAAATAAAAAATGATATTCAAAATTTGAGATTCGAACCTACGACCTTTGGGTAACTAGGTCGTTAAAGTTTATGGATCTAACCAATACCGCCACATCGTATTCCTGCAATGCCTTCATATCAGAATAATATAGAGCAAAGATTTTGTGAATTAAGCGAGGAAAAAGTTAGTAACCCCCACATAACGGTTTCCGATGGAATGGTCCGTATGACGTAGTGTTCAGTAAACAGTCATCGATCTATAGTTTTACAAATGTTTACAGTTAATACTAACATGTCATGTGATCATTCTTGCCTTGTACTTGTTTGTTGTAAACAAATAATCATTACATGTACAGTATTATTCATCAAAATAAATATATTATACATATATTTCTTGCAGGTATGTTATAGCACCTTATTTCTTCATCATTCATTCATATGCTCATCACATTATTAAGTATTTAGACTTTGTAGCTTTGTTTATATTTGAATATTTTTATTGTTCAAATGTATTAGGTATAATGACAGCTGCAAGGTAGACAACTCTGTATGTTCATTCACTGTTGGATGTAGTACGTTATTAACTAAGCCAATGTACTTATGACATGATCATTCTTGCCTTGTACTTGTTTGCTGTAAACAAACAATCATTACATGTACATTATTATTCATCAAAATAAATATATTATACATGTACATATATTTCTTGCAGTGTTCGATATGAGAACCCGTGGGGTGTCCTGTTGACCAGTTGCGTGAATTGAGCGCTGAGAAGGGCGCTTCCTACGACAAAAAGATATGAAAAAGTAGGTAAAAGGTCCATGGTCAAGGTCACAGGTCAAATTTTTTTATATGATTGGAAACGCAATGTCACAAGGAACTCACATGCCAAATATGAAGGCTCTACCTCAAATGATTAGAAAGAAATGAAAAGTAGGTCAAAGGTCAAAGGTCAAGGTCACAGATAAAGACAATTTGTATGAGTGGTAAGGCAATGGCACAAGGAACCTACATGCCAAATATGAAGGCTCTATCTCAAATGGTAAGAAAGTTATGACAAAGTAGGTCAAAGGTCAAGGTCAGAGATAATTTTTTTGTATGAGTGGTTAGGCAATGTCACAAGGAAACTACATGCCAAATATAAAGTCTATCTCAAATAGTTAAAAAATATGAAAAAGTAGGTCAAAAGTCCAGGGTCAGGGTCACAGGTCAAAAATTTTTGTATGAGTGGAAAGGGAATGTCACAAGGAACATACATGCCAAATATGAAGGCTCTATCTCAAATGGTTAAAAAGTTATGATATGTAGGTCAAAAGGTCAAGGGTCAAGGTCACAGGTCATTTTTTTCTGTACGAGTGGGAAGACAATGTCACAAGGAATATACATGCCAAATATAAAGGCTCTATCTCAAACGGTTCAAAAGTTATGATAAAACAAAAAAATACCATAATTACCATAATAATTCAAAGTGTGTGGCCTTGACCCCATGGTTACGGTCATGGGTACAGGTCGAAATTTTTTGTATTTGTGGGAAGGTAATGTCACAAGGAACCCAAAGGCTAAATATGAAGGCTCTATCTGAAACGGCTCCAAAGTTATGATAAAACAAAGAAATTACCATAATTACCATAAAAATTCAAAGTATGTGGCCTTGACCCAAGGTTTCGGTCATGAGAGCTGATGCTGCTGCATAATAATTGAGATAAAGTATAAACTAAATCTATCTGAAGGTTAAGTAGTAATGAACTCCTAAAAACTTTAACACAAAAACTTGAAAATTAGA
This sequence comes from Lucinisca nassula, assembly GCA_963580285.1. Lineage (NCBI taxonomy): Eukaryota > Metazoa > Mollusca > Bivalvia > Lucinida > Lucinidae > Lucinisca > Lucinisca nassula. The sequence goes on from OY757016.1 coordinate 155,049,832, forward strand.
ATTCTAAGTCTGTGAGCTTGACCCCAAGGTCACGGATATGGCTGCTGATATTGCAAATAAAAACTTTAGACCAGTATCTATCATCATACCAAATATAAACTCAATCCTTGTAGGCATAAAAAAGAAATGAGCTTCTAAAAACTTTAACGCAAAACTTTAACATTTGTGGACGCCGACGCCGACACCGACGCCGACGCCGGGGGTAGTAGAATAGCTTACAGGAACAAAAGTTCCGGTGAGCTAAAAACGTGAAATATTCTATATCCGTTGAAAAATTTTTGTGGTCCCAGTATGTACTTTCTCTAGCGAAAGACAGTCAATTGCAGACAACTGATGAAAAGACTGATCAATCTGACTGGATTATTGATTCCCCTTGGTCATAGATTCAGATCAGGTGTAACAGGGAAAATAAGGGATAATTTATCTTTTTTCTTGACAAAATATAATGAGACAGTTATTACTCACAGGATAATAAGTAAAATTATCCTCAAATTATGCAAATTATCCAATTCCTTGGAGGTTATCGCAGCGTATAAACTTGTTTCACGACTTATCAAACACGACGGGTGGGCCTACAGGTGTCATTGTAGAAGTTTAAAATGATACATGATCCAATATAAATAGAAACACAAACATTAAACAATTTCATCGTAATGGAAACTTCACAAGCGAAACGCCAAAATGACTGTTGCTTTCCCACAAAATGGCCGGACGGCTATCCAAAATAAAAAGATATTGGCAATACATACATCCAAAGGCTAATTATAACAATAACAAGGCAACGCAAGCGTAGCATCCCCTCGCAACTGCATACCATTCATTAACATTGTTGCGAGGGGATAATTATGGCTGCTTCTACGAAGAATACTGTGTTTTCTATCCTGCTCACAAGGTTTTCAAGGTCAAGTCCATTGTGACCTTGACCTTTGACCCCTGACCTTGAAATTCAATAGGGTTCATCCTCTGTACACGGTGAACATTTGTGGAAGGTTTGATGCTTCTACGATGAATACTGTGTCTTCTATCCTGCTCACAAGGTTTTCAAGGTCAAGTCCATTGTGACCTTGACCTTTGACCCCTGACCTTGAAATTCAATAGGGTTCATCCTCTGTACATGGTGAACATTTGTGGAAGGTTTGATGCTTCTACGATGAATACTGTGTCTTCTATCCTGCTCACAAGGTTTTCAAGGTCAAGTCCATTGTGACCTTGACCTTTGACCCCTGACCTTGAAATTCAATAGGGTTCATCCTCTGTACATGGTGAACATTTGTGGAAGGTTTGATGCTTCTATGATGAATACTGTGTCTTCTATCCTGCTCACAAGGTTTTCAAGGTCAAGTACATTGTGACCTTGACCTTTGACCCCTGACCTTGAAATTCAATAGGGTTCATCCTCTGTACATGGTGAACATTTGTGGAAGGTTTGATGCTTCTACGATGAATACTGTGTCTTCTATCCTGCTCACAAGGTTCCGGACAGACACACACACAGACACACACACTAACACACGGACGCACGGCACCGATGCTATATCCCCATTCGCAACGTTGTTGCGAGGGGATAATAAATAGCCTTTGAACGGTCCGTAAAAAATTAATTAGGGTTGGGACGGGGTTTAGATCGACATTACGTGGCCATAATCCTCGCTACTGATTCTGCTGTGATTTAGACAAATAATTTGTTCAGTCTGCATGAAGGATTTCTTACTCATCAGTGCAACATCTCTGAGAGCATAAACATCATACAGAGGTGAAATAAAGATGAGGACTCGACAGCATGAAATTACTGAAATGCTGGAGCAAAAGAAAATAAATCGTTTCAACGCATATCCTTGAAAATATTATTTAAAAATATTATCCTTTGGAAGCAAGGAAAGCAACACAGAAGTGAAATATGTGAAAATTTCAAGTTTTTTTTTTTATTATTTTGGTAAGAATTGCTGGTTTCGGCTAATTAGACCTTTTCAGTGACGCCCATATTTTCTAAATTCCCCAAATGGAAGCAATGATCTAGAAGGACGAGAACATGAAATCTTCCCTATGATGAAGTCCAACAAGACATATTAACTGTAGTGAAGTTAAATGCAATCATTTGGAAGCAAGCCATACCTCACAGCATCACGAAAACATGCCTATATAATTTTGACCCCCTTGAATCCCACTTTTGTATGGTAAAACTGGAGTTTACAGTGGTAACCCTTATTTTTCCTATTTCTGCTCGGAAATATAGATTGTGGGTACTCGTTAGAACCGCCTCTAAAATATAGATTGTGGGTGTTCGTACTCGTTAGATACGCCTCGACGAGGCGGTTCTAACGAGTACGCTCAATCTATATTTTGAGCAGAAATAAGAAAAAATATCACAAGTTTTCATCTCAAAATTGTCAAAATCGCCAAAAAACTCATTGATCCCAAAGGACAAGAAAATGCAGTCAATACTAAACCCCGCTTTATATAGAGAAAAGCAGTAACATTTATTGCAAACTACCTTGAACGATTCCATTACCATAACACACCCGTGCGACATAGTGCATTTTACCAAATCTCCAAAATGGCAACTTTTCCTGATGAAAATCCGTGATATTTTTTCTTATTTATATCGCAAACGAAGGTGCTCGTTAGAACCACCTCATCGAGACAATCTATGTCTTGGAACAGAAATGAGAAAATCATGTATACCCCCCGTAAACCCCAGCTTTCTCTATATGAAGTGCGGTTTAGGAGGGTATCCATACCTTCACTTCTATTTTGTTTTTTTCTTTCGTTATTTGGTGTATTCATGCTCCCAAAAGATCCAACTATTCAGAGCTTATTATTCACGCGATGAAGTATTGTGAAAAGGACTCTTCTGTCTGTATAGTGACACGTCTATGCTTGAAAATAAGAGGGCTAAGTCGAAACCATTAACTCTTTTTGTACCAACTGTAATCTTCCACCTTATACATAACATGAGTCCATTTCGAAATTGAGGGGTGTCAGGTTGTATTTTCTTCAAAATTAATTAGGAAAATGGCCTAACATTTTGGAAAAAAGGCTAGTGTAACAGAGTCACAAAACTTGTAGTCGTGATCGTATAGTATTTTAACAGTGATAGAAACAACTAAGAGTCATTTCAGGTTTTTAACTTTATTGGGCAGGCACCTCAAAGAGTGCACAACTCCCAAGCAGACTTTACTGTATGCAATCAAAAAGACATCTGAAGACCTGGTCAGAAACCCCAGTATTTATAATCCTCACAAAAATCTGATGCAACCACTCTTTCACATTTCATCACGTTTGTTATCATCTCCATTGCCAATTTCGCTTCTAACTATAAATTATATGTCACTATTTTGACGAATGCACCAATAACTTAACATTTAAAATGCAGTTTCATCCTGTTCTATCAGGTTCTGAAAGTACTTTCTAAAGTTCATGTAACATGTGATGTGCAGGTGTGCACTTAGAGAATTTATATTAAATATCAATATGGTTTTGCTACAGCGCCAACATAAACATGCATGTAAATTACATCTAAATTAAAGGTCATTGCAGTTTGATAGAGAAGTATTTTAACTTAAATAAAATGATGCTGTTTTATAGCTAGAACAATTACTTGTTACAATGAAACTCTTTCTCTCTCTCAATCTTCTGGCCCTTTCAACATCATTTCAGTAACATCATACTTTACATACTAATAAACACGATTTCTGTCATATCGGGGTACTACTAACGTCACTACGTTACACACCTCCCTTTGTTTAAGTAAATCAATCAATTAAGACAAACTTAAACTTGATTAATTTACTCTATTAACATATATTCTGACCATGTCTTCTTCAATAATAAAGCATAAATATGCATCAACATATTTAAACAGTAACATATCATTAAACGACAATGATTCATAATTAAAGTCAATTCATAATTGTGACCAGGATTAAAGTCAATTCTCAATTGTAACTAGGATCATGACATAAGCTCAAGATACATATTAAATAGTTATATGACCAGGATACATGACCAGGATTAACCCATCATGTGACCAAGACATATAAACATACATGTGACTAGGATGTATATACTTTTTGAATACTTGTGACCGGGATCACTATTAGCAACATGTAACCAGGATTACTGATTAATAAAAACTAATCAAGGTAAATGATTAGAATTAATATTATAGTTATGTTATCTTGAGATAGAACTCATTACCTAAGAAGTTTAAGATGTTATAAGAGTCAAATGAATATTGTATAAAGTTAAAATGTTTTTAGTTAATGTTTTGTTACTCTGTATATTAGCGTCGCTAATAAAACACAGAATTAAAGTCTTTGTTCTGTTTTCTGTTTCTCCCTGGGCGGTTGTAAATCCAATTGTAAGTCGATGACATCAGGCGATTGTGGAATGGACATCATCGGAGTTCTGTATTTAGCGTTTATAACATGTTGTTGGTCCTCCACTGGTGTAGGTGTATGGTACTGATTAATTACCATATACGTTGAATAAGGTGTATCCTTCTGTTTCTTGCAGTTCTCATAATGACATTTTAACACTTTAATGTCATCAGGCTGTAATAAAACAAAGTATATCTGTCACTCATGTATCTTCACCTAGGCATGACCTTAAGGGTTATACCAAGGGCTTTATAATCACTTATAATTAAAGTCACATATTTAATGTCACAATTAATCTTCGTCCAAGCATGATCTTCAGGACCATACAAGGCACAACAGTACATATATGATGATAGTATATACATAATGAACGTCGACATAATCTTCCATAATATAATGTCTCTTGACATAAAACTCAATGTCAATCTCCTACGATCACTATACTACTAGTAGAATTTTTTATTTCTGTGCCCATGCCGCATTAGCATCTGTCCGCTTGAAGGGATTGGGTAGACCTTCAACAGTGTTATGGACACTGTCCTCTTTCATGAGTGCAGACATCTCAATATCTTCACCGTTGGTCGGTGTCTGTTTTATATTTACCCTCTCAAGGTCACGCTCATTAGCCATTCGTTTACCAATTATCTGAGTCAAACGAATTTTACGTTTTCTAATGACTAACCAGACAATAATAATAATTATAAAAACAGATGCAATTGGAACCACTGTGACAATTATCCAATTTGAATCACTACGTTTTTCATCTAAAACTACTGGTTTATATGCTCGCGTTTCACGAAGGAAACTTTGCATTGGGATTTCTTTTAAGTCTAACAAATGAGAAGGCAAACTTATTGGTTTAGATCTAACAAATTCAGTTTTGGAATCATTCCAGATTGAAAATTTCAAAATGGCATGTAGTTTCAGGAGTACATGTAGTGGATCTGACCTTTCAAAGTAGCTATGCTTGCCAAAGTATTCAGGCAACTGCATGTACTTATTAGATGCTTTACATGTATTGTTTAATCGTACGATACCAAATGGTGGTGTGATTTGAATGTCACCAACATTAGGTTCATATGACTGGCAGTTTAGCGTAAATGTCAAAGGTTTATTACTGATAACAATCCAAACCCCACCTGACAAATACTTCGTAGTTGGCAATATTTCATTTAATATGACTATTTGTTTACAGAAGGCTTTAATGTCATGTACGTTTTTCATGAACAAAGCAATAACACAGAACTTGTTAATGTTTGTCTGGTAGAATGCCGTCTCTGGACTGCAAAATTGAAAATGGTTACTGTTACACATCTGAAACGTATTCTCAGACAGGAGTGTAAATTTTGATTTATCTTTTGAGATCATCAGTGTTTCAGTTTCCAGCCTATATTTAATTAATAGGTTTGTTTGATTACTTGATGTTAAAGGTAATGGTAAGTTGTATATTTTATATATTTCATATTCTTCTTTTGTATTAATTAAAGGAATTTTAAGAACAATTCTGATTTCATTGTCCTCAAGATAAGTTATACACGTAAGTGTCTTATAAAAATACCATATGTTATTACGTGGATTTCTTACTAACTCGAAGTTATTGGGAAGTTTTGTTTCAACTTCAATTAAGAGTTTCTTAAGATCTTTAGGCGATATAGTATCTGTTGACAAATGATGCATTGATAACATATTAAGCTCAGATTTAAGACTTTCAAGATAAAATATAGCGTCTTGAGTTGTTAGTCTTATTTCATCAAGTATCATCTGGAACTGCAAATATGTATGGATGAACTGTTCTAATCTAATGAACTTTCGTTCAAAGGTTTGTTCTAGTTTTCTTATCTTGCTATTAAGTTTCTGAATAACTATGATTAAATCCATAATTGATCTCCTATTTTCAGTAACTTGCATTCTAGTCAAGTTTAATACAGATAAACTTACATCTAAGTCATGTATAATTTGTTCTTGGTTACTTGCCAAAGCCTTTATGTTTCTATCGATGTTTATAAGGTCATTTTCCGATACAGTGCCAAATAAAGTACTCATTAACTGTCCTATCACAGGTAACAATGATCTTTTTATCTCATGATGACCTACCGAAAGTGATTGATATTCATCAAAGCTGTCATATACGGAATGGTATGTATTTGACAAAAGATCGATTTCAACATGTAGACTTTCAAATGTTTCTACGTAGCCTGTCAAGTTTGATCTTTTGTAAAAGTCAGTAATTGCTTTTACAATCTCATCTGTACGTATTAAATCTTGTTTAATTTGAGTGATCAATTTTTCGAATGGTCTTAGATCATGGACAAAAGTAACAGACCAGTGTGCATCATTAATGAAGACTTCTTTTGTCTTCTGAAAAACTACATTTTCGGATGTAAAGAGTCCGAACACATGGCTAACTGAGATAGACCCTAGGATAAATATAATGAACATCAGATTCATCTGAAATTAAAATAATAAATGGGCATCACTAATATGACTCCACACAACTATACACGAGGTATTATTATTTACATGTACCTCATTTTCAAGTACACGAGGTCATTTTATAACATAGACATTAACCTCACTAAATGTTTTAAGCTCTCAGCTTTATATTTAGACGACTTTCGTCTCTTTTGCTGTGGCAATGCTGTCTCACTGGCTTTACTTTTAGACAGTTGCCTGCGTGAATGGATTGCATTCACATCCATTTCACAGTCAGAATCATTATTTTCAACAAAAGGCAAGGAATTAGAATTATCATTTGAGCTATCACTACATTCCATATCTTTGACTTCAGTGTCATCATTTTTATTTTTTCTTAACTTCCTATTTCTTAACCTTTTGCTTAGTTCCATTAAAGGAATATCTTCTTCATCTTCAGAGGTTTCCCTCTCTTGTCTATACCTATCAATTAATTTTGCTAAAGGAATATTGCTTTCTGAATCAGAATCAGATTCTATTTCTGACTCAGAGGCTTCAGGTGGTATTACATATGCTGCATCTCTTAATTTTTTTGCATTCTCATCTTTGGAAATTTGCCAATTCTCTACATTTGCTAACATTAAATCTCCAGCATAAACTCTACTTGTTGATCCATCTAACTGATTTTTAATTACATATGATACTGGGCCTGTCTTTTCAATAATCCTAAAGTATGGTTTCCATTTTTGACCTAATTTACCTTTTCTTTGTTTATTTTGATAATACACTGGATCACCTACTTTAAAGTCTATTGGTTTAGCACCTCTGTCGGCATATTTAGCTTGTCTTTTCTTTGCTCTCTTAAGATGATTCCTTACATGTACAAAAGCTTTATGTTGCTCTTGTAGTACAATTTCGTGATAATCTTCACCTACATACTTTCTTCTAGGTTTTAGGATGTTATCAACTGGTAAGACTACATCTCTATTATATAGCAAATAAAAAGGTGTAAACTGAGTGGATTCATTTACATTAAACCTTAATGCTGCTAAAGTTTGTCCTAAATGCAAATCCCAGCTCTGTTGATCATCTGCTACTTTTTTAGCCAAGATGTCATGTAATGTTCTATGAAATCGTTCTAGTTTTGCATTACTCTGCGGATGATATATACTTGTTAAGATATGGTCAACCTTCAACCTTTCCAAAGTTTCCTTAACCATTTTGTTTACATTTTCTGTACCGTTATCTGTTACAATCTGAAGAGGGCAACCGTAACGAGGAAAGATCTCTTCAAGAATCAAGTAAGTTATTGTTTCAGCAGTTTTGTCTTTCACTGCGAAAGCTTCAGGCCAACCACTATACCAATCGACAAAAGCAACTATGTACTTGTTACCCGACATAGTCGTTGGATAAGGTCCAGAAAGATCAAGACTGAGTTTTGCCATAGGGTATGGTGGAATGTCAGTTTCTTGCAAAGGCTGTTTTGCTTTCTGCATAGAGCGTGTTCTACAACTAATACAATCTGATACATACTTGTGAATCTCCTTAAACAAATTTGGCCAATAATACTTTTGACGAATAGAATCAAAAGTTTTCTGAACACCCATATGTCCATTGTTATCATGGTACTGAGTTACAACAAATTGTCTGATATGTTTTGGAATGTATAATCTCATACATGGATCATCATTAATGTTTGACAAATAGTACACTAAACCATCTACTAACAGATAATGTTTTTGAACATCTTTACTCTCTTGACCATTTAAGATCATTGATCTAATAACTGAAATATCATCATCCCTAAGTTGTTCAACTTTCATGTCGAAACCTTCTTTTGTAAACACTGAAAGATCACATTTCTCAAAAGAAGTGTCATTTGGTAAGTCACAACTAGTAAAAGTCTTTGGGTCAAATTGATTTGAATCAATGACATTTACCTCATACAAGTTATCATTGACACCAAGCATTTTCTCATCTTCAATTTCATCACACAACTGATTATCCGAAGTTTTGTTTACATTGTCTGGATGTCTAGAAAGTAGGTCAGCGCATGTATTTGTACTACCAGCTATATATTCTATTGTACAGTTGTAACCTGACATACTTAAAGCCCATAATTGTATTTTCTTGTTTTGCATAGGGGACTCTAGTAAATATTTCAATGGTTTGTGATCCGTTCTGACTATAAACTGTGCATTATGCAAGTAATAATCTAACTTCCGAAGTGCGTAGTGAATAGCAAAAGCTTCTTTTTCAACTACTGCCCATTTGCATTGAGATTTACTAAGCTTATGAGACAAGTAATAAATTGGTTTCTCGTCACCCTCACATTCCTGCGTAAGGCATGCACCAATACAAGAATCACTTGCGTCTGTATAAAGTATGTATGGTTTATTCGAATCGGGATAAACCAAAAGAGGAACGGCTGTTAGACTATCTTTCAGAAAATCAAAAGCTTTCTGATGTGTATCTGACCATTTGAAGTGAGCGTATTTTCTTGTCAAGGCAATGATTGGCTCAGCAATCTGTGAGAAGTTTGGAATGAACCTCCTATAATATGAACACATGCCAATAAATGATCGAACTTCTTTCACACAAGTTGGTTCAGGTAAAGATCTGATAGCAGTAACTTTCTTTTCATCAGGTTTAATACCTTCTTCACTAATTACAAACCCTAGATAATTTGTTTCTAATTTAAGAAAACCACATTTCTTAAGTTTCAACTTCAAATTATGAAGACGAAGTCTCTCAAAGATAAGACTAAGATGTTTCAAGTGTTCTTCTAAAGTTGAACTAAATATCAAGATGTCATCTAAGTAAGCTGTTGCAAAGTCATTACAACCTTGTAAGACAACAGACATCAGTTCTTGGAACACAGCAGGAGCATTCGAAAGGCCAAAGGGCATGACATTAAATTCAAATAACCCTTTGTGACAAGCAAAAGCTGTTTTCTCTTTATCTTTGCCATCCATGGCAACCTGCCAATATCCGCTTTTCAAATCTAAAGAAGTGAAGTATTTAGCTCTACCAAGCAAGGCTAAGATATCATCAATCAAAGGTAAAGGAAAAGAATTTTTCTTTGTAATCTTATTCAATTTCCTAAAGTCAACACAAAACCTCTTACTACCATCTTTTTTATCAACAATGACAACAGGAAACGACCATGGAGATCTTGACCTTTTAATGACGTCAGCATCTAACATTTCATTAATTGCTTTATCTATCACCTCCCTATTTTTGATTGGAGTTCTATAAGGTTTCATTTTGATTGGCTGATTTTCACCAACATCAATTTGCATCTTAACAGTGTCTGTTTTTCCTAATTCAGAATCTTTGTTCGCAAATAAGTCTTGATTTTTAAGAATCAATTTCTCAATTTTAGGTCTATATTTTTCAGGTACATCAAGGTCTTTTAAGTCTAATTTATTTTCACAGATGTTATTTTGAGTAACTGAATCTACATGTGTAATATTGTTTTGAATACCTGAGATTTTTGCTAACAAACCATGTCTATAAACTTTAATAAATTTGTTTGTATTGTTTACAATTAACAGTGGTAATGACCTATCTTTTGCCAAAGTCGAAACAGTGTTAATAATTTGTAAACCTGGTTGATTAACTAAGAAACCTTTATCAATTTGTGATACTTCATAAGATTCTCCTACAGGTAAGTCAGGATTTTCTCTAACCTTACCATAGCAAAGCATTGCTGTTTGAGGTTTAATTAAGCATGTCTTTTTCATCCTAACAGTTGAAGCTATGTGAATGTCTTCTTCTAAATTTACATAGTGTTTTCCATTGATTCTGATACATTTCAAATCGAAATAAATTCTAACATCATTTTGTTTAAGCCAGTCCAAACCAAGTATCAAGTTTCTATTTAAATCTCTAATCACATAGAAATCTTGTGACATTTCGGTACCACCGATACAAATCTGCACAGTAATGCAACCGTCACATTTTAATTCGGAACCATTTGCTGATTGCAAGCAAACCTTTTTGTTAAGCAACTTCGGCTTATTCTTTAACTGGTCATAAATTCTACGGTGCATTAAAGAACATTCTGCTCCAGTGTCAACAAGAGTTCTAAACCTTTGTTTACCCATTTTTACCAAACAAGAATTTGGACTGCCTGAAACACTAATTTTGAAAGTTTGTTGAGGTTTATCTCTATGTATGTTGTTTGCTAAACTCCTTGCACAGACCTCTGTATGCAAAGAGCGACCTAGTTTTCCTGCTTATTGGTATTTTGTGATCTAGGCCTACCATGACCCATTGGTGGTCTACTAGGCTGTTCATTTTTACAGTCTCTACTGATGTGACCTTGCTGCCCGCAATTCCAGCATCTGATTGGTCTATCTGTGTGAGTACTGTTTACCCTACGTGTGAATCTACTTTTATTTTGATAATTAAACTTCTGACCTCTTGAGTGGTCAACTTCCATTGGTGTATCTTTTCTTTGATTACCCCCGTGTGACATTTGAACTCGAGATCTTAGATTATGCTCATTCGTAGCAATGGCAATGGCACCTTGCAACGAATCCGGCTGATCCCTAAGTATTTTCATTTTTAGATTATCTTGAGTTAAGCCATCTACAAATATATCTATCAATTGGCGTTCAATTGCATCGCCCCCTTGATTCTGATACGCCTCTTCTGCAAGAGACAATATCCTCTCCGCAAATAACTGAATATTCTCCCCTTGTTTTTGTTTTACTGACCTTAACAATGACAAGGCCATTTGTCTGTCAGTTACGTCAGAAAACCTGACTGCTAACTGTTCTTTTAAATTTGCCCAAGTGTTTAATGGATTGGCTGCCATATATCTTTGAATAAAACCGCTAACAGCGCCTGAGCTAGATTGATATGCTATTAATTTCTTTCTTTCATCAGGAAGATCGGCCAAAATACAATATTTTTCAATTGACTTGATCCATTCCCTGTATAATTTTGCTTCTCCGTTAAACTTTAAAACGTTACCAGCAACACCTTGTGTTGTTAAAGCTTGTGAAACGTTTGCAATTTCCAAACGTAAATTATCAAAGGCCCGAACAGCAGGGTCTAAAGGCTGTTGAGGTAGTTGTGGGTTTTGATCTTGATTTTGATCCATTTTAGTTAATTAATTTAATTAAAGAAATGTCTGGTTTTTTAAAACTTATTCATTGGTAAACAAGTGACCATTAAGCAAACCAAAATAAGGTAAAGAAAAACAACACCTACCTTGGTTTCTTCCTTCTTGTCCGCCATTTTGATTTGTCCTAAGGTTCCTTTTCTTTTAATCCGTCGACACGGCAACAAAAAACAAGTTATGTAACAGAGTCACAAAACTTGTAGTCGTGATCGTATAGTATTTTAACAGTGATAGAAACAACTAAGAGTCATTTCAGGTTTTTAACTTTATTGGGCAGGCACCTCAAAGAGTGCACAACTCCCAAGCAGACTTTACTGTATGCAATCAAAAAGACATCTGAAGACCTGGTCAGAAACCCCAGTATTTATAATCCTCACAAAAATCTGATGCAACCACTCTTTCACATTTCATCACGTTTGTTATCATCTCCATTGCCAATTTCGCTTCTAACTATAAATTATATGTCACTATTTTGACGAATGCACCAATAACTTAACATTTAAAATGCAGTTTCATCCTGTTCTATCAGGTTCTGAAAGTACTTTCTAAAGTTCATGTAACATGTGATGTGCAGGTGTGCACTTAGAGAATTTATATTAAATATCAATATGGTTTTGCTACAGCGCCAACATAAACATGCATGTAAATTACATCTAAATTAAAGGTCATTGCAGTTTGATAGAGAAGTATTTTAACTTAAATAAAATGATGCTGTTTTATAGCTAGAACAATTACTTGTTACAATGAAACTCTTTCTCTCTCTCAATCTTCTGGCCCTTTCAACATCATTTCAGTAACATCATACTTTACATACTAATAAACACGATTTCTGTCATATCGGGGTACTACTAACGTCACTACGTTACACTAGGCCCTGATCAAACGCCCCCTTCTGCGGCGTCTGATCTGGGCCTGCACTGTTTGCCAACTACCCGTTTTGGGGTTTCCGTTACAAAATAGGTTAACAGTGTAGATCCTGATGAGATATACAATGTTTGCATACGTATATGTGCCGGTTTATAGGGATGAAATGGTAACTCTAGAAGATTGTAGTAATACCAGCATATAAATGCAAGTTCAACATAGAACAACAAAAACCAATGTACAGTTTACACTACATTCTCTGTTCAGCTCTCGAACCTCTGCATGTCTGTCTCTATGAAAGAGTATCACCTTCCAGAGCCACGTGGGGCTTTCTTGAAGTCGTGCCTGAAGTGACCACACCAGAGTGTCACTGTCACTCTTCATTGGGATCTGAGCACTCCAGTTTCAACCAGAGCCACCAAGAAGACACAAGGAAGATGCCTCGCCGGGAGTCTCCGACAGCCACCAAGTCGTCTCCCAAGACGACGTCCGAATCGACGCCTCCAGTCTTCACCTACAAGCGACCGCCGTTCACCGGGGACGATCTGCGCTTCAAAATCTACCCAGTGCCGTACATACACAGTGCCGTACATACACAGAGACTACGACTTCTGTCCACTACGCAAATTCGAAGGGTACCTACGCCGAGGTACAAGGGCCCAGGTTATCCAGACCGCCACGGGAAGAGTGATGTTCGACCAAGCAATGACGACAAGCGGCGAGTACTACCTCCTCAAACCCGAACGACACCCGAGTACGAGCTGGCAGAGTACTAGTGGACCAACGGCAAAGATCAAGACTCGGCACGCACGAAGGGCTTCAAGCTGGACTGGGGGGACGGCGAGGTCTACAACATTCATCAACCGGAGTGCAGATAGGCTACTGCATCCTCTATTGATCGTGAACTTAGGGTCCCTTGTCCGAAAACCCTGTTTACCATGGGTACTGCATGGCTACTTCATGAAGCCAGCCGCGCGGCCCTAAGAGAGAGCAACAGGACCTAGTTTGCTCTCGGGCGAGACAGAAAAATCGCGATTTGCAGCCAAAATTAGCCTTGATTTCTCTGTTGTTTTATGCCCATTTTCCTCCTGGAGTTCAAAACTCAAAATTACAGTGCTTCTACTTCACTTAATTTACTTAAGGGAGGGCACTGGTAGGTCAGCACGATTTGCATACCGCTGAACTCTACCGCGATTTGCAGCCCAGAAGCCCTCAAACTTTACGTCCTGTTGTGGGGTAATGCTAAACTGCCTGACCGTAGCGGTCGTAAAAATGCTAACACTTTACAACAACAACAACAAAGGTATAGTTAATGCTGGTCACAAAACTATGGCCAGTTTTGTTGCGACCTTTTCAGAGTCTTTGACAGTCAGACTGACATAGATCATAAGCTTTGAACATCATTTTCGTTAATTGAAACTTGGTTCCAAATATCTTGAGTATTCCGATATTGTTCTGATTTTTGTTGGCAGCAAGGATTGATGAAATTGGACACGAGGAATGAACCCCATTCTGTCAGTGGCTATATAAATCGGATAATTAAACCAGGCTAGCTACTGGCCCAAATAAAATCTTTATCTAGAGCCAGAAGGTTGACAACCCCCATTTGCTTTGTAACAAGGCTTATAATTAGGCCAGGCGTCTCATCTATTTTCGCCCCTCTGAAGGTCAGTTGTAGCCAAAGTGTCGTCAGGTGATGTACCTTTCTGAAAACTCTATTTGACCGAAATTATATGGCGTTTTTTAATTGAGGGTTAAAGTCCCCTTCAACACAAGTAAGGTCATTTTGGAGACGCTGCTTCCAATTTTGTCGGATTTGACCCGACATTGAGATGAACCTGCTGTCCCATGAAAGTGAGAGGGTTTATATGCATGGACGGACCAACTCGGCAGACTGTGTTCATCATTAGTAACAAGTAGTTAAGAAAATAAACATGCTTAAACGGACATAATTCTTTTATCTTATAATATTTTTAACAAGCATACAGTTGCTTGTGTCAGCCCTCGCCCTTCCGGCACGGGCTGAGACAGGCAACTCGGGCCGAGGCCAGGACCGATATAAACAAGACCTGTCGCCGGACAGGATAGCTCACCGGAAGTCGCGCTTTGACTAGTCGCGCAAAGTCAAATTTTCAGGCCCATAACAGAAACAAAGTCACAAAGAAAGAATCCAGTGCTATATCAATATTTGGGGCTCACGTATGATTCAAGTTTGCCTCATTAGTATCACTTTTAATTCCATTTAACCCTTAGACATGAATCAACGAATCCAGGGTCAAGGTGACAGGTCAAAGTTTTTTGTATGAGTGGTAAGGCGATGTCACAAGGAAACTACATGCCAAATATGAAGGCTCTATCTCAAATGGTTAAAAATGTCATAGGCTAAATACACATTTATAGGCCCCTGGTCCCTTATCCCCATAGTCCGCTTCTTGGCTTGTCCACAGTATGCTTAGTGTAGGTAGGCTAGACAAAGTTAGTTGCATAGAACTCCTCTGTATAGATCGATGAATGTTTACTGAACATTACGTCACACGGGTCTGTTACCGTTATCTAGGGATGACAATGTCATCAGTGAATGCAAACTTCTCAAATAAAAGCTGAAACTCATTCCAATGCGCAACAATAGAACACATTGTTTGAATTATAAAAGATAGAAACTAAAAATATGACAAAAATGGCGAGAAGAACTAAAAACTTAAAAACAAATACCTTCGTAATAATTTGATAGTAGGCATGGTTTTGAATGTAGGTTTACTGTACGCAGAAATGCTTTTGAATAACAAATAGCCGAGTGGTTACAGTTACAGGTCAGTAACATTGAAGTCCGGGGTGTGATTAGGGCGAGGGATGGAAGAGACACTCGCACAGTCTAATTATTTTTAAACTTTTTACTTTTTTTCTGTATTATATATTCCCCTTGTTATTTTTTTAATAATAGTATGTAATTCATTATTTTCAAACTTCAGCGATTCACATTAACTTGAATTTCATAATTTCAGAATTTCATATTTCGAAATTGCATTACAAATACAGTTTTGTTTCTTCGGCAGTGTCGGTTGATTCATCACCCTCAGAAGCAGTCTCTGTACCTTCTCTCTAACGTCACTGTCAATGATTCACTCCATTTCAGCCTCAACAGCGATGTCAGTTTTACAATAGTCCTATTCAGGCCCACGCCCATTTGGGCTTGAAGAAAAGGATTGGCTGCACGATGCTTCCACGTCGAGCTGAAACCGACCGCACACGAGTACTGGCAAACCGCTTAGAGGAACTAAGCCTGCCCAGGCAAAGCGGTGCGAGTCGGCCCATCCATGCTTATAAACCCTACTTGTTTCATTGGGCGACAGGGCTTGAGATGTCATTTCATCTCAATTTCCGGTACAAGTCCTACAAAATTGGAAGAAACCTCTCAAAATGACCAATACAGTGTTAACGGGGACGTTAAACCTCAAATCAAACAAAGCAATAGTCCTGTTCAGCCTTTTCGACACGTGTTAAGCACGCAGGCCATTCTTTTTCAACAATGCTTCTAATGTCTTCTATGATCAGAGCCTTTATTTATACATCTATATAGCTGTCATGCGAAGCTGAAAATTTCCTTGGCCAATTTAAATCTCCCCATATCATAATTTTGGCATTCAGATCAGGATGGTATGCTGAAAGCCGGAGAACTGTGTGCCTGTGTCTCTTCAAAGCTGGTTAGCTCGATAAGGAGGAGCTGGTTTATTTCGTTTGCAAAGTTCCAAAAGCTCAGGCTTGAACGTTTCTTGCCACAGGCTGCACAAGACTGTATATTAAAGGAAACAAAACGAACGAAAAATAAAAAATGTTATTCAAAATTTGAGATTCGAACCTACGACCTTTGGGTAACTAGGTCGTTAAAGTTTATGGATCTAACCAATACCGCCACATCGTATTCCTGCAATGCCTTCATATCAGAATAATATAGAGCAAAGATTTTGTGAATTAAGCGAGGAAAAAGTTAGTAACCCCCACATAACGGTTTCCGATGGAATGGTCCGTATGACGTAGTGTTCAGTAAACAGTCATCGATCTATAGTTTTACAAATGTTTACAGTTAATACTAACATGTCATGTGATCATTCTTGCCTTGTACTTGTTTGTTGTAAACAAATAATCATTACATGTACACTATTATTCATCAAAATAAATATACATATATTTCTTGCAGGTATGTTATAGCATCTTATTTCTTGATCATTCATTCATATGCTCATCACATTATTAAGTATTTAGACTTTGTAGCTTTGTTTTATCTTTTTCTGTTGTTGTCTGGCAGTTCCAGTATTCTTCAGACCTTACCTTTGTTCGAAGTAGGTCAAAGCTCTCAACCTGGTTATAGTGCACCCTGGTTGCATTCTATAGCTCTTTTCTGTATAAAGCTCTCCAGAATTTCGTTCTTAGCATCTCATCTTTTTAACTTTCACTTAAGTATCCTTTCTCAATAGCCCTTTGTACTATCTCTTCCAGACGCAGTCCCCACATTGTTACACTTTCATCCGGTTTCTGAGATGCAGTATAGAATTCTGTCAAAACGCTCTCACGGCTAGCCACATTACCGAATACATTTTCAAGTTGAGTAATGATTTCTTGGCTAGTCGCGGTTTAGCCAAGGGTTATCACTGCTCTTCTTGCAGGGCCCTTGAGAGAGTTCCTTATCAGCTGCGTCACAGCATACTCTGGGTATGCTCCTGACTTTACTAAGCATTGAATTTCCAGCTTCCAATCTTCAAATGAGCTCTCATTCTTTGGGACTGGATCTGTACCAGAGAACTGCGTGATGTAGAGCTTAGTAAAATGCGTTACATCAGCTTTCTTTTCTCTATAGTCTGTTGTGGATTGGTTTAAGCTTATTCCTGATCTGATCTTTTGTGCAATTTCTTCCTCTTTCTGTAGCAAATCTTGTTCCATGCGCTTCAGATACTCTTCTCTTCTCTCGAATTCTTTCTGCTTATCTACTGTAATGGCTACTAAATGTTGTTGCTCTTCTTTCTGTCTTTGAATTTCTTGCATCTGAAGTTGTGCCTGGAGAAGAAAATCCCTCTTCTTCCATTCGCCTTTCTTCTGGCTCATCATCATTTTCTCTATAAAACTCTTCTTCATCTTTAAAGACGGGTAGACTTGATTCCTCTTTTACATTAGAAAAGTAATGGGACGGCATCGTCATACTCTGCTCTTTCCTCAGATCATCTTCAAGTTCAAGACTTTGTTTCAACATCTCCTTCATTCTTTGTTCCCTTTCTCTATCTTCTTTTATCTTTTCTCGCATCTGCCTCTGAAGTCTGTCTTCCTCTTTCCTCATGCAAGCTATCCTCATTCTCTTGTCTACACGTTCCCTTACTTCGCAGTGCCGAGCTTTTAGAGCTTCCAACTTCTGTTCTAAGGCCCTCTCTTCCTGTTTACGTCTTTCTCTTTCTTCTTCTAATTGCTTATCTTCCAGCTGCAGAACCATTAATCTTTCTGTCAAGTTTCCTTCATCTTCATAAATATCCTCCTCTATCTCAATACTGCCTGTCTGTCTGTCTGTCTCATATCTCTGTGGCAGTGTTGAGACTTTGCGCTTTATAAGAGAATGCTTCTTTTCTGTTAACTCACTTGGATGAGTGCGCCCTTGAAGACGATTTAGCTCTGGAGACACTCTCCTGTCTATCTCAGAAGGGTGTTGGGGCTTTGTAGGAATTCTTGCACCAGAATAGCTACCCCTGTCTCCTAATCTTTCTCTCTCTCTTGATCTCTTAACCAGCTCTCTACAGTACTTGGATAGTGTGGCTGGTATTGCACTCTGTCCAGTTCCTCTGACACAACACTTTCCGTCTCACTTAATGTCTGGTCGAAGGTTCTAAAACTTCCGACATCAATGCCAGACTGAGACGGAAGTCGGCCGGCAAAGCTCTGTTTGTGTTGGTCAGAGGTGGAAGATGGTGCCTTCCTTGGCGAACCCCTTGTTCCACCAGTAGGCATTTCAGGATCGCGCCCTTGCGCTACACGAGCCAAGGTGGCACCGTTTCTTCTGTCAGTGTCTCTTTGGCATTTCCCTGTCCTGTCTATCCTACTTCGTTCGGTAGCTCCTATATCTATAGCTCCCTGAGCTCTAGCTAGCTCTGTTCTCTGCAGCAGGATTGTCCTCATCATTTCCTCTCTTTCCTCTTCTAGCCTTTTTCTGTCCCTCGACATCACTCTTTGTTCTCTCTCCGTCATTCTATCCATTGTCTTATGTAGCCTCCGTGTCTCACCCTACAACAGAGGCCTCTACTGGTTTAAAGGCTTCGGTTTTGGTACTGGCTCTTTAGTTCTTGTTTCTTCTGATTCTGATATCTGTTGTTTAGTCTCTTGATTTGCAGTCTGATTAGCATTGCCCTGCCTTTTGAACCTTTTTCTGTAATTTAAAGACTTCTCTATCCTTTCTAATCTCTTTACAATGTCTTTCATTAAATTTAAATTTGGATCCAAATGAAGTGGTTGGTGTTGCACAGCTGTCCCACTTCTATCTGTTTCTGGTAAGGCTACTTTTGGTTTCACTTCCTTTGTTTTATCTTTTTCTGGCCACCCACACTGGCCACCATTGTGGTAGGAAGCGCCCTACCCAGCTCGAGCCAACCCCAGAAATATGCAATATGCAAGAAATATATGTATAATATATTTATTTTGATGAATAATAATGTACATGTAATGATTGTTTGTTTACAACAAACAAGTACAAGGCAAGAATGATCATGTCACAAGTACATTTGCTTAGTAAATAACGTACTACATCCAACAGTGAATGAACATACAGAGTTGTCTACCTTGCTGCTCCCATTCATGAGTCTTCCCTGCCTAGAAAAGGAGGAAGAAGCAGATGACGAGGATACTGTCACCGAAAGTTCTGGTCAGCGAAATGCTGTCATAGATACCCCATCGGTCGATTTGCCATGTTCAGACACGTCTGTTGTCTTGTTCGAAGACATAGATGGCACAACGACCGAAACAGTTTTCTCTAATGACAGCAATTCGGATGACCAGCAATCAGTAGGTAAGTATAGAATACCAATGCGCCGTAAAGCTGGTGAAACAGGCCTTCTTCCTCGGTCATCTGGTTCATCTCCAGGCAGTTCATCTCCAGTATCTGTGAGTTCATCCGACGAGGGTGACAGGTCTCCAAAACCTTCTCGGTCACGGAGAAAACCCCGTTGGATGACTTCGGATGACTGGGTGATTGGCCAGCAGCATACATTTTTTACAGATCCAGACCAGATTGTTTATCTGTAGGTCAGTGAGTTTTAAACGTGTATATATGCATCATCTTTTATGTTTTTAAATGTGTGTTTCCAGACTCCAGACTTGTTTTATATATTTCAGCTGATTGACTGAGATAACTCGCAGTCCTGAAGTGATGGCTTACCAGACAAAGAACATCTATCTGTTACAGGTTGGCCATACAAACAATAAGAGGTCTTTGTAGTTTTAAGCTGAAAGACATCCAGAAGAGCTTCTGCTACAGTATATGTCATTGCAGATGCAGTATCATTTCATTTATTTCATACTTATTTTATAGTACTACATTTATTGCTATGTATGTAGTACATATGTTTTTTTTTCAGTTGCAGCATTTCAAAATATCCATGGAGCATTACAGTTCACTGTATCATGTATGTATTCAATGTATTTTTAGGATAACGTTGACCAAGAGTGACAAATGGCTGATGTCGATTTCGCTTAAAAGTGGCATATGTTGATTTTTTTTTTCAGCATTTCCAGAAAGTGTAGAGCTGACTATCATGTCAATCTTCGCATTTTTGCCTTTGCTTTTCGACATCAGAAGGTCACACAGTATAGTGTTGCGAGCACTGCAACATTAAGATATGCAGAAGATATGGCAAACACTTCACTTGACAACGTTTTTGTGTTCCAGTGGATATTCAACTAGCTTCTCATATTTTATATGTCATTCATATTTTATTTTAAGACATGATTTAAACTTTGATGTATGTTGGTCAAAGCTGTTTCCATGTCTATATTGTTTTTATTATCAAAAACATCGTTCTTTTTACCTTCAACATGTGCATACCTATATTTGATGAATGTCGGGACGCCATTCCACAAAGGAGGGAAATATGTCATAGGCTAAATACACATTTATAGGCCCCTGGTCCCTTATCCCCATAGTCCGCTCCTTGGCTTGTCCACAGTATGCTTAGTGTAGGTAGAATGATAGGCTAGACAAAGTTAGTTGCATAGAACTCCTCTGTAGTTTTACAAATGTTTACAGTTAATACTAACATGTCACGTGATCATTCTTGCCTTGTACTTGTTTGTTGTAAACAAATAATCATTACATGTACAGTATTATTCATCAAAATAAATATATTATACATATATTTCTTGCAGGTATGTAATAGCACCTTATTTCTTCATCATTCATTCATATGCTCATCACATTATTAAGTATTTAGACTTTGTAGCTTTGTTTATATTTGAATATTTTTATTGTTCAAATGTATTAGGTATAATGACAGCTGCAAGGTAGACAACTCTGTATGTTCATTCACTGTTGGATGTAGTACGTTATTAACTAAGCCAATGTACTTATGACATGATCATTCTTGCCTTGTACTTGTTTGCTGTAAACAAACAATCATTACATGTACATTATTATTCATCAAAATAAATATATTATACATGTACATATATTTCTTGCAGTGTTCGATATGAGAACCCGTGGGGTGTCCTGTTGACCAGTTGCGTGAATTGAGCGCTGAGTAGGGCGCTTCCTACGACAAAAAGATATGAAAAAGTAGGTAAAAGGTCCATGGTCAAGGTCACAGGTCAAAATTTTTTATATGATTGGAAACGCAATGTCACAAGGAACTCACATGCCAAATATGAAGGCTCTACCTCAAATGATTAGAAAGAAATGAAAAGTAGGTCAAAGGTCAAAGGTCAAGGTCACAGATAAAGACAATTTGTATGAGTGGTAAGGCAATGGCACAAGGAACCTACATGCCAAATATGAAGGCTCTGTCTCAAATGGTAAGAAAGTTATGACAAAGTAGGTCAAAGGTCAAGGTCACAGATAATTTTTTTGTATGAGTGGTTAGGCAATGTCACAAGGAAACTACATGCCAAATATAAAGTCTCTATCTCAAATAGTTAAAAAATATGAAAAGTAGGTCAAAAGTCCAGGGCCAGGGTCACAGGTCAAAATTTTTTGTATGAGTGGAAAGGGAATGTCACAAGGAACATACCTGCCAAATATGAAGGCTCTATCTCAAATGGTTAAAAAGTTATGATATGTAGGTCAAAAGGTCAAGGGTCAAGGTCACAGGTCAATTTTTTTCTGTACGAGTGGGAAGACAATGTCACAAGGAATATACATGCCAAATATAAAGGCACTATCTCAAACGGTTCAAAATTTATGACAAAACAAAAAAATACCATAATTACCATAATAATTCAAAGTGTGTGGCCTTGACCCCATGGTTACGGTCATGGGTACAGGTCGAAATTTTTTGTATTTGTGGGAAGGTAATGTCACAAGGAACCCAAAGGCTAAATATGAAGGCTCTATCTGAAACGGCTCCAAAGTTATGATAAAACAAAGAAATTACCATAATTACCATAAAAATTCAAAGTATGTGGCCTTGACCCAAGGTTACGGTCATGAGAGCTGATGCTGCTGCATAATAATTGAGATAAAGTATAAACTAAATCTATCTGAAGGTTAAGTAGTAATGAACTCCTAAAAACTTTAACACAAAAACTTGAAAATTAGAATTCTAAGTCTGTGAGCTTGACCCCAAGGTCACGGATATGGCTGCTGATATTGCAAATAAAAACTTTAGACCAGTATCTATCATCATACCAAATATAAACTCAATCCTTGTAGGCATAAAAAAGAAATGAGCTTCTAAAAACTTTAACGCAAAACTTTAACATTTGTGGACGCCGACGCCGACACCGACGCCGACGCCGGGGGTAGTAGAATAGCTTACAGGAACAAAAGTTCCGGTGAGCTAAAAACGTGAAATATTCTATATCCGTTGAAAAATTTTTGTGGTCCCAGTATGTACTTTCTCTAGCGAAAGACAGTCAATTGCAGACAACTGATGAAAAGACTGATCAATCTGACTGGATTATTGATTCCCCTTGGTCATAGATTCAGATCAGGTGTAACAGGGAAAATAAGGGATAATTTATCTTTTTTCTTGACAAAATATAATGAGACAGTTATTACTCACAGGATAATAAGTAAAATTATCCTCAAATTATGCAAACTATCCAATTCCTTGAAGGTTATCGCAGCGTATAAACTTGTTTCACGACTTCTCAAACACGACGGGTGGGTCTATAGGTGTCATTGTAGAAGTTTAAAATGCTACATGACCAAAGATTTCTATCAAAGTCACAAAGGGGAAATATTGATTCAAATTCAGTTTTCCGGATAAATAGATAAATAAACATATAAATAGAGGGCTTCTGTACCAATACTCTAGGCGTGGCCCAGTCATGACAATCGATTGCGGCATTTGCGGACAGTGTACATGGATCTGGCTCAAAAATAAAGCAGAGTTGAACTTGGATTGTTCTCATTTGAGCACGAGCGCGTGCATCGAGTACTCAAATGTGTACAACCAAAACTCAAAACAGAAGTGAAGGCAATGACCATGCATTACGAAAACACGCCTACACAAATATATTGTAAATGTTACCAATTTTAAGATGAAAAATTGTGATTTTTTTTTCTTATTTCTGCTCAAAATATAGAGTGTGTGTAATCGTTAGAAGTGTGTGTAATCGTTAGAACCGCCTCGATGAGGCGGTTCTAACGAGTACCCACAATCTCTATTTTTTTTTTTTTTTTTTTTTTTTTGGTTTGGGTTTTACGGCCCTTTCAAGATTATTTCACTCATATCGAGCCGATCGTTAATCAGAGGTGGGCGAAAACCGGAGTACCCGGAGAAAAACCACCTGACCTTCCGTTGCAGAACTTGGCGTCTCACACGTGGCCCGAGCGAGGCTCGAACCTACGGCGGTGAGAGACCTAATGACTAAGAGGCAGCGCTCTTATCTACTAGGCCACGGAGGCCCGTATCACAATCTCTATTTCCGCCTCGATGAGGCGGTTCTAACGATTACCCACAATCTCTATTTTAGAAATAAGAACAATAAGGTATACCCCTGTAAACCCCAGTTTTAGCATATAAACGTGTGGTTCAAGGGGGGCAAAATTATATAGGCGTGTTTCGTGCTGGAATCAATACAATTAATCGAGACATCCAAGGGAAAGAAACACAAACATGACATAACAAGACCCATCAATAGCAGAAAGCCAAAATGACAGTTACTTTCCCACAAAATGGCCAATTGGCTATCCAAAACAAAAACTTAATCAATGCAATTAATCAAGACATCAAAGGGAAAGAAACAAAAACATGAAATAACAAGACCCATCAATGGAGGAAAGCCAAAAGGACAGTTACTTTCCCACAAAATGGCCAATTGGCTATCCAAAACAAAAACTTAATCAATACAATTAATTGAGACATCAAAGGGAAAGAAACACAAACATGAAATAACAAGACCCACCAATGGCGGAAAACCAAAAGGACAGTTACTTTCCCACAAAAAATTGAAACGACTTTTCCAGAAACCCATGTAAATAGTCCCTATATATACGTCCTTGCGTGAAACTTAAGAAGACTCCAGTTTGGAGGTGTGCCTCTGGTGGCAGAATATATAGATTACTACTACTAATGGCCAATTGGCTATCCAAAACAAAAACTTAATCAATGCAATTAATCTAATCAAGACATCAAAGGGAAAGAAACACAAGCACGAATTGACAAGACCCATCAATAGTGGAAAGTCAAAATGACAGTTTCTTTTCCACAAAATGGCCAATTGGCTATCCAAAACAAAAATATTACGAAAGCACACTTATACAAATGCATTAAGTTTACCGCCGCAAAAAGGAAATTTTAAGATGAAAAATGGTGATAGTACCCACAATCTATCTTTTATAGCAGAAATAAGAAAAATAATGTATACCCTATATAAAAGTGGGGTTCAAGGGGGTCAAAATTATATAGGCATGTGTCATGATGGAAAGACCAACGAACATTTGGAATGAGTGGATAATTGTCTACATCGCGACGGAAGTAAGTTCGAGGATTGCGGCCGCGTAAAATCGATTTAAGCTCCACCCACGTGGAATTCATTTCACTGACCGTTCCAAGGCGGTTCTTCTGTCGTGGTTTATTTTTGTTATGGTTTGTCTTTGAGTGTGTGTATCGCATATGTGTGTACCGCTTATATATTTTTTTGTTTTGGACAGCCAATTGGCCATTTTGTTGGAAAGCAACTGTCTTTTTGGTTGTCCGCTATTGATGTTTCCATTAGGTTCTAGTTATTTCATATTTGTGTTTCATCCCCTTTGGTGTCTCTGATGGGAGCTGTGGGTCAATTGTATCAATTCCTGACCATTACCTACACTTCTATTTTGAAGAAAAGCAAGTGGTAAGTGGTCGTATATTACCTAAAGGAAAAAAAACTACAATTGGAATAGTCTTTTTTTAATAACTCCAAGTAAACAGGAAAAACAGATACCAAAAGGACATATATAAAATATATCAAACAGAATAATTGAACTAACACGTGCATTCAGCATTTCTAGCACTAATAGCATCGGGGGCTGCAAGCTAGGCACTTACCCACAAGGCACTACAGGTTGAATGAACGTTGAAACAACGTCCACGTTCATTCAATGTTGAGTCAAGGTTGTTTTCCTGCAGATTTATGCATTTTTTTTTTTTTTTGGTTTTGGTTTTACGGCCCTTTCAAGATTATTTCACTCATATCGAGCCGATCGTTAATCAGAGGTGGGCGAAAACCGGAGTACCCGGAGAAAAACCACCTGACCTTCCGTTGCAGAACTTGGCGTCTCACATGTGACCCGAGCGAGGCTCGAACCACAGCGGTGAGAGACCTAATGATCAAGAGTCAGCGCTCTTAACCACTAGGCCACGGAGGCCCGTAGATTTATGCATTAACCACGACAGTAGCAAATGGCCGTCTATTTTCAAATATTTTCAGAGAACATCGGACTTTCAAGTGAATTGTCTGCTTATAAAGACGGTTATTACAAGTACTGGCAATCTCCCAGCAGGCACACGTCGCTCGGCCAACGTCAAATCAACGTCGGTGC
Organism: Lucinisca nassula; assembly: GCA_963580285.1. Taxonomy (NCBI): domain Eukaryota; kingdom Metazoa; phylum Mollusca; class Bivalvia; order Lucinida; family Lucinidae; genus Lucinisca; species Lucinisca nassula. Next base: position 155,075,828 of record OY757016.1, read on the forward strand.
AACGTCACGACGTTGCACCGACGTAGATGTGACGTTGTATAAACGTCATGATGTTGATGTGACGTCACAATTACATCATGTGCCTGCTGGCTGTTACTATGGGCAAAAATAAGAAACAAAATGCAAACTCGTATCAAGGTACATATATACTCCACCTTTACCTTAATAACTCATAGATTTCAGTGCATTTTTCTTACTGTATTAATTTACAGCAACATATCACTTATAGCTCATTCAACATGTCTGATTACAACTAATGGAGTTCTTCTTATAGCCCTTAACCCATTGATAAAAATGGAATCTCCCACATAACTTTGGAGTGGTCCATTTCCAATTATAGGGGTGCCAGGTTTGTCCTGTAGGCGGTATCTTTTGCAAAAATGCAAGCACTTTCATCAAACAGTGTAGACCCAGATCAGACGCCGCGTTTTGCAGCGTCTGATCTGGGTCTGCATTGTTTGCCAATGTCCCAAAGAGGGTCGCTTGGTATATATGAGTTATGATGCCAATCACAACAACAGTTGTCTGGTTTGTTGTCTGCTGGTTACTTAAAAAGTCTTAGTTGCAATCAGTGCGGAGCAAGATCAGGGTCCACACTGTTTACATGTATCCAATTAATACATGTTTGGTAAGTTTGCAAGAAGAAGCAGTAGACTATATAAGCAGACAACATTTTCATCGGCAGTTTTTCTTGACATCTGCAGGGTTAAGGCTGCATGATGCTCTCACGCAGAGCTGAATCCGGCCCACACAGGAGTACTGGTAAACCGCTTAGAGGATCAAAGCCTGTCTGTCCAGGCAAAGCGGTGCGAGTCGGATCGTCCATGCTTATAAACCCTATTGGTTTTATTCGGCCACAGGGCTTAAGATGTCATTTCATCTCAATGTCGGGTAAAAGTCCCACAAAATTAGAAGCAACGTCTCCAAAATGACCTTTACAGTGTTGACGGGGACGTCAAACCTCGAATCAAGGTCACAACCATCACTTACTGATGCTCGCGGGGATCGAACCGGCTACTTCTCGATCTCAAGTGCAATGCTTTACCACTGAACCACAGCACTCTGTATTAATGGTTGAACATGGCAATGGGAAAATAATTCATTTTGTTATTGTGTTGAAAGCATCATTACTTCCAATGATAAATAGATAGGCTGCATGATGCTTCCAAGCAGAGTTGAAACCAACCACACACGAGTACTGGTAAACTGCTTAGAGGATATAAACCTGCCCAGGCAAAGTGGTGTGCTTATAAACCCTGTTGGTTTCATTTGGCGACAGGGCTTGAGATGTCATTTCATTTCAATGTCAGGTAAAAGTCCCACAAAATTGGAAGCAAAGTCTCCAAAATAACCTATACAGTGTTTACGGGGACGTCCAACCTCAAATCAAACAGACAGACAAAACAAATCTTTCATTGCCTCCACCCATATTTTCCAGTGAAGCAAACCACAACAAAACCATCATCAATGACATGGATAGCCTTGAATACATGTACCACTAAGGTTGTTTATCATATGACATCGCGTCTGAGGGTATAATAACGCCATGTAATATTTTCGATAATCCACTAGTGGATTAAATATGCAAATTAGCTAGATACGTCCCGTAACGTTACATGTACGACGTACTTAACGACGTCGCGTTTACTAATGGCGGAATATTGATATTTTTGTAAACAATCGAATATATAATGCGTTTTAAATGTCATATGACAAATAGAGGATCTTGCATTCGTGCTCATGTATTATTGAATTTATTAAACTCGTTGAGGAAAAGGGATAAAATGCTTGGCAAAGCCTCGCATTTTATCCCTTTTCCTCAACTCGTTTAATAAATTCAATAATGCATGAACACTTATGTAAGATCCTCTATTTCTTTAACAGTCACCTCTGTATCACACTGACCCACTTTGTACATTTTTTATATACTTTTTCAAAACTTCATCACATTCTCTATGTGTGAATAAAACAGAAACAAATGCTGTACAAGTTTCAAAACAAAACAAAACACTTTGGAGTTCACAACGCTGCACAAATTCATCAACAAACAAGCATACATAAGAAAGACACAAACATGAGATATTTTCTTTCATGTGTCGCAAGCAGTTTTATGATGAAAAATATTAATATTTTTAGTGTGTCTACATCTAACTTTAAAATATAGATTGTGGATACTTGTTAGAACCACCTCATTCCTCAATGGGGCGGTTCTAACGTGTATCCACAATCTATATTTTGAGCAGAAATAAAAAATATCACAATTTTTCATCCTAAAATTTTCGTTCTTTCGGCGATAAAATTTACAGTGTATTTTAGTAGATGGGTTTTCATGATGCTATATCAAAATTTGATTTACAATGGTTTTCATAACACAAACGTGTTAAAGTGTAGGAATGTGAAATCAGCAGTGAGGTAGTGTGCAAGTAGGAACGCTGATATATTAAAAAGTCTTCACTCTATTCAAGAGGGCAGTGTGGATCTTCCAGTCTGTAATGTGATATGACCTGTATACCGCGATAGTGGACCAGAGCTGCGGTGACAACAAACATATGAAAGATCTGGTGGCTCTGAAACTGAAAATAAACATGTATGTCAGCACAGGTTATGGACAAATGTTACATCTTCAAAGGAGGAAATTCATAAAATGCAACGGCCCTCGCCCATCGGGGCTTGAAGAAATAGATGGGATGCATGATGCTTCCACGCAGAGCTGAAACCGACCCACACACGAGTGGTGGTAAACCGCTTAGAGTATCTGATATGTTCTAGAAAGGGTTATACTTTGGAAGCAAGGAATACACCACAGAACTGGAAAATATGGAGTGTACATGTTTTCTGGGCCAGACTAGCTAGTTTCGGCCATTTAGGCCTTATAGGTGACCCTCAAATATTTTCAAAATTCCAGAATGGAACCAATGATCCCAAAGGGCAAGAAAATATAAACTACACTATGATGTAGGACAGGGAGACTTTTTACGGCCGCCACACATTCCCAGACAACAGCTGTAGTGACGTCAAATATGTTCTAAAAAGGGTTATCCTCGGAAGCAAGGAATACACCACAGAACTGGAAAATATGGAGTGTACATGTTTTCTGGGCCAGACTAGCTAGTTTCGGCCATTTAGCCCTCATCAGTGACCCTCAAATATTTTCAAAATTCCAGAATTGGACCAATGATCCAAAAGGACAAGAAAATATAAACTACACTATGATGTAGGGCAGGGAGACTACCCAGGCAAAGGGGTGCAAGTCGGACCGTCCATGCATATAAACCCTATTGGTTTCATTGGGTGACAGGGCTTGGGAAGTCATTTCATCACAATGCCAGGTAAAAGTCCCACAAAATTGAAAGCAACGTCTCCAAAATGACCTTTACAGTGTTGACGGGGATGGTAAATCTCAAATCAAACAAACAAAATCATAAAATGCAAAAAGGGTTTTACCTTCAAATGAGTCAATCTTTCCTTCGAGAGTAGACTACTTAATCGAAGGGCTTCATAAACTCCGGAGTTGAAGCCCCCTAGTAGTTTTACTATTGACCCAATGCGATCGTTCTTTTGCTGTGTCTTATATGTTAATTGGGCCCCGTCAAGGGATTTTGGTACTTATCGCCTTTGCGAGCAGCGAAGGTTCAGGCGAGCCTGCGCATCCGCGCAGTCTCGCCAGAACCTTCGCTGCTCGCTCATACAAGCAGTGAATCAAGAGGAACCTTCAGACAGAAAGCCATATCCCTGGCCCCTTTGAATGGCTGGGCATGCGCAGTTAAAATTTGTCACGACAGAATGCTCGAAGACACAAATTCGCTTGGCGGGGCTCAATTGGCTTTCTGCCGTTGGTTCATAGTTCTTCTGTTTTAGTGTGTGCCTCCATGTCTTTTTAGGTGACGTGAGATGGCGGCATTCTTTGTTTAAGAAATAGATCAGCTCTAGGAGTGATTTATGGAGTTATATATCACTGCTTGGAGGTCAGTTGTAATGTAGATCAAATCACGATACGCGCTCGTGATTTGTCTACTTACAACTGACCAACAAGCTGTGATATATCACTCAATAAATAACAACACTAGAGCTATTCTATTTCGATTCTAACACACTAAAAGTCGACGAGAATGCTAGTGATTCCATCAGATTCTCCCTACCTTCCACCGTTGTGTGAAGTTATTCCGCCAATATAACTGACTGTATCACATGCGATTACCCCTTTGCATAACATTTCTGATACAAGAAAACGACGTTACACAATCTAACGTCAAGGTAACAATGAATGAGGTTATGAAACTCTAAAAAAGGCGGCTCTTCGCGACGCACTCCTCCGCCCAGTGATTTATCACTCAATATCTCACCAGATTTATCCATTGGCTATACAGGCGACCAGTGTTAGAATTCTATTTCATATTTGTGTTTCTTTCCTTTTGGTGTCTCTAATAATTATATCGATTCCTGATCATTGCCTCCACATCTTTTTTGATTGTGACCTTTATTACTGGTTCAATTTACAGACAAAATGACGGGAAAGCGGGAGTTATCCCCATTGTGAAAATTGTGAAAATATATCCAGGGTCCAGTTGTTTAAAACTAATAAGTGTCATCTATTTTTCTTACCCATATGTCAAATTTTCCGGGATAGAGTTTCTCTGGTATCCGAAAAGCGTAGAGTAAAGCACCAGCTATGTACAAAGCTGCCATTAGTAACAAATATCCCATCCCACACTCGTATAAAGCAACATCCAGTCCATCAGCCGTAACAAAGTGGATGGCAGGAATTACTCCAGTTAAACCAAGGGCGATGAATAAGCCTACAAAACAAAAGTAAACAGCTATGATGCCAGATAACCTTTCATTGAACTCAAAAGGAATGATGTGTTTCACATCAAAACAATGAATATGCACTAAAACTGGTGCTATAGTTTTAGGTTTTGACTTTATATTGTGAAATATTCGGCACGAAATCATATGGCGAAGGACGCACGAGCTTGCGAGTGCGTCTTCATCATACGAAAGGGTGCCGAATTTTTCCCAATATTAAGTCAATAATCTTTTTATTTTATCATATGACGTCGAGTTTGAGACTGTAATTACATGCACGCCAAGTAATAAATTTGGATTAAATATGCAAATTAGTTAGATACGCCCAGTAACGTTACATGTTCGACGTCCTTAAAATTACTTATGGTGGAATATTGACATTTTCAGTTAACAAATCGTGAATAAAATGCGTGTTAAATGTCATATGATAACAAGATCTGTCGCATGACAGCATAGTTCACCTGTTTCGCGCCTTCGAGATATAAGGTGAAACTATTGAACCATGAAATATAGACCACAATGACCTACATATATTTTAAGGTCAATCATCAGGTCACATGGAACATATATTCCAGATATTACATTATTTCAGAATCAAATTGTGTCTGAATTATAAGGCTAATCATTGAACCTTCAAAATAGGTCACACTGACCTAGTTATATTTCTATGTCAATCATCTGGTCACAGGGAATTGTATATTCAGATATGAAGTTTCTCCATCCAATAGTATTCAAGATATAAGTCAAAATCATTGAACTATGTAAAAAAGGTCACACTGACCTAGATATATTTTGAGGTCAATCATCTGGTTGCATTGAAGTAAAATCCCAGGTATAACATTTTGTTATCAAAATATTATTCAAGATAATAGGCAAAATCACTGAGCCATGAAATATAGGTCACACTGACCTAGATATATTTTGAGGTCAATCAGCAGGTCACATGGATCTAATAATCAAGGTATGACATTTCTTTATCAAATAATATTCAAGATAATATGCAAAGTCAGTGAACCATGAAATATAGGTCACACTGACCTAGATATCTTTTGAGGTCAATCATGGGGTCACATGGAACTAATAATCCAGGTATGACATTTTTTCCATCAAATAGTATTCAAGAAAATAGGCAAAATCACTGAACCATGAAATATACGTCACAGTGACTTAAGATATATTTGGTGGTCAATTATCGGGTCACATGGATCTAATAATCCAGGTATGACATTTCTGCTTCGAATAGTAGTCAAGATAATAGGCAAAGTAACTGAACCATGAATATAGGTCACAGTGACCTAGATATATTTTGAGGTCAATCATGGGGTCACATGGCACTAATATCCAAGGTATGACATTTCTCCAACACATAGTCTTCAAGATATAAGGCAAAATCAATGAACCATGAAATATAGGTCACAGTGACCTAGATATATTTTGAGGTCAATCATGGGTCACATGGTACTAATATCCCAGGTATGACATTTCTCCAACAAATAGTCTTCAAGATATAAGGCAAAATCACTGGACCATGAAATATAGGTCACAGTGACCTAGATATATTTCGATGTCAATCATGGGGTCACATGGTACTAATATCCGAGGTGTGACAATTTCTGCAACAAAAAGTCTTCAAGATATAAGGAAAAATCACTGGACCGTGAAATGTAGGTCACCATGACCTTCACCCTTTTACACTTGAACCAATGTCACATGGTTGGCTGATATATAACCCATTGTGTTTATAACTTGTTTGTATATTGGACACATATATAACAAATTACAAAGGTGTCCTAGATTTTGACCCCTAGCCCCACCCCATCCGTCCTCCCAGGCATGAACCCAGGGGTGTGTTGTCTTGGAATCTCAGAAGACACGCCCGGGTATCCAACTTGTAAAATATGAATCCTTTGTGATGAGTGTCTGTTGAGATATAAGCAATTCAAAAACTTTAACACAGTTTTACAGAGATGTTCTAGATTTTAACCCCTAGCCCCACCCCGGGGTCTGTTGTCTTTGAACACCAGAAGACCCTCCCAGGTACTTAAGTTCCAAATATGAGTGCTCTGTGATGAGCGACTGCTGAGATATAAGCATTTGAAAAACTTTAACGCAGTGTGACGGGAACGCACACGCACACACACATTAATTACACTCGTTGGGGGGGGTGGGGGGGATGTGTGTCTTCGGAAAAGAGATTAAATGCGAGGCTTCACCGAGCATTTGATCCATTTTCTTCAACTCGTTTAATAAATTCAAAAATAATTCATGACCGCTCATGTATACTCTAAATTTTAACTGTCTACTAAAAATCAACCTTGACCGGCCTTGAAATCTCAACGCCAAATGAGATTATATATACCTTCAAGCGGCCTGAAATGGAAGCTAATGCAGGTCAGTGTTTCCCTACATTTTGAAAAAAAAAAAAAAAAACAATGGCCAAAAAGTGCAAATGACGTTCCCGTTGGTGGATGTGACGTCATATAAAAACGTTTATCGACGCAGGACGCCATTTTTCCGGATTATTCTTCATATTTCTTTCAAACTGCTCCCTATTTCCTTAACGATATTATTCAAAATCTAAACATATTACAGGTATGTCATATTTACAGGGTAACTTGGGCTTTATGCACTTAGTCACAGTCTGCATTCGTAATATGAGCCCCGCCAAGCGAATTTGTGTCTTCGAGCATTCCGTCAGGACAAATTTTAAATGCGCATGCCTAGCCATTCAGAGGGGCCAGGGATATGGCTTTCTGTCTGAAGGTTCCTCTTGATTCACTGCTTGTATGAGCGAGCAGCGAAGGTTCTGGCGAGACTGCGCGGATGCGCAGGCTCGCATGAACCTTCGCTGCTCGCATAGGCGATAAGTACCAAAATCGCTTGACGGGGCCCATATAGAAGATATTTGATTTTCTCAATCTACTCGTGAAACTATTCCTTTTGGTTTTCTTTCGGTGAAATAAAATCGACATTCATGATTACTCGTGAAAATACTACTTTCGGTGTTCAAATTAAAACGAGAAACGATCGAGAGCAGATCCTAAATTCTTCCCACAATATCACTAGGGAAAGAAATGGAAACCTGGAGTGACGACAGTAAACAAAACGGACAACAGGTAAACCGAGTCAGCAGCTCTTTCCCAACCAGGTGGTCACTCGAGTATCCAAACGTAACTAAAAAGTAGCAATATACATAGTTTGGGAAAGAATCAGAATCACCAACATGACAAACATTAAACTGGAAGGACAAACATAACTAAAATGAACAACCAGAAAGGAGGAAGAATCAGAATAATCAACGTAACAACATATATGATTAGGGAAAGAATCAAAACCACCAACACGAAACATGAAGGAACCACAGCAAAAGCAACGCCTTGGAACGGTCAGTAAAAATTACAAATCGATCTTTCACTGAAAAAATATCAAATTTTTCTGTTTCTTGTATGCTTTAAACTGTAATTATTAGTTCAATTTCCTTCACCACAAAGAGCACGCTTTTTCCATTGTGTTGAGGTGTTCAGGTGACGTCAGACACGCCGCATTATTGTACAGCGGTGTACAATGTCGCCAAAAACCAACAATCAAAGCATCTCAGCAGAAATAGCAATACGAAAACAGGCCTATAACAGGCCTAAACTCATTTTTGATTTTTATTTTAGATATATAAGTCTGACCCCCTTTAACCTTATTTTTCAAAGCAAATTTGGGAATTTACTGGGGTGACCTTCATTTTAGGGTGTGATGTCATAAGCAACCTTTCAATTATCGTACCTGCCCTAACTCCTCTGTACTCCGGTTGAGCGAACTTCTCCCATAACGACACAACAATACACGAGAGTCCCAGTAGTAGGATGGCAACCAGGTAAAACAAGTGGGTCCTGAGCCGACAGTAGAAACTGTAGTAGAGCCAAGGGACGAATGAACCCATTACCATCAGAGCTATCCCACAATAATCTAATCTGTTAATAATGATATTTTGTTGTTTTATCATATACCTACACGTTAACGGGTTTTCCGTCACAACAAAAACAAAATCCCGTGTCACGTTGTTCGGGTTTTCCGATTCCATATCACCGTCACGAAAACACCCCTATATACTTTTGACCCCATTGAACTCCACTTTTATATGGTAAATATGGTCTAGAAAGGGTTATCCTTTTGAAGCAAGGAATACACCGCAGAACTGAAAAATATCGTGTGTACATGTTTTCTGGGCCAGACTAGCTAGTTTCGGCCGATTAGCCTCATCAGTGTCCCTAAAATATTTTCAAAATTCAATAATGGAATCAATGATCACAAAGGACAAGAAAATAAACTACACTACGATGTAGTGGGGTTTACAGGGGTAAACCTTATTTTTCTTATATCCACTCTAAAAATAGATTGTGGGTACTCGTTTGAACGCCTCCATGAGGCGGTTCTAACGTGTACCCTCAGTCTATATTTAGAGCAGAAACTAGAGCTGTCAGTGAAACTGACTAGGGCCCCGGCAGCGCTATCAGAGAAGTAAAAATTTGTGGACGGACAGACAGACAGACAGACAGACAGACAGACAGACGGACGGACAGAGTGATTACTATAGGGCACCCACACTTTCTGTGCGGGGCCCTAATAAGAAAAATATCACCATTTTTATTGAAAAAATTTCACTTTTTCGGCGGTAAAATTTACAATGTATTTGAATAGGCGTGTTTACATAATGCATCCTTGCAAGCTCTTAGCCCCGGCATTTGATGCAACGTTTCAAACCAGCCATGTGAAACGCGGAGAAATGATAACGTCACTTACGCACAGAACGTAACGTCTAACTTTCCTGCTAGTCATTACGAAAATACGCCTATACAAATACATTGTAAACTTTACCGCCGAAAAAAAACTAAAATTTCAAGATGAAAAATTTTTTTTTTTTTTTTTTTTTTTTTTGTTTTTTTCTTATTTCTGCTCTAAAATATAGATTGTGGGTACTCGTTAGAACCGCCTCAAATATTTTTTTCTTATTTCTGCTCAAAATCTAGATCGTAGGTACTCGTTCGAACCGCCTCAATCTATATTTTAGAGCAGAAATAAGAAAAATAAGGTTTACACCTGTAGACCCAAGTTTTACTCTATAAAAGTGGGGTTCTAGGGGCTCGAAATTATAAAGGTCTGCTTTCGTGATGTTACTTTTGAAAAAACAACACTGGAAGAAAAGAAAGGTATATACAGATAATAACTAGACAAAAGTGCCCAGTGGGGCACGTATACCCCCGGCCAGTGCCGAACTACAAAGGGAAATAACTCTAAAAGGCCTGACCCCTTGGCCCTCATTTTCTTTCCCACAATACAAGTAGTCATACGGATCATGTGTGCAAAAATTTCAAGTTTCTATGTGAAGCAGTTCCTGAGATATCTTTGACACAAAATAATTGTTTACGGACACACAGACGGAAAAGACAAAAACTATATACCCCCATGGCATACGCCGGGGGTATAAAAATATTGTTATTTTATTAACAGTATAAGACTTCATACCGAGGCCCCGTTTTTGAAGTTACATCCATCTATTGTAGACGGGTTTGTTTCATGCAAAATTTATGATAAACGCGATGGCTTTGATTCTTAGATTGTACATTTTCCTTTCTTGAATGGTGATGTTCCTCCTGCGGCATCCTATGGCGTTTATATTTCGCAATTTATTCGATTTGTCAGATTGTCCAGTCATGTAACTGACTTCAACACTCGTAATAAATTGTTAACTGCTAAACTTCTTAATCAGAGTTATCGGCAAAGCATTTTCTAAATTTTATAGACGTCATTCCGATTGAATTTTAAAATTCAATGTTGGACTAAAATTTCTTCCGCAACACTGTCTATCGGATTTTATGTTGACTTCGTATATAAATTCAGAAAAATATATACTTGCAATAATTTCAGTACCTAATTTCGTAAAAATATTCTTCGATATAAAAAGATTGGGTACAAAATAAATATTGTACGGCAGGCAGCATGCATGGCAGTTTACCCAATCATGGCTGATAATTTTGCTTCCCTCTTTACTTGCACGCCTCACATTCTATGACGATTCCAGCGTTTGTTTTGTTTGTTTGGTTTGAGGGTTAACGCCCCCGTCGACCTGTAAAGGTCATTTTGGAGACGTTGCTTCCAATTTTGTGGGACTTTTACCCGACACTGAGATGAAATGACGTCTCAAGCCCTGTCGCCCAATGAAACCATAGGGTTTATTAGCATGGACGGTCTGCCTCGCACCTTGGTTCCTGGACAGGCTAAGATCCTCAAGCGGTTTACCAGTACTAGTGTGCGGACCGGATTTAGCTCTGCGTGGAAGCACCATGCAGCTCATATATTTCTTCAAGCCCCTATGGGCGGGGCTGCACGATTCCAACATAGAGGCTTACATAATTATGTAATGTTGGTTGGTACCTGATGCTCTGTCCCCGGTTTGGGCATTTGGCTTTCTTTTGCTCCAGCATTTCAGTGGTAATGGTGAATATTTCCATAAAGTCTCAGCCTCATAGACCATATCGTTTTTGAGAAGATGATTTTTAGCATTTTTGTCTATTTTGGGGGGCATTTTGGTTTCCATGGCAAACAGTAAAAGTGAGCAGTTGGCCTAAATTCATATGGCAGGTAGATGAGCGCTTAAAAATATTTCTATGAAAGTTATGTCTCATTATCTGCAAAGGTGTGGCAGTAAATTCCACTTTTCAATATTCCCAATTATAAGTCAATGGAAATTCTTAGTTGCCATAGTAACAAAACCAAAGGACCCCATTTAAAAAACAACAAAAAAAAAAAAAACAACACAAAACCTGTAAAGGCAAATATGGTGAATATTTCCATAAAGTCTTAGCCCCATAGAACGCATGGTTTCTGAGGAGATGATTTTTTAAGTATTTTTGTTTTCTTTTTTTTCAGTTTGGTTTTCATGGCAACCAGTAAAAATGAGCAGTAGGCCTCAAATCATATGGCAGATAGTAGATTGCATAAGAAACATTTCTATGAAAGTTTTGGTCAAAATATCTGCAAAGGCTTGGCAGTTAATGCCATTTTTCAATTTTCCCCATTATAAGTACTTAAGTTGCCAAAGCAACAAAACTAATGGGATGAATTTCACAAAAAAACACAAGCTTTCAATCACCTAGCCAAAGGGTGCTACAGATAAATTTGTGCTCAGTCGGCCTAGTGGCTTCAGATAAGATGTCGTTTATAAGTGTTGATGGCCGACAACTGCCTCCTATCCTATAAACCCCCCCCCCCCCCCCCGGAGCTTTCAGCTCTGGTGAGCTAAAAACATGATTATAATTAACTGCTACCTGGATTTGGTACAAATGGTGTCTATACGGGGTCAGTGATGGCCATGTGGACATAAGCACCCTAACGTTGCTTGTATAGACTGATAAACAATCCACCCAAAATAGCAATGTCACATTACAAAAACATGCCTATACAAATACATTGTAAACTTACCCCCAAGAAAACGAAAATTTTTAAGATGAAAAATTGTGATATTTTCTCTTATTTCTGCTCAAAATATAGATTGTGTGTACACGTTAGAACCGCCTCATCGAGGCGGCTCTAACGAGTACCCACAATCTATATTTTAGAGCAGAAATAAGAAAAATGAGGTTTACCCCTGCAAACTATATAAAAGTGTGGTTCAAGGGGGTCAAAGTTATATAGGCATGTTTTCGTGGTGAATGTCATAACCTACTTGTTAAAGAACCCCTTGACGCTCTGAGAGTGACAGAAGACTGTGTGGAAGACCCAAGAGAAGCCGAGACAGAGTATAGCACACACAAAGAAGACGGCGTGTACGGCGATGTCCTGCCACATCCAGTCTATATACTTGGTTGTTAGTACATACACTGCTAAAGACATAAACCCCAACATTCCTGTAAATAAACCAAAACAAAGGTAGCTCTAACAATCCTGTACATCATGAAAACGCGCTTGTATAATTTTAATTATACCCCCGGCATACGAAGTATGTCAGGGGGTATATAGTTTTCGTCTTTCCGTCCGTTCTTCCGTTTGTTAGTTCGTTCGTTCGTTCGTTCGTTCGTTTGTTCGTTCGTTCGTTCGTTCGTTAGTTCGTTCGTTCGTTCGTACTTCCGTCCGTCCCACCGTTCGTCAACCTTTATGTAAAAGTTTTGCGTTAAACCTTTTTGACAGCTCATATCTCTGTAACCACATGTTAGATTCTCTTCATGTTTGGTAAAGGATATCTCTATAGCATTACCTTTCATATGGAATATCTAAGCCCCTCGGTCAAGCCCCTGGGTAGGCTGTCTGTCTGTCCGTCTGTCTGTTCATCTACTTTTACGTCAAAGCTTTGTGTTAAACCTTTTTCATTGCTGATATCTCTGTAACCACATGTTAGATTCGCTTAAGGTTTGGTAAAGTATATCTCTATACCATTACCTTTCATATGAAATATCTAAGCAACTGGGTGGGCTGTCTGTCCGTCTGTCTGTTCATCTACTTTTACGTCAAAGTTTTGTGTTAAACCTTTTTCATTGCTGATATGTCTTTAACCATATGTTAGATTCTCTTCATGTTTGGTAAAGTATATCTCTATACCATTACGTTTCATATGGAGTATCTAAGCCCCTTGGTCAAGCCCCTGGGTGGGCTGTCTGTCCGTCTGTCTGTTCATCTTTTTTTACGTCAAATTTTTGTGTTAAACCTTTTTCATTGCTGATATCTCTGTAACCACATGTTAGATTCTATTCATGTTTGGTAAAGTATATCTCTATACCATCACCTTTCATATGGAATATCTAAGCCCCTGGGTCAAGCCCTGGGTGGGCTGTCTGTCCATCTGTCTGTCCATCTACTTTTACGTCAAAGATTTGTGTTAAACCTTTTTCATTGCTGATATCTCTGTAACCACATGTTAGATTCTCTTCATGTTTGGTAAAGTATATCTCTATACCATTACCTATCATATGGAATATCTAAGCCACTGGGTCAAGCCCCTGGGTGGGCTGTCTGTCTGTTCATCTACTTTTACGTCAAAGTTTTGTGTTAAACCTTTTTCATTGCTGATATCTCTGTAACCACATGTTAGATTCTCTTTATGTTTGGTAAAGTATATCTATAAACCATTAACTTTCATATGGAATATCTAAGCCCCTGGGTCAAACCCTTGCTGGACTGTCTGTCCGTCTGTCTGTTCATCTACTTTTACCTCAAAGTTTTGTGTTAAACCTTTTTCATTGCTGATATCTCTGTAACCACATGTTAGATTCTCTTCATGTTTGGTAAAGTATATCTCTATACCATTACCTCTCATATGGAATATCTAAGCCCCTGGGTCAAGCCCCTGGGTGGGCCGTCTGTCTGTTCATCTACTTTTACGTCAAAGTTTTTTGTTCAACCTTTTTCATTGCTGATATCTCTGTAACCACATGTTAGATTCTCTTCATGTTTGATAAACGATTTCGTGATGCATTTCCCTGCCCCCCACCTATGGTGACCTTGACCTCAAGGTCACGGACTTAGAAATTTTACATTTGGTTAAAGTTTTATGACAAAGTTTATAGATGCCTGTATGTTCTAAACTCTAAGAAAAAATCAACTGATACTTTCATCAATGTTGCATACCAGTCCAAAGTTTTCATTGATGCATACCCCACCCTGCTGCTTCATTAACTTTGATCCCTCACTCCCTTGGTCCATTTAGAAATTTTATGTTTGGTTTAGCTTTTACAAGCACATTTATAGATTCTTATAGCTTCTTGACTTCATTCATATTACATACAAGCTCGAAAGATATATCAGAGGGTGGCACTGGCCGGGGGTATACGTGACCCACTGGTCGCTTTCTCTAGTTTGTCATGCGTGTAAGTTGTTGGTTTTGTTTGATTTGAGGTTTAACGTCCCGTCAACACTGTAAAGGTCATTTTAGAGACGTTGCTTCCAATTTTGTGGGACTTTTACCCGAAATTGAGATGAAATGACATCTCAAGCCCTATCGCCCAATGAAACCAATAGGGTTTATAAGCATGGACGGTCTGACTCGTGCACACCGCTTTGCCTGGGCAGGCTTAGATCCTCTAAGCCGTTTACCAGTATTCGTGTGCGGGTCGGATTCAGCCCTGCGGCACGGGAAGCATCATGAAGCCCATCTTTTACTTCAAATAGGGGGCCGACGAGTAAGTCGTATATTTAGCCATCTGTCAAGAGGGGTACACCACACATGGCATATAAAGAAGCAACTTCTCCCTCTCTCTCTCTCTCTCTCTCTCTCTCTCTCTCTCTCTCTCTCTCTCTCTCTCTCTCTCTCTCTCTCTCTCTCTCTCTCTCTCTCTCTCTCTGTGCCACAGTTTTTTTGTTGTTTGTTTTTCATTGGAACTTCACATTCTAGTTGACTTTCCTTCGTCAAACCATTCACTATATTATGTAAGCTCCATGTGGCTTCAGGAGATGCCACATACAGTAGAACTTCAATGATTCGAACACCTTTGGGACCATGAAAATCTGTTCGAGACGGGTAGTTCGAGCCACTCAGGGTTACTGCCAGGAGGTATAAGGAGATCCTTTTTGACATATTTTTGGTGTTCTATGAAGAAAATGTATGATGTGTGTACTCATTAGAATCGCCTAATCGAGGCGATTCTAATGAGTAACCACAGCATACATTTGTAAGTACAAATGAGAAAAATGAGAAAACCTCTTAAATTATCCCCACTATTTCTTATGTACAGGATTTCTCTAGGGGCTCAAAAAGGAGTTCGACTCAGCCATGGTAAACGAGCAACGAACGGTGTTCAAGCCATCGGAGTTTTACTGTATAAGCTTCTAGCTTAGCATCAGATCCTGAATTATATTGTATGTACAGTATTTTCATTCTGTATCCGAATCAGAATTGTTACTGGTGACACGTCAAATGATATTATTGTTTAAAAGAAATAAATATTGTTTAAAGCAAAGGTGGCTCCATTTTCCTTTAACCTTATCCCGCTGCATAAATTAATTCAGCTACACCCATTTACATTTCAACCAATCAAATTACTCGATGTAATTTATTCATTAAGCCGGCCTCGGTAGCTCAGTCGGATGCGCGTCTGACTGGTGATCAGGAGAATGCGGGTTCGAATCGTAAGTTATGCAAGAACAACGATCACCCATGGCTATTTCATTGCATTAACATTTGCCGGATCCCTCGGAAGATATTTGAACATTCGGTCTGGTGGTCTCATGTTCAAACAGCTTCCTCGGGACCCGGCGAATGTTAATGCAAGAAAAACCATGGTTGATTGTAAGTTATGCAAGAACAACGATCATCCATGGCTATTTCATTGCATTAACATGTGCCGGATCCCTCGGAAGATATTTGAACATTCGG
This sequence comes from Lucinisca nassula, assembly GCA_963580285.1. Taxonomy (NCBI): domain Eukaryota; kingdom Metazoa; phylum Mollusca; class Bivalvia; order Lucinida; family Lucinidae; genus Lucinisca; species Lucinisca nassula. The sequence continues at coordinate 155,091,987 of OY757016.1, forward strand.
CCTGGCGGTCTCATGTTCAAACAGCTTCCTCGGGATCCGGCGAATGTTAATGCAATAAAAACCAGGTTGATCCCTATATTATTTCATCGAATGAACACCAAAACCAGTATTTTCACGAGTGGCGTAGCCACGAGTGAAAATACTAGTTTTGGTGTTATGAGTGAATTGTTTGTTTGTTTTGGTTGATTTGAGGTTTAACGTCCCCGTCAACACCGTAAAGGTCATTTTGAGACGTTGCTTCCAATTTTGTGGGACCTTTACCCGACATTGACATGAAATGACATCTCCAGCCCTGCTGCCCAACGAAACCAATAGGGTTTATAAGCATGGACGGTCCGACTCGCACCGTATAGCCTGGGCAGGCGTAGATCTCTAAGCGGTTTACCAGTACTCGTGTGCGGGTCGGTTTCAGCTCTGCGTGGAAGCATCATGCAGCCCATCTATTTCTTCAAGCCCCGATGGATGAGCGAAATAAAATTGGATCCTTTCCCTAAAAGAAAAAATCAAATTTTCTGTTTCTTACATGCTTCAAAACGGCAATATTTAGCTTCACTAATCGCGTCACTCGCCCTCAGAGAAACCAACTTTGTTCCCTGCTAGTTTCGCGTCAATTTAGTGGTGTCCAACGTATTTACTGGGTATAATAGTGGGTGTAAACTAAAAGTTTGCACCTGAGAAATAGCCAGGGATGGCATTTTTATGAATGCTCACTTAAATAATTGAGAGCTTAGTTTCCCAAAGGAGGTGCGGACAGATTTAACGTCGCACGACAGAATACGTGACGTCAGCGTTCAAAATGATGTCATTAACGTCCTCATGACGTGTGAACGGGCTCAACGTCAATTCTAATACAGTTCATTAATTTTCGATAAAAACTGACCACATAGGGGTAATATGATTGAAGAAAAGAGTATTCCCAAACGTTTTAATTAATCCAGCTTTGCACAACCCATACCAGAATTTAATAGGCTTAAATTCACCGCAGTACGAATGCTGTTCTTCAACTTCTCTTTAGACAAAATATAGTCCCAAATGGCGGAGGCAGATTGCAAAAAGAATTATAGCAACCGCCTTGGATACCGCTCTACTGCTATATTCCATTGAAAAGCATGTAACAACAACCGTTTATGTTTTAGTTTTTTTGTTTTTTAATGAAAAAAAAAATCCTCTTCATGTTTTGAACCCACTATCCTCTAGCTCAGAGTCCGGTACTCAATCAACCCCACAACTAAGCTTGCTAGGAAAGTAATGGATGTAATATAGAGCAAACGTCGGAATAAACTTAAGTTTGCGGCGTCTGATCTTGGCCTGTACTCTGAACATTAATGAGAAAAACAGTTTTCTCATGCGCAGGCTTAATTAAGCAAATGCTTATTAATTTGTTTAACACTATTTGTTTTCTAAATCATTGATAGTCAGACCAACCGAGTTCTTAATAAGGTGAGAGAAATTGCATTAAGAAAACACGCCTATACAAATACAAAGAACTTTACCTAAAAAATGATTTTTTTAATGATTTGTTTGTTTGATTGGAGGTTTAACGTCCCCGTCAACACTGTAAAGGTCATTTTGGAGACGTTGCTTCCAATTTTGTGGGACTTTTACCCGACATTGAGATGAAATGACATCTCAAGCCCTGTCGCCCAATGAACCAAAAGGGTTTATTAGCATTTTTTTTAATGAAAAATTGATATTATTCTTCTATGAGGCGGTTCTAACGAGTACCAACAATCTATATTTTAGAGCAGAAATAAGAAAAATACGGTTTAGCCGTGTGATGACTACATAAAAGTAGGGTTCAAGGGGGTCAAAATTATATTGGCGTGTTTTCGTGATGTTTTTGTTCAAGGATTCAGCTGAAAACTAGTCATTGTTTTAATCTGCTTTTGGTTTGTTGTTGTTACCACAGGGTAACATTTTTATTCGCCGTCCGCGTCCTACATAACACGTGGCTATACTGATATATTTCTTTCTATTTTCCTTAACATGAACGACAGATGTGAATGTTTTGCTTCCGTAAACTAATATTTCGCAATCCACCCTTCAACAACATATGTTAACCACGACTAAAATATGGTCAATGAAATATTATATCCTAAATACGAACATGAAACTAACACCTGTATGTTTTAAGCTACATTGCGTAACTTGGTAAGTGAACTGAAACTAGAGCTGTCAGAGGATCTGACTATAGCCCCGCTTCAGCGCTGTCAGAGAAGAAAGTTATTTAAGCTGCAGAGAAAACAGTTATGAACAAGAAATAACTGTTGAAAATTTTACATTATCTGGAAAAACTCTAAGAGTTGTGAGCCCTTGTCCGTCATTTCAATGAGCATGATACATTACCAGAATGTCCATGTTTATACTAAATTTCATCTTCCATTTTTCAATGTTCAAAGGGTAATAACTCCTAAAGTAGGCAAATCAGAGTCAGGGTTCCTGCGCTCTGCACATTGTGTCATGGTGCTTTACACTTGTGTGAAGTGTCATGAAAATATCTCAAATGGTTTGTGAGTTATGGAGCCGACACAGTCAAAATTGCCTTTTTAAATGTTCAAAGGGCAATAACTCCTAAAGTAGGCAAACCAGAGTTATGGTTCCTGCACTCTGCACATCATCTCAAGGTGCTTTTCATTTATTTGAAGTTTCATGAAAATATCAGAAACGGTTATGGAGCGGACATAGTTAAAATTGCCATTTTTTAATATTCAAAAGCCTATAACTGAAAAAGTAGACAATCCAGAGTTTGGGTTCCTGCGCTCTGCACACGTAATATGGTGCTTTACATTTGTGTGAAGTTTCATAAAATTATCTCAAACGGTTTTTGAGTTATCGAGCAAAGACGGATAAAATGGATATTTTTCAATATTCAAAGGGAAATAACTCAAAAATTAGGCAATCCAGAGTTATGGTTCCTGCACTCTGCACACCATCTCATGGTGTTTAATGTTTGTGTGAAGTTTCATGAAAATATGTGAATGGGTTTTAAAGTTATGGAGCGGACACGAAAATTGTTAACAGACAGACAGACAGACACACAGAAAATACGAAAACCAGAGTTATGGTTCTTGCGCTCTGCACATTGTCTCATAGTGCTTAACATTTGTGTGAAGTTTCATGAAATTATCTCAAACGATTTTCGAGTTATGAAGCGGACACTGTTAAAATTGCCATTTTTCAATGTTCAAAGGGCAATAACTCCAAAAATAAGCAATGCAGAGTTATGGTTCCTGCGCTCTGCACATCGTCTCATAGTGCTTAACATTTGTGTGAAGTTTCCTAAAAATATCTCAAACGGTTTTCGAGTTATGAAGCGGACACAATTAAAATTGCCATTTTTCAATGTTCAAAGGGCAATAACTCCAAAAGTAGGCAATCCACAGTTATAATTCCTTCGCTCTGCACATTGTCTTATGGTGTTTAACATTTGTGTGAAGTGTCATGAAAATATGTTAAGCAGATACAAAGTTATGGAGCCAACACAAATTAACGGAATCACGGAATTACGGAATTACGGAAAATGTTCAAAGGGCAATAACTCCAAAAGTAGGCAATCCACAGTTATAATTCCTTCGCTCTGCACATTGTCTTATGGTGTTTAACATTTGTGTGAAGTTTCATGAAAATATGTTAAGCAGATACAAAGTTATGGAGCCAACACAAATTAACGGAATCACGGAATGACAGAAGGACATGGCAAATCCAATATAGCCCCACTTTTTCAAAGCGGGGCTATAATAAAATATAGTAATCAATGGTTCGTATATAGTTTTCTCAATCTCAATATTTTATGTTTACAATATTGAGTATGATATGTGTACAGACTGCGATAATATCACCACTCTCATTAGCGACACATCATTACAAAAACACACACATACAAATACATTGTACATTTTACTGGCAAAAAAGCGAAAATTTTCAGATGAAAAATTGTGATATTTTTTCTTATTTCTGCTCAAAATATAGATTGATAAGTAAACGTTAGAACTGCCTCATGAAGGAGGTTCTAACGAGCACTCACAATCTATATTTTATTTTCCATCATACGTCTTTCTTTCTATCTATCATATAACAGTTCGAAAGCCCCCGCCCATAGGGGCTTGAAGAAATATATGGGCTGCATGATGCTTCCACGCAGAGCTGAATCCGGCCCGCACACTAGTACTGGTAAACCGCTTAGAGGATCTAAGCCTGTCCAGGAACCACGGTGCGAGGCGGACCATCCATGCTAATAAGCCCTATTGGTTTCATTGGGCGACAGGGCCTTGTGATGTCATTTCATCTCAATGTCTGGTAAAAGTCCCACAAAATTGGAAGCAACGTCTCCAAAATGACCTTTACAGTGTTGACGGGGACGTTAAACCTCAAATCAAACAAACAAACAAATATAACAGTTCGGTTCACATTTGAACATCGATTGCATACGAGTAAAACCCTACACAAATACGGATCGTGTAAGGGTGGTGTGTGATTGTGGGGAGTGGAGGATTGGGCTCCAGTTGCTGTCCCGATCCGAAGGGCCGCGCACCATGCGATTTAATGGCATATTAGGAGCCTTACGGTGCGGAATTACACCACATATTTTGCTGCTACCACACCGCATATTTTGCTGCTACCTGTTGTTAACCTACCTAGTAAATGTGTCCATATATTGCCCGTCTCTGTATGAATCTTAAAGATTGATTTAAAGCAGGCTGTGAAAGAATTCATGGGTAGACGATGTCCTCTAACCAGGTACTCGTTATCCTGCAAGAAATAAACACACGTACATTTTGTAAGCTCATTACGTCAGTATGCATTTGAGATTCAAACGCTTCGCGGCCACACATAGAAAAGCATACAAAACTATATAACAAGGTCTTTATCACCCAAGTCTTATTTATCTGTTGTGATGACAGAATGCTGGTACCGTGTGGCCATAATCTGCAAAACGGACATTGAAATTAAATCAGAGTTGACCAAGAAAATCCATGATGACGTAAAGAATTGAATTGCTGATTTCAAGCGAGGCAAAGAGAACACTAATAATGCTCCAGGGTCGGGTCACCAAAAACTCTACAATAAATAAATGATTGGTGTGTTAACAGTCCATATTATTGCTAGCACCATGGAGTGTTGGCTTTCTTGAAGCTGCTTTGACCTATATTATGGAAGATGGTTTCCTTGAATGTTGACACTGGATATAACCTAGCTAGTTCCTTATTCTTGCTCAGAAAACATAGGTTGTATGTACTCCTTAGAACCGCGTCGATGAGGCTGCTCTAACGGGCAACCACAATCTATGTTTGGACTAGAAATAAGAAAAAAAAAACATTTGATCCCCTTACACAACAAGCTGACCTCACGTCGATAACAACATATCTTAGGATATAAAAATTACGAAAACATGCCTATTCGAATAAAGTGGTGAATTTTACCACCAAAAAATGAAATTTTCCAGGTAAAAGTCGTTATATTTTTCATATTTCTGCTCAAATAACAAAAATAATGTATACCCCTGTAAACCCAAGTTTTACTATAGAATGGGTCAATATTATTATAAGCGTGTTTTCGTGATGAAGAGAATTGATGGCAATGATCAAGAATCGATACAAATAACCCACAGCTACCATCAGAGACACAAAAGGGAAAGAAGCAGAAACATGAAACAACAGACCCTAATGGAAACATCGATAGTGGAAAGCCAAAAGGACAGTTACTTTCCCACAAAATGGCCAATTGGCTATCGAAAACAAAAAATACAAGCGATACACACACTCAATGACAAACCATAACAAAAAACAAGGGCTGTCACTATAGGTGACCAATGCACCCGGTAGGAGCTCATTTCTGAGTTTTTGCAAAATTTCAAAGGGAGATAATTCAGCCAAAAATGACAACAGAGGTATGGTCCTTGGTAAGAATGTAGCCCTTCTGATGGTGAATTAGTGTGTGAAGTTTCATGGGGCTAGGTCAAATACTTTTGAGTTTATAATCAAGGTTTAAGTTTTTGTGACGGACAGACAGACAAACAAACAGACGTGGCAGACAGACAGACAGACAGACAGGGCAAATACTATATGCCCCCGAATCAAAGATTCTCGGGGGGGGGGGGGGGGGGCATAAAACGCAACAGAATAACCGTCTTGGAACGGTAAGTGAAACGAATTTCACCTTGGGGTTGGGGGTTGGAGGAGGGCTAAAATCGATTGTACGTGGCTACAAGCCGACGCTATTTTAGCACACGGGCCTTTTATTGTAATAGGTGGTTCCCCCTATAGATGTATTATATGCATTACCCTCAAAAACGCATTTTTCCATCTCTTTTTCATCTTTTTCAACTCACCTGTAGCCATTCTGGCAGAGCATGATGGGACACCAAGCTCCACCCCGCTGATATTACTCGGATTACAAATTCCTCCGCCTGCAATGCGGCTTGTTTTGGGATTAACATCAATTCCTCTACCAGACTTGGCTTATCGTGGCTGGAATCCGACAGGGTGCGATTCGCTCGCCGCTGAAATAAACCACATTTTAACCAATTTTGTACTGGAAACCCCAAACCTGGTACCCTGGAAAACAGTGCAGGCCCAGATCAGACGCCGCAGGACGCGGCGTCTGATCAGGGCCTACACTATTTACAAAAAGTTCAGCTATTTTCCAAACAAATTTTGAAGATAACACAACCTGTCATCCCTAAATTTCGAAATGGACCTCTGCCATATATAAGCAGGCAGAATCAGAATCAGAATTGTTACTGGTGACACGTCAAATGACATTCATACAGGCAGTTTCCACTTGATACAAAAACGGTTAACCAACCATGAAAAAAATGGGTAGTACATGAAATCGTGTAGGCGACCATCAAAGACTCAGGCGAGCATGCGCACCAGCGCAGTCTCACCAGTCTTTCCTGCTCGCAGATGTGTAGAGGATATCTTCAGGTAGCTGTGTGCAAGAAGTCATTCTTCTGGTGCTTATAACTGGCTGCACACGCTTGAAGAACATAAATTGGAGAATGCCCAGAAGCATTAGCAAGAGCCCATGTGCATTATACACTACATTCATATTTATATCCTTCTTCGTTGTACATGGTACTCTTCAATATTATTTCTAAGGAGGAGGCCGCGGTTACGGTACAGTACCCAGAGACACCCAGGCTAGACATACGGAACCTGCCTTTTTGCAAAAGTGCAGTCTGTCTCGAAGGTCACTGACCTGTAACAAAGCAATTGCAGTAACACAGTCAGCCATGTCATGTGAAAATCTTTGTACTGCAATAAATTTGCAAACAATGATTCAGATTACCCTGCGAGGCGCCTTTATGTTCGCCATTTGGATAGAACAATATCTCTGGTAACTCGTTCTGCAAGACGCTTGCTGATCTCTGTAGCTGTGTAGGCCGTATTCGTACCGAAGTAAGGTTTGATTGGAACGGGGCTCTAATTAACCCTTTTTGAACCAGATCGAATCTTCCTCCTTATATATAATAGGAGTCCCTTTCAAAATTTAGGGCTCACGGGTTGTGTTTTCATCAAAATTTATGTGGAAAATGACTGAACTTTTAGCAGACAGTGTGATCTGACGCCGCGTTTTGCGGCGTCTGATCTTGGCCTGCACTGTTTGCCAGGGTGCTCGTTTTGGGGTTTCTGGTACTAAATGGGTTTAGCAAACGCATTATGAGCATCTCGTAGGTGCTTGAAGTACATGTATATATATATATATATATTAATCGTCAATGGAATGAAACATCGTTGGGTCGATTGTCTCCGAGTGTAGACTGAAAAATGGTTCTGAACGAGGACTGATTCCTGTACTGTAAGCAAACAGTGTAGACCCTGATCAGACGCCAATTTCTGTGGCGTCTGATCTGGGTCTATACTATTTGCCAAACCCAGCACATGACTCCAGTCAAATTCTATGGATAACACGCTTACGCAACAATCTGACCTCAGGTCGATAACACGAGCGCGGCTATTTTCTTTAAATAACCATTACCTTGAGTGACAGCCAGCTTCTGCGCTCAGTGATTTTGGTTCGATTGACAAACAATCGGCCCAAAAACTGAGTCCTGCAAAATTTAGGCCTTTCACGCGAAACCTGCTTGCGACCAGGTTTACAAACAGGTCTGCTCAACTACACAGAATAGCAAGTGTTTTTGAATTTTTAGATATAGAAACTACAGGAATTGTACTTTATCATAGAATAGAATAGCATAGAAATTATAAAACTACAGGAATTGTACTTTATCATAGAATAGAATAGAATAGAATTTATTTCCAATTTTGGGCCATTCCTGGCATACAATCAATCTGACGTCGTGGATAAGCAGTGGTTAACGTCGTGTAATAAAAATCGTATGACCACACGTGTAATAACACTTTGGCGGGATTAAGTACCATTATGACGACGCCCATGTCAACCATGCATTTTGGGTGTGGTGGTGGGGTGGTAGGTAGGTAGGTAGGTAGCTGTGACCAGAAACACATAACTGTTTTCATGCTCGACTAAGCTGAGCATGAAATTCGCAATGAATCTACACTTGCATGTGTACAATATATTCACTCCAGATTTGCAGATGAAACTTATTCAGTAATCATGTAATTACGGTAGGGGTCTTTAACCTGCAAATGGGTTGATTCTCCTTGCACAGGGGGCCTCCAGTTAACGGGGTGCACTTTGTGTAAATAGTTGTCTTTGATATATATGCAAATGCTAGCTTCAATATTTTGCATTCCGCCATATTTGGAAATATATTAGGGCGTAATTAATCAGTCTATCACAGCCTTAGGCCGGTCATAGCGCATGCTCGGTCACTGCCTGTGTCAGCCTGATCATAAAAAGAACTTGGCATATGGTTTTATCAGATGCTTTTGTTTCATTGTATTTCAGGGCATTTAAAAACTACTATCAAAATTATGCTGAATGATAGTGCTCTGCACCTGTAATAAAGGATCTGAACTTTACGCTTTGTGGTAATTCGTCGTACAATACCCCAAGATAACATGAGCCCTGCCAAGCGAATTTGTGTATTCGAGCATTCCGTCATGACAAATTTTAAATGCGCACGCCCAGCCATTCAGAGGGGCCAGGGATATGGCTTTCTGTCTGAAGGTTCCTCTTGATTCACTGCTTGTATGAGCGAGCAGCGAAGGTTCTGGCGAGACTGCGCGGATGCGCAGGCTCGCCTGAACCCTCGCTGCTCGCGCAGGCGATAAGTACCAAAATCGCTTGACGGGGCCCACATATCCCTGCAAATGCTGCCAATGGAGCATTTTCGGACATCGAATTTTTATCACCGCTGCCGGGGTTCGAACCGGGGACCTCTAGCATCAGAGGCAAGTGCACGTATAACTAAGCTAATCCATGGGTAGAAACCAGTACCAAGTACACGTACCACTAAGACAATCCATGGGTAGAAACCAGTACTGAGGAATGTGGCTAAAGTGTTTATCGATCGATCGATCGACTAACAAAACTGCTATCGGACACATTGACCTGCACAGGGGATGACTCTCCCTGCACAGGGCCTCCAGTTAACGTCTCGATCCAAAATCACGAGTCCAGTATTTTACCACAACACCAATGCGTTTACATGTCCAACTGAATTTGCTGCCCATACATGATAAAATGCAAAAATCTTTACCATTAACCCCTCTTAACAATGGACTAGTGACCTGGCCCTGAGCACAGAAGCGTGGAGATTTTTCTTGATTACAGTAAAACTCCGATGGCTTGAACATCGATGGCTCGTTTACGATGGCTGAGTCAAACCTCTTTTTGAGCCCCTAGAAATAGTGGGGATAATTAAAGAGATTTTCTCATTTTTACTTGCAAATGTATGCTGTGTGTACTCATTAGAATCGCCTCGATGAGGCGATTCTAACGAGTATACACAACATACATTTTCTTCATAGAACACCAAAAAGATGTCAAAAAGGATCTCCTTATACCTCCTGGCAGTAACCCTGAGTGGCTCGAATTACCCCTGTCTCGAACAGATTTTCATGTCCCAAAGGTGTTCGAGCCATTGAAGTTATACTGTATTTTTAAAATGTCGAAGATCGTAAAGACAATCAATCTGTCAATATTAACTTCAAGCACCTGTGGCCCTGGCTAGGTAAAAGTACTAAAATAATTATATGCTCAATGAACAAATTATCCTGGGTATTCACAGTTTTAACCCTTTTTGTACGAAATGGAATAATAATAATAATAACAATAATAATAATCGACCTTATTTATAGAGGGTAACACATTTAGTAAACTAATACTAATCTTCCATGTGGCCCTCTTCAAGCCCTGAATCTTCCTCCTTATAAATAGCAGGAGTCCATTTTTTTATTTTTTTTTAAATAGGAGTGTCAGATTGTGTTTTCTTCAAAATTGATTATGAAAATGGCTGAGCTTTTTCCAAACAGTGTGGGCCCTGGGGCCTGCACTGTTTGCCAGGGTATCCGTTTTGGGGTTTCCGGTACTAAATGGGTTCATGGCCCGTTTTCAATCGAGATATTGTATAAAATATTCTACGGGATAAAATACTTACCCTTCTAAGTACGCCGGCATTAGCAGAGAGACTTCTTCTGAGGTCGGTTTTCTTGACACTGAGATTATTGTTAAACTGATCTGAATCTTCCAGAGATTCTGAGTCCTCTCGCCGCTTTGACTTCTCCCGACTTTTACGGGCTGAACCGTTCGTGTTGAGTGCTGTGGCTACCATGGTCGTTAGATATCACCAGTTTACACCTAGATACAGAATGAAGAAACAAATTTAATGCATTCAAACCTCTGCAAATTCCATCAAGATCTAATACACTTTTCATCGGCACCGTGGCGTGCCGTAACGTGGACGACGCGTTTGACAACGTCTGACGTAAAGTTCCACGATCGTAGATCTAGTAATGGCGCCAGTGAGACGTAACACTTTCTTGCGGTATTCTGACGGGGTTTCCTCGTATTGTTGTGCATCTACAGTTATCCGGTTTTGGCATCGGTACTATGTCATATATGTATAGGGTGACCATTTCCGGGAAACAGGTTCCATACGGTTGCAACAATTTGACGTCTAAAACTTCAAGCGGTAGCTCAGTGGATAGTGCACTGGCATATAAAGCTAGATGCCCCCGGTTCGATTCCCGGCGACAGTAATAAGTGGGGTGTCCGAACATGCTCCGCTGGCATCATTTGCAGGGATGAATGTTACAAAGTGCACCGTCCTTCAGATCGGGGTGCAAACTGGAGAACCCCCCCCCCTCCCCCCGTGCAGGTGGAACCATCCTTTGTGTTGGTAAAAGATCCCTACAGTAACACATGATTACTGTGTAGGCTTTCAACCTGCAAACCTCGAGTGAATGTAACGCATACCTGCGAGTAAAGGTCAAAAGTGACGGATCGCAGTAAGAAAGAAATATGGCTAAATTGGTAAATTGGTGTAACTTGCTTAAACTGCTTTTAAGTAAATTGCGGGCTATCGAAAACAGTTGATGCGTGTGGTAAGTCTATTACGTTTTTCTAATGCAGTGGATTTGTGCATACCTGCCAATATATCACCATACCGCAGTAGACTTTATTTTGTAGTGTTTGAGACGGCACTTGATTCACCATGAAAACACGCATATATAATTTTGACCCCATTGAACCCCAGTTTTATATAGTAAAACTGGTGTTAACAGAGGTAAAACTTATTTTTCTTATTTCTGCTATAAAACATAGATTGTGGGTACTTGTTAGAACCGCCTCATTTTTCTAACGAGTACTCAAAATCTATAATTTGAGCAGGAATAAGAAAAATATCGCAATTTTTCATCTCAAAATTTTCATTTTTTTCGGCGATAATGTGCTTATGTTGATAACTTGTGCGATAAGTGCCCTCTTCTCACGAGTTCGTTCTTTTTACAATACATGTATTTAATTTTATGGTCAAATCGAATTTCAAATTTAAGTTTTATTATTTATTGTTCATCAATCGATCAAAAGTTGCTTACTACATATTAAGCTTCCCGCCTGCTATTATCCACGTGACTTTCGTTATCCAGCTACAGGCTGTTAACCCTTTTTGTACCAAATGGAATCTTCCTGCATATATAGCAGGAGTCCATTTCAAAATTTAGGGGTGTCAGGTTGTGTTTTCTTTGAAATCTATTTGGAAAGGGCTTAACTTTTCGCAAACAGTGTAGGCCTTGATCAGACGCCGTGTTCTGCGGCGTCTGATCTGGGCCTGCACTGTTTGCCAAGGTATCCCTTTAGGGGTTTCTGGTACTGAATGGGTTAATAGCAATGCTGATCTCCCTGTGACGACACAGCGTTGTGAAAAAAAAGCAAAAAAAAAGTATTGGTCTTGGCAAACCGTGTAGGCTCAGATTTGCAGTTTAAGGGTTTTAAGTCTCAGCTCAGAACTATTTCTCCAGTCTGCATTCAATACCAGTGCTGTCCATGTTTTGATATTGTATGTGATGACCAGACATATTCGACGTACGTTGCTGGATGTGTGTGTGTGGTAGTGGTGGTGGGGTCTCTTCTTTTGTCATTTCTTCTCTTACCCCTTAAGACGCGAATCACAACAAATGCCACCCGCTTTATGTTGGTTACTTAGAAGATATTCTTGCAAACACATGGTCCAATAGTCCATACTGTTTGCCTGTATGCGTGTGTGAATTCGGGTTTAGCGTCGCTTTCAACAATTTTTCAGTCATATCACGACGGTGTCTGGTTCGACAGGGAGCTCAATGCTCACTTAGTGCTGCCTCACTGAAGTATCATATCCCAGGCACATTACATGATATCACGCCCAGTCACATTATCCTGACACTGGGTCGACCAGTCCTAGTTCTACCCCGTAAATCTGACTGCCAAGCGAGGAGCAGCTAGTACCATTTTTAACGACTTTGGTATGTCGCGCCCCGGGATCGAACCCGTGACCTCCCGTTCCCCGGAGCGGACACTCTACCAACTGAGCTAATAGGTTTAAGATATCTGCAAGATGATGAAGCACACTACATAATAGACGACATTTTCATGTTCGTTTTGCTTGGCATACTCAGGGTTAAAATTAAAGAATCCGAACGTACTGGACCTCGTATGGATCCACCATATATTATACAGGACCCAAAACCCCCAAATGGCATAATTTGTGTTCACGATTTATACTTTTCCCGGTTCAAGACCATTTTCAGCCTATATCCTGGGACAATCGACCAAACAGTGCTTTCTGTGCTTTGATTCTTTAGAAAATGGTATTAAACCAGTGCTTCAGCTGAAGTGCACGACCCGCCGGATGCTTTAAGCTTTATGAGTGTTACCATATATGGGTATGGCGGCCATTTTGGTCATGTGACCTGGACCAAAAACGGTTCCCCCAATAAATGCGCCTTATCGTAAGGAGCAAAAATATATCTTATACTTTAGTACTGTATTCTGAATCGTTTGCAGGATAAAATGCATTCTTACTTTTCCAATACAAAAACATATGTGTCAAAGTTTGTGTGTGTGTGTGTGAATTCGGGTTTAACGTCGCTTTCAACAATTTTTCAGTCATATCACGACGGTGTCTGGTTGCGACAGGGAGCTAAATGCTCACTTTTATAGTGCTGCCTCACTGAAGTATCATGTCCCAGACACATTACATGATACCACACCCAGTCACATTATCCTGACACTGGGTCGACCAGTCCTAGCTCTACCCCGTAAATCTGAGTGCCAAGCGAGGAGCAGCTAGTACCATTTTTAACGACTTTGGTATGTCGCGGCCCGGGATCGAACCCGTGACCTCCCGTTACCCGGAGCGGACACTCTACCAACTGAGCTATCGGGGCCGGTGTGTCAAAGTTTGACCTAGGCACAAAGAATGTCAGGGTCAACCCAGGGTCACCATTTTAGCACTTTATGATGGGCCTACGTCCCAGATGCTATGTATCAAGTTTCGTGGAAATCTGCCCAGTGGTTCTGGAGAAGACTATTTTTGAAGTGTTTTTACCATATATGGCTTGGCGGCCATTTTGGTCATGTGACCTGGACCCCATGAGTAAATTTTGGTTTTACCCATCCCATAGAGGCTCCATATGAAATTTGACTTCAATCGGCCCAACGGTTTGCCCAACGGACCAAATGGAATCTTCCTGCATATATAGCAGGAGTCCATTTCAAAATTTAGGGGTGTCAGGTTGTGTTTTCTTTGAAATCTATTTGGAAAGGGCTTAACTTTTCGCAAACAGTGTAGGCCTTGATCAGACGCCGTGTTCTGCGGCGTCTGATCTGGGCCTGCACTGTTTGCCAAGGTATCCCTTTAGGGGTTTCTGGTACTGAATGGGTTAATAGCAATGCTGATCTCCCTGTGACGACACAGCGTTGTGAAAAAAAAGCAAAAAAAAGTATTGGTCTTGGCAAACCGTGTAGGCTCAGATTTGCAGTTTAAGGGTTTTAAGTCTCAGCTCAGAACTATTTCTCCAGTCTGCATTCAATACCAGTGCTGTCCATGTTTTGATATTGTATGTGATGACCAGACATATTCGACGTACGTTGCTGGATGTGTGTGTGTGGTAGTGGTGGTGGGGTCTCTTCTTTTGTCATTTCTTCTCTTACCCCTTAAGACGCGAATCACAACAAATGCCACCCGCTTTATGTTGGTTACTTAGAAGATATTCTTGCAAACACATGGTCCAATAGTCCATACTGTTTGCCTGTATGCGTGTGTGAATTCGGGTTTAGCGTCGCTTTCAACAATTTTTCAGTCATATCACGACGGTGTCTGGTTCGACAGGGAGCTCAATGCTCACTTAGTGCTGCCTCACTGAAGTATCATATCCCAGGCACATTACATGATATCACGCCCAGTCACATTATCCTGACACTGGGTCGACCAGTCCTAGTTCTACCCCGTAAATCTGACTGCCAAGCGAGGAGCAGCTAGTACCATTTTTAACGACTTTGGTATGTCGCGCCCCGGGATCGAACCCGTGACCTCCCGTTCCCCGGAGCGGACACTCTACCAACTGAGCTAATAGGTTTAAGATATCTGCAAGATGATGAAGCACACTACATAATAGATTTTACCCATCCCATAGAGGCTCCATATGAAATTTGACTTCAATCGGCCCAACGGTTTTCGAGGAGAATCAGTTCTAAAATTTTCACATTTTTCGCCTCGGCGAGGCTATACTAAATGGAATGTAATATTTGGCATGTTCATTGGTTAGATCTCATTGATATCTATCAGTATGCCAAAAATTATATAAATATTCCAATCGGTTAAGTCACTATCACCAATTTTCGGTTACGGACGGACAGACAGAATGACAGAATGACACGGTGGTTTTAGGGCACTCTTAGAAAATCAACCGACTTCAGTCGGTCGCTTTTTCTGCGGTTCGTGCAATTATAATTAGATCAGCAGTCGATTGTATACCATCGCAAATACCCGCTTTTTCTATGAGTAACACTAATGACTATGTATTAGCTAGCGAAAACTACATGTAAGTTAAAAAAAGTTGCAAAGAAAATTCTAACTGATAAGCAAAGTTTCAGAAGTGTAACTCTTATAGTTTAGAAGATATGGCAAAGTTATACTTTTTGACCTTTGACCTTGGGGTTATGTTGAGGTCCACCCAAAGTATCCCAATTTATTCTATATTCCAACAGCCATCAAAAAACCATGTTTCCGAAGTGTAACTCCAATACTTTAGAAGATATGGCAAAGTCATACTTTTTGACCTTTGACCTTGGGGTCGAGGTCACAACAAAAGTAGCCCAACGAATTCTATATTCCAAGGACCATCCAATAAGCAAAGTTTCAGAAGTGTGACTCCAATAGTTTAGGAGATATGGCAAATCATAATTTTTGACCTTTGACCTTGGGGTCATGTTGAGTCAAGGTCACACCAAAAGTATCTAAACTTATTCTATATTCCAAGGGCCATCCAATAACCAAAGTTTCAGAAGTGTAACTCTAATAGTTTGGAAGATATGGCAAAATCATACTTTTTGACCTTCGACCTTGAGGTCAAGGTCACACCAAAACGAACCCGACATATTCTATATTCCAAGGACCATCCAATAAGCAAAGTTTCAGAAGTGTAACTAATAGTTTTGGAGATATGGCAAATCATAATTTTTGACTTTTGACCTTGGGGTCATGTTGAGGTCAAGGTCACAAAAAAGTTGCCCGCTGCCATCTACATTCCATGTACTATCCACATGCAAAGCTTCAAAAGTGTAACTTCAATGGTTGCCGAAGAGATCCGTTTACAAGAAACGTGACGAACGGGCAGACGCACTATTTTTGGCAGGATTGACACTAAAGTGGCTACTTTTAGCCACAGAAAAGAAGCATTTTCGGTGTCTAACGGAATAAATCCCATAGACTTACACTGATTCTGTCCATTTACATAGCCACCTAACTATACATTTGTTGGTGCGGACAGACAGACGGACGGACGGACGGACGGACGGACTGACTGACGCCGGACTCAACTGTGGTACGAAAACAATATACCCCATTTTTCTTCGAAAAAGCGGGTATAAAAATGAACAAGGTGTGTTTGTGAAACACTGATACCCACGGACAGCGCATGGTAAATATGAAAGCAGTATCACTAAGTAATCGAAAGGTATTGCCAATGTTCAAGTATTAAAAAGTAGGTCAAGGTCATAAGGTTATGGGATTGTTGAAAAGGTCTTGTGACACAATGCACATGTGAACTATGAAAGCCCTATCACTTACCAATCGAAAGTTATGGCCAATGTTAAAGTTTTTAAAGAGTAGGTTAAACATCAAGGTCACGAGGTCAAAAAATATGGTACCACTGGAAAGGTCTTGTAAAACAGAATGCACATGTTAATATGGAAGCCCAGTCACTTACCAATCAAAAGTTATGGACTATGTTAAAGCTTTTAAAAAGTACGTCAAACGTCAAGGTCAAATATAAACTTCACAATGATGACGGCAGGGAGACTTTAATTTTAACGAGGTAAAAATTTATGGTACCACTTGAAAGGCCTTGTGACAAGAAATGCACATGTGAAATATGAAAGACCTACCACTTACCAATCGAAAGTTATGGCCAATGTTAAAGTTTTTAAAAAAGTAGGTCAAACATCAAGGTCAAGGCCATGAGGTCAAAATTATGGTCACACTAGAAAGGTCTTGTGGCAAGGAGTGCACATGTGAAATATAAAAGTCCTACCACTTACGAATCGAAAGTTATGGCCAATGTTAAAGTTTTTAAAAAGTAGGTCAAAAATCAAGGTCAAGGTCATGAGGTAAAAATTATGGTCCCATTAGAAAGGTCTTATGACAAGGAGTGCACATGTGAAATTTAAAGCCCTACCACTTACCAATCGAAAGATATGGCCAATGTAAAAAATTTAAAAAAGTAGGTCAAACATCAAAGTCAAGGTCACAAGGTCAAACATTATGGTACCACTAGAAAGGTTTTGTGACAAGGAATGCACATGTGAAATATGAAAGCCCTTACGTTTACCCGGTTCGAATGAGAGGCTAATTGGTCGGAACTCGTTAGTCTGTCCCCACCCACAACCCCCTCAAAAAGAAAATGTGTAAACTCCTTCCTCTTCAGCTCTGTGGTGTATACTTTGCTTCTAAAGAATAGTCCTTTCATAGAACATATTTAACATCAGTAAAGCTGGTGTTAAGGGAATATGTGGCGGCCGTAAAAGGTCTCCCTGTCTTCATCATTGTGAAGTTTATATTTGTCCTTTGGGAGCAATGATTCCACGGTGGAATTTTGAAAATATCTGAGGGTCACTGATGAGGCCTACTTGGCCGAACTTGCTATCCAGGCCCAGAAAAACTTGCACACTCCAGACTTTTCATAACTCTGGTGTATTAGTTGCTTCCAAAGGCGATTCTAAAAAGTACATATAACATGTTTTATGAAGAAATAAGAAAATATATCTGCACTGTTTGCGAAAAGTTCCTTTTTGAGACACACTTGGCTTAAATACGGGTTAAGGAAAGTCATCGTATAATTTGACCTATAAACAGTTTTCACTGAGCCGAGTAGTCTCAGGTTTATATGAGCCCCGCCAAGCGAATTTGTGTCTTCGAGCATTCCGTCATGACAAATTTTAACTGCGCATGCCCAGCCATTCAGAGGGGCCAGGGATATGGCTTTCTGTCTGAATGTTCCTCTCGATTCACTGCTTGTATGAGCGAGCAACGAAGGTTCTGGCGAGACTGCGCGGATGCGCAGGCTCGCCTGAACCTTCGCTGCTCGCATAGGCGATAAGTACCAAAATCGTTTGACGGGGCTCATATGGTAAACAGACTGACTAGAGATGTCTTCTATATAGTGCCAGGGCTACCTTAAGAGCAATAGGCAAGGGCAGGTCAGGTAGTGTGGCTGCGCAGACTGATAAAGTCTATGCTGGGAACGGGAGATCTCATTGAAGGGTCTGATGTGCCACAGATATTCTTCTATTGAATTAATTAATCTTGCCATACGCATACAGTCTAATTACAGTCTTGCCATACGCATACAGTCTAATTACAGTCTTGCCATACGCATACAGTCTAATTACAGTCTTGCCATACGCATACAGTCTAATTCCACTGTAAAGACCACGTAAAATTAAGACTAAATTTGTTTTAAAAGGCTACAGTTATTCTTCCTTTGTGTTTTCTGCTTACAGTGTCTTTTGGTCAGAGATCACCTTTGGGACTATTCAAAAATGTCATAAAGACCACTTTTGAACAGTTCTAAATGTGGTCTTAATATAGGAATTTTACTATACTTGATGATTTGTTTGTTTGTTTTGGAGTTTTACGCCCCAGTCAACACTATTTAGGTCAGTTTTGAGCCGGTCAGTTTACCTATCAACACTTTCCTGGGCAGGCTTATACGTAAGCGGCTAACCAGTACAGTGCACATTCTTTCCCCAGAAACTGACAACTGTCCTTCTTGAATCAGCGGAAGGGAGAGAATGACCGTAGAAAAGATTGCATGATCAATCTCCACGAAAGAATGTTGCCGACCCCGACGGGGTCGAACCCGCGTCCTCCTGATCACCAGTCAGACGCGCATCCGACTGACGTCATTAAAAACTGCAAATTTATGACGTCACTAGTCGATTAACGTGACGTTAGACGGTGTAACGTCATTTTCTCGCATCGAAAACGTTAGAAAAGGATATAAATGCATGTGTTTCAGTCGATGATTTTAGCGGGATTTCTTCTAACAATGGCGAAAAGTTGTGAGATTTTGAAGGAAACAACAACATTATTGCCGATTTTCAGCGTGTTAGAATCGAAATAGATCAGCTCTAGCCAGTGATTTGTTGTGTAATAAATCACAGTTTGTCGGTCAGTTGTAAGCAGACAAATCACGCGCGCTACGCGCTCGTGATTTGTCTACTTTACAACTGACCTCCAAACTGTGATTTATTACACAACAAATCACAGTTAGAGCTGATCTATTTCTTAATTCTAACACAGCGCGCCTATATAGGCAATGGAAAATAACTGTGTTTTATTCTGCAACAAATCACAGCTGGGAAGAGCATGACGAGTGACGTCATTAAAATTCCCAATTTATGACGTCACTAGTCGATTTCCTTGACGTTAGACGGTGTAACGTCATTTTCTTGCATCGAAAACGTAAGAAAAGGATATAAATGCATGTGTTTCAGTCGATAGTTTTAGCGGGATTTCTTCTAACAATGGCGAAAGGTTGTGAGATTTTGAAGGAAATAACAACATTATTGCCGATTTTCAGCGTGTTAGAATCGAAATAGATCAGCTCTTTTCTGTGATTTGTTGAGTAATAAATCACAGTTTGTCGGTCAGTTGTAAGTAGACAAATCACGCGCGCTACGCGCTTGTGATTTGTCTACTTTACAACTGACCTCCAAACTGTGATTTATTACTCAACAAATCACAGTTAGAGCTGATCTATTTCTTAAACAAAGTGGCCATGCCAAGCGAAAAGAGATCGTCCACCACACGCGCGCAG
Source organism: Lucinisca nassula (assembly GCA_963580285.1). Taxonomy (NCBI): domain Eukaryota; kingdom Metazoa; phylum Mollusca; class Bivalvia; order Lucinida; family Lucinidae; genus Lucinisca; species Lucinisca nassula. The sequence continues at coordinate 155,111,933 of OY757016.1, forward strand.
CGAAGAGTCGGGTCAGTATAATATCTGCACAGTCTTATCGTGGATTTTACTCGGTCATTGACAAAATTCTTTTTCGTGCAAACAGGAAAGGCTGCAATCTGCTTGAATTTGTGAACAGACTGATGTGCGCACGCACTAAAAGAATCCTTATCATTTGTCGCGGCCAAAAATGGGACCGTTTTAATCAAAGCACTGACAGCACTGGTCGGTTGAGTGCAGACTTAGAAAATGGTTCTTAGCGGGGAATTAGACTAGTTCGTTTCACCATTAAATTCTGTCACTCAATGCAAACAGTGACGCCGTCTTATCGGGGTATATATTTTCAAATACAGTGCATGGTTCCCTCTGGAATATCTTAGCCCCCGCCCATAGGGGCTTGGAGAAATATATGGGCTGCATGATGCTTCCACGCAGAGCTGAATCTGGCCCGCACGCTAGTACTGGTAAACCGCTTAGAGGATCTAAGCCTGTCCAGGAACCGCGGTGCTAGGTGTACAGTCCATGCTTATAAACCCTATTGGTTTCATTGGGCGACAGGGCTTGAGATGTCATTTCATCTCAATGTCGGGTAAAAGTCCCACAAAATTGGAAGCAACGTCTCCAAAATGACCTTTACAGTGTTGACGGGGACGTTTAACCTCAAAATCAAACAAAACAAACAAAACTCTGGAATATCGGCGAACTGGTTTGAAAGAAAAAAATCTCAGCCCAGATTGTATAGATAACCTGGCCTCACAGGGATAAGAATACCGTGGCTGTTTTTAATAAATTACCATTACCTGGATATCATAAATCAGTGATAGTCACGTGGACTTCAGCATCGAAAAGCTGCATGCGCTTGGCAACTCGATCCAAAAGTGAAACAGTGCGGTCATTCCGACAGCATTGACGGTATTTTATTTTTGGGAGCAATAATATGGAGAACCGTACATGTCGCGGAGATGACAGGGAAGCCTTCATACTTCTGTTGCCGATGTGGGTGTGGGTGACTGCACCCGCGCATTCGATAGCACAAATTGCCGGCCGAGTTCGATATAACTCAGTTGAAAGGGGGCCTGCAGCGGATGGTTTTCCGCCCCGCCCATCGGGGCTTGAAGAAATAAATGGGCTGCATGATGCTTCCACGCAGAGCTGAATCCGACCGCACACGACTACTAGTAAACCGCTAAGAGGATCTAAGCCTGCCCAGGTAAAGTGGTGCGAGTCGGATTGGTTTCATGGGCGACTGGGCTTGAGATGGCATAACATCTCAATGTCGGGTAAACGCCCCACAAAATTGGAAGCAAAGTCTCCAAAATGACCTATACAGTGTCGCCGGAGACGTTAAACCTCAAATCAAACAAACAAAAGTGGATGGCAAAAGTCCCCAGCTCGACTCCGTGTCGGGTCTCGTTGACGAAGAAGAAGAAGAAGAAGAAGAAAAAGAAGAAGAAGAAGAAGAAGAAGAAGAAGAAGAAGAAGAAGAAGAAGAAGAAGAGACTCTAACACAGGTGTCCGTGTAGCACATGATTTTCGATGACACATTGCAGTGCATACTAGATATCCCAACCCCCAGGTGAATACGTTAAACACGGCTGGTAAACTCGTAAGGGATAACAGTCGGTTATGCACTCAAAATCCTTACGGGAATGCTCCCGTAAGGGGTAATGGGTCTCGTAAGTCATAATCGACGCAAATATTAAAGCTCCTGGAACAAATTCTGCGGAAATTTTCCAAATTATGTATTTCAACATGAAAGTGGTTTGAATTACGTGTTATTTGGCATGTTGGATTAGTTTCGCATCGTCCGGGTAGCTGAAAATGCCTACATTCGTCACTAGAAAACAGGTCAAAACAGAAATATCTGACTACCTTCCTCAGGGAGAAATTAAATTAAAAATCGACCGCTTGCCTTTTCATGTCCACACCCATCTTTTCCGATGCAGAAATGAAAATAGTTGAGAATAGCATTGCCCGATTTCTCAAAATATGTTTGCAAAAATGACTAAAAATCATATATCGGGAACACTCACCTGTTTGTTGACATATTTGTGGTCTCGGAAGGCATTACCAGAAGTTCTCGTAAGGATTTTGAGTGCATAACCGACGGTTACCCCTTACGAGTTTACCAGCCGTGTTAAAGCAATCTCGCATCATCGTCGATACACTGCTTGACTGTAAGCACGTAATGAATGATATGATCCCCTTTACAAATATGTGTGTGTGTGTGTGTGTGTGTGTGTGTGTGTGTGTGTGTGTGTGTGTGTGTGTGTGTGTGTGTGTGTGTGTGTGTGTGTGTGTGTGTGTGTGTGTGTGTGTGTGTGTGTGTGTGTGTGTGTGTGTGTGTGTGTGTGTGTGTGTGTGTGTGTGTGTGTGTGTGTGTGTGTGTGTGTGTGAATTCGGGTTTAACTTAGCTTTCAACAATTTTTCAGTCATATCACGACGGTGTCTGGTTGCGACAGGGAGCTCAATGCTCACTTTTATAGTGCTGCCTAACTGAAGTATCATGTTCCAGACACATTACATGATACCATACCCAGTCACATTATCCTGACACTGGGTCGACCAGTCCTAGCTCTACCCCGTAAATTGAGTGCCAAGCGAGGAGCAGCTACTACCGTTTTTAACGACTTTGGCATGTCGCGGCCCGGGATCGAACCCGTGACCTCAGGCTCCCGTTCCCCGGAGCGGACACTACCAAATGAGCTATCGGGCCGGTTACAAACATGTAGATACAGTAACATTCCGCTATTAGACCGCCCAAATTTAAGACCAATTGTCCTTTAAAAAGCAAATTAAAATGTTTCAGTAATTTAATTTCCTGCACTCAGCATCTTCTTGAAAGAGACCACCTTTTTGGATTGTTCAAAAAGTGGTCTTTTGAACAGTCCCAAAGGTGGGCCTAAAATAGGAGTTTTACTGTAGTAGGGGATCGATCCCGGGCTTCTCCAGACTTTCGGATGAGTCTTTAAACCGAGGTCCCGTCTCCGTATGACCTTAGCTGTTGGTGGGACGTAAAACTAAAACTCACTCACTTACTGTAGTAGGGAAATAATTCTTCAATGCATCACGAAAACACGCCTATATATTTTTGACCCCCTCGAACCCCAGTTTTATATAGTAAAACTGGGGTTTACAGGGGTAAAACCTTATTTTTCTTATTTCTGCACTAATATAGAGTGTGGGAACTCGTTAGAACCGCCTCGATGAGGCGGTTCTAACGAGTACCCACAATCTATATTTTGAGCAGAAATAAGAAAAATATAACTTAAAATTTTCATTTTTTAGCGAAAAAGTTACAATGTATTCGTATAGGCGCGTTTTCGTAATGGGTATTCAATTCTGATTCATCTCGGAGTAAATGTATTCTTTCTTAGTTTCTTTTGACGGTTATCCGCCCCCGCCCATCGGCGGGCTTGAAGAAATATATGGGCTGCATTATGCTTCCACGCAGAGCTGAATCCGGCCCGCACACTAGTACTGGTAAACCGCATAGAGGATCTAACCCTGTCCAGGAATCGCGGTGCGAGGCGGACCGTCCATGCTAATATACCCTATTGGTTTCATTGGGCGACAGGGCTTGAGATGTCATTTCATCTCAATGTCGGGTAAAAGTCCCACAAAATTGGAAGCAACGTCTCCAAAATGACCTTTACAGTGTTGACGGGGACGTTAAACCTCAAATCAAACAAATAACTAAAGTTTCAAGACTAATAATTTGAAGCACATTTGACCTTGGGGAAAAATACGTACTAAAACTTACAGCTGTTTTGTCCGATACAAAATCACGCTTTGCCCGTGATACAAAATTATCCTAAATCCTTTCATTACAAATAAAATTCTAACCTTTTCCATGCATCATGAGGCGTTTATCAAAGCCCGGTTCATTTTCAACCACGTGGACGATACTTCGTCTTTTCATTGTATAAAACCGCAATATACTATTTTCAAACTAAACATCCCATGTTACTATCTAATATCTGAATTTATATACATACAACAAACCCATCGAACCATATACTGATATGTATGACAAACAAATATACGCTAAATCAGTTACAGAAAAAAAAAAAAAAAAAAAAACATAACAAATCATGTACCTGTTCTTATCCTATTTATCCTATACTAGACTATAATTTCCACGGCATGGTTTTGAATTATTTATAGTGTTCATTTTATCAGTCTGTACGTTGTTGAGGGAATAAACAAAAGTAAACTTTGGACTGTACTTGATCGCTGTCAGGTAAGCTGAAAAGCTGGGATATCCCAGTTTAAAAATAGACCCGCATATCTCGTGTGACACTGACTGTCACATACAGGCCACTTGCTAAGTAGTTTTATAGTCATGTAAATTTTCATTTACTTTTCCAATCTATTCATTTATGTAAAAATCAATGACTATATATTGATTTTCTGTAGCTCGACCAGGCCAATGTCATTGATTAAAACAACGCCGCATCAACGTCGATGCACACGTCATGACGTTGATACGACGTTGCCACAAGACGGGTACCCGCTAGCTGGCATACGTTAAGTCAGTTTAATATTAATATAAGAGAAACAATTTCGGTAGCCTATATTCTGATCCATTCCGCAAAGGGGAACGTGGGTATTGAATGTGTTAGGGGTTTAATGACACGTCAACCCATGTGGGGCATTTGAGTCTTTTCCCAGAGAAACTGAGAAAAGAGGCAGAAGAGATAATACAATATATAAAAGAGAGGAGAAAGAGGAAAATGAATCATCACCAAAACACGCCTTTATAATTTTGACTCCCTTGAACTCCACTTTTATATAGTAAAACTTGGGTTTACAGAGGTTAACCTTATTTTTCTTATTTCTGCTCTAAAATATAGATTATGGGTACTCTTAGAACCGAGTCAGCCCTAACAAGAACCCACAATCTATATTTTGAGCAGAAATAAGAAAAACATCACAATTTTTCATCTTGAAATTTTCATTTTTTTTTTTTTATTTTTGTTTTTGCGATAAATATTACAATGTATTTGTATAGGCGTGTTTTCGTAATAGAAACCGAAGAAATAACAATATTCCCGATCTACCCTCACCTACTGCAAGGACAAAACAGGCCTTGCCCAACTGAAAGCCAATATCATAAGATAGGGGGTGTACTCTTGAAGTAAACAATTTGCCTCTTTTCTTTTAGGAGTAGACCGGTGTTAGAAAGAGAGACCTATGGAATGGAAGTAGTTTGTAAGGTAACCGGGCGCTAAAAGCACATAGGGGCTACCCCCAGATCGCCGGCTGGGTTTAGTTTACTGGTACTGCTCCTATCCCCAGGCTGCCAATGTGCCGACTCCTGCCAATTCGACAGTTATCGGCTAGCCTTTTGGGAGTGAAGTGACTTCATTCGCGGAGGATGTGGGAAGCAGGTCAGTCCCGCTTTCCAATCCCCCCGCTCAGGATGTCTTGGAGGCACAAACGCGCCCAATATGAAGCGTTTGTCCTGTTAATTGAGCAGTCCTCTGGCGATTTTTTTGAATTTTGAGTGCAGACACGGTCCAAAAGTCGGGCTCTAGAATGTGATGACATTTTGCCAATTCCGGCTGTAAAATGTGTCAGTGCACAGCCTTTGTCTGGCCGAAGAAAAAAGCTTCGCATGCATTATCGGATGTTCGGCTTCCATTATTCTCTACCCCCAACCCTGACATGGTAGAGAAAACGCCTACGGGCACGGTGCTTGCTAAAGGGTGATAATGCATGAAATTTTGAATTTAGAACGGCCATCCAAAGTGAGCCAGGAAGGGTTACTATTAGACCAGCCAATTCCGGCTATTGCAAAATGTCCTAGTACCCGTGCTCTGTGAAGAGTTGTGTGGTTGTGGGGAAGGCGATGTTGAGGCTAATCAGCCATTATGCAATTCCGCTATTGATTAATTTTGATAGGTCTTCCTAAATGGCTTTTTAAGGGTCTTTCTATTCCAAATCCCTAGCAAAGGTTGGTTATTACCGTTGCCCCGCCTTATAAATTATTATGCGCGTGACCTTATCTGGGTGAGTGTGCTCCGTTCCGGCAAGCTGCTGTGCCTTCGCTTTGCACACATCCAGATATTCATCAGATGGATGCCCATGTGGGGGGGCCCCGGTGTGGCCTCTCGCTTGGGTTCCCATGTGATGTCATCTCTGTAGCTGTTCTACATGAGATGTGTACCTGAAAAGGAAATTGTGGTTAGTTATTTGGGGCCCCAAGGGAAAGTTCTAGTCATCACTTTTCAGTTGGGTTGGCTCTGGTACTTATCCAAACCCCGATCGGACAGCGCCGTTGGCGCTATTCGCCGTGATCCGGATTCGTACCGTGTGTCAACCTTCCGTTTGGGCTCCCAACTGTACCTGTGTGTGGAAGAAAAAGCAAGGTTATTAATCCGCTGCCAGTTATTGCTGGAAGAGAAACGCCACCTGTCCTACCATTGTGGCTTCTGAAGTGCCACGTCTTTTTGAGCATGATAAGCACGAGGTCGGGTCGCGTTCAAAAGGGTAAAAACTTGTACCTTTTGACCGCGGTCCGACCCCTTTCCGGAGTCTTCTTTCGCGGAGGATGTGGAAAGCAGGTCAATCCTGTCTCCAATGCCCCCGCTCAATATGCCTTGGAGAAGTGGTCAGGTGGCTTTGTTGTTACAATATTAAGGGCTATGGGGGCGACAAGTCTTCGGAGTGGGGGTGGCTCTCCCCCATGCGCCCGAGGACACCAGCTCACTTTCCCAGTAACGACCAGTCCGCCCAAGATGGGGGAATCATGTCATCAGTTACGCTACTCCCGGTGTACTCGGGGACATGGGTGTAGGGCCCCGTGATTGGTTCAAATATCCGCAGTGGTTTCCTTTTGTCGCCCCTATGCCCTAGAGACATCAATATGTTTAATACATTTAACAAGGTAACTCCCCTGGGACTGCTTTCCATGTGTCGGCATGGGGTCCATGCGGAGCGCTCCTAAGTGCAAAGCTCATGTGCCACAACCACAGCGCTCCGCCCTGGTCCGTCCGCGACGGGTTCAAGCGAGCCCAGAGGGGATAATTTGGGCTACGGGGTTTCCTTTTGGTGCGCCCGTGCCCTTGTAGTACTTTATGAAGGGTCGTATGGGATATTCTGGTATGGGTGGGGATATGGCAATGGGTGGGATGGGTGACTGCCTTAGCGCGGTGTGGTGATATTGAGTTTTAGATTATATCCCAATATTCAGTGGCCTTTAGAAATTTTCTGATCGCCTCGGCTATGACCGGGGAGTCTTTTGGTGGAAGTGAGAGTAGATCTTGGAGGTGTACCGAATTGTAACCGAGTTTGAACATGGTAGCCTTTAGTTCTTCGCGGGCTTGGACGTTTTCTTCGCATTCAAAGAAAATGTGTTGGACTGTTTCAAGTTCAAAGTTATCACATTTACGGCATATTCCCGTTGTTCTCCCGAGTTGAGTGGGGTCTGCATTTAAGCCGGTATGATTGAATCTAAGGCGGGAGAGCACTACGTCTAGTTTTCGGTTATTGCTATGTTGGTGGGCACTTGTCCCTACTGTTGGCTGGAGGAGTTTGTAGTGCTTTCCAGTTTTAGATGGGTTTCTATCCCATTGTTCCTGCCATTTTTTATTTATGGCTGTGCTTATGCTGGAGTATATTTCCCGTTTTGCTGGGGGAGTTTTGTCTTTAAAACCTATAGATAGTGCTAGTTTAGCTGTTTCGTCGGCCGCCTCATTACCGGGGATGCCGACATGAGAGGGGATCCAGTCAATTTCAATGCTTTGACCTTCTGATTTTATTTGTCCAGTTTGGTCAGTATTTGATCTACTTTGTCAGGACGGGTTTTTGATTTGCCTGACTGGAGGGCTTGAATAGAACTAAGGCTGTCTGTGAGGATAACTGCTTTGGGAATTTCAGCGGTAATGGCCCATTCGATGGCCCATTGGATGGCTATCAGCTCAGTTGTGAATACTGAGAGGTTGGGGTTGGTTCTGAATGGTACATGTAGATCTCTCTCAGGGACCACGTATGCGGCACCGGTTTTTCCTATTGAGGGGTCCTTACTACCGTCTGTGTAAATATGGGTTTTACCGGCATGTTTAGAGTTTATATGGTTGATGCTGATTCTTTTCATATGTTCGGGAGTATTTTCATTTTTCTTCCCTAGGGTATGTTTGAGGGCAATGTAGGGGGGTATGTCTGAGATCCCATTTGGATCTATACCGGGGGGGGGGGGGGGGGGGTTGTATTTCCCTGGGTATGTTGTGTTCTATTATGAGTTCACGAACTTTTTTACAGTAAGGATTATAGTTCTTGGATCTTCGGCATGTAAAAGTTCCGTGATCTGTTAACAGATCATTTATCGGTAGAGATTCGCCTAGGGGGGACGATCTAGCCCAGTATTTAAGTATTAGTTCTTCCCTACGCAGGTGCAGCGGTTTGATTCCACATTCGACCTCAAGTGCATTGATCGGTGTTGAGCGGGGGGCCCTAGTAGCGATTCTGAGGGCTTGGTTTTGGATCGTATTTAAGGGCTTGAGGGTGTTATCTGTTGCGGAGTTGTAAGCTTGGGCTCCGTAGTCAATCTTGCTTAGGATCAGAGCTTTATATATAGTTAGTAGTGTCTTTTTGTCGGCCCCGTATGTGGTTCCAGACACAGTTCTCAGTAAGTTTAAGTCATTTTTGCATCGGTTTTTGAGGTCTGTTATGTGTTCTTTCCATGTAAGGCGTTTATCAAAGGTCATGCCCAGGAATTTGATGCTCTGGGCCCATTCTAGTTCTTTGCCGAAGAGGTAAAGTTTGTTTTTCATTGGCTTTATATTTCGTCTTTTACTAAAGATGATCGCTTTAGTTTTGGTGTTGGATACTTTGAAACCCCATGTTTGTGCCCAGTTTTCGATTTCCCTGAGAACTGCCTGGAGGTCCTTGACCGCTAGTTCTAGGGATGAACGTTTTCCCCACACCGCGCTTTCGTCGGCAAATTGTGATAGGCCTATATTTTGATGCGTTTTTAGGGCTTCATGCAGGGTGTTGACTATTACATTAAATAGTATGGGACTTAGGACAGAGCCTTGGGGGCAGCCGTTTTCCAGTATATGTTCTTCAGAGGTGGTTGCTCCTACGCGTGTTTGGATTTTTCTGTTATTGAGGAAGCTGTTGATCCACTTTAACATGTTTCCGTTAATTCCGTATTCTTTTAGCTTGTTTAGAGTGCCGGTTGACCACATTAGGTCAAAGGCTTTTTCAAGGTCGAGAGCTACCGCGCAAAGGATTTTATGTTCCATGAACGCCATATTTATTTCGGATTCCAGCCGTACTAGTTGATCCGTGGTGGATCTGTTCGGTCTGAAGCCTGATTGGGTGTCTGAGATGAGCTTGTTTTTTTCTATATAGTTGGATAGGCGTTTGGCTATCATGGTTTCCATGGTTTTGCATGTGCATGAGGTAAGGGAGATGGGTCTGTAGGATTGTGGATCCAGCTTGTCCTTGAGTGGTTTTTTTATTGGAATTATTGTAGCAACTTTCCATTGGGTAGGGACTTCTCCTCTACGCCAGGATGTATTTATTAGTTCTAGAAGTTTTTGTTTGCTGTCAGATGGGAGTTGTTTTAGAATTTCGTAATGGATTGTGTCCGCACCTGGTGAAGAGTTGTGCTTGCTCATTAGGGCCTCATTTAAATCGAATAAAGAGAAGTCACAGTTCAGATTTTCGTTGCTTGGAGTTTCATTTAGGAGGTCAGGGAGAGTTTGTTCGAATGTTCTCTCCTCGGCTGCCTTTATTCTTTGGAAGACTGGGTCTTGGTTGGCAGTTTTTGACATATTATAGTAATGGTTGGCAAGGGTGTCGGCTTTCTCTTTGTCATCCGTTATTGTTTGGTCGTTAACTTTAAGACAATTAATCTTTTCTTCCGGTTTTCCTCTGAATTTATTTAAGATAAACCACATTTGTTTTGAAGTGGTCTTGTGGTTTATTTTGCTTACCAGGTCCTGCCATCCCTCATTTGGGCGGTTTGTAGGGTATTTCTCGCTATCGCCTTGATCGAGTTGTATTTATCTTTAAGCTCGGAAGTTCTATTTTTCAGATATTTTTTCCTTGCTTGTTCGCGTTGGTTAATAATTTTTCTGTGTATTCTAACAGAGGTAATAAAAATAGATAGTATGGTAGTACCAATTAAAGACAAGATCAATATGGTGGGCTCTATTGTCAGAACCCTTACCCAGGCAAACCCAAATAGTGTACAGAATATACCCCCAACCGATACCCCAAATCGACGAACGGCTTATCGCCAGCAAAGAACCCAAAACCAACGCCTAGCTGCCCTAAGGGCGAACCACCCCGCACCAATGGACACCGCTACCCCAGGCCCAATCACCCCCGTCGACTAATCCGTCATAACACTCCTCCCCCTACACTATAATACAGAAAATAAATAATGGCGGACTCCACTGCAAAACCAAACTCACCCCCAACCAAACACCCTTCCCAACTTGACGTTCTGCAGTGGAACTCCCGTAGTGTTGTCAACCTACCGCAACTTAGGGCCTTTATAGAAGACAAAAATATAAAACCTCATATAATATGCCTACAAGAAACCTTTCTCAAAAATAACAAACAAGAAAGCTCCCTCCATACCAACATACAAGGTAGCCACCATCTTCAACAGACCAGAGAGGGGCGGCGGGGGCGTAGCTATATATATTAAAGACAACATCCCTTTTGAAAAACTAGACCTGAAAATTAACGCATCACCTATTGAAGTATGCGCCATTACCCTACATATGAAAAATAAGAAATAGCCCTGATAAACTGCTACGACCCCCAAGCAACGTAAACCATGCAACAGAGATAAGAAAAATCTTCGATAACTAAGCTATCTAAGCCAGACGATGCCGAGCATCGATCCTTTGGACAGATATTCGATCCGCTCCATGATTTTTTTTTTCAATTATCCTTTCGATTAAAAAAGAACTAGATCTAGATTTTTGTATTTTCCGTGTATGTTCTCTTTCTTCCGCACTTTATCTTCGCAAATGCGGGCTGGGAAGTGTTCACATAATACACCGACATTTGTTTGTCTTTTGGTTTGGGTAATGGCTCATTCATGATTATTTCACTTATTTCGAGTCAGTGATGATCGAAACCCTGAGTACCCGGAGAAAAACCAAAACCACTTGACCCTCCGTTGCAGAACTTGCGAGGCTCGGACCTACAGCGCTGAGAGACATAGCGCTCTTACCTACAAGGCCACGGACTCCTATCACCGGCATTATGGATATGAAGTGTTTTTGGGTTGTTTTTTTTTCACGAACTTTTCAAGATTATTTCTCTTATTTACAGCCGATCGTTAATCAGAGGTGGGCGAAAACCAGAGCACCCGGAGAGAAAAAAAAATCTCCTGTTTCTCGCTGAAGAACTTGGGGTCTTATCCTAGCGGGACTCGGACCTACGGCGATGAGAGACCGAATAATTGAGATGTCTACAGCGTTCTTTCCCCTTAGGCCACGGAGGCCTGACACCGTCAAAATTAATATGAAGTTATCCGGCGTATGCTCCTCCCTTGATTATCTTAATAAAGGTGAAAAGGGGGCAAAAAGAGAGACCTACTTGCGGAAGAAAGAGAACATACACGGAAAATACAAAAATCTAGATCTAGTTCTTTTTTAATCGAAAGGATAATTGAAGAAAAAAAATCATGGAGCGGATCGAATATCTGTCCAAAGGATCGATGCTCGGCATCGTCTGGCTTAGATATGTAATGTGATCTGGGGTGGGATGGGGTGGGGATAGATCTACTCTTGCACTCCCCTATTGATATCAGACCGCTCCCGCCCATCGGGGCTTGAAGAAATAGATTGGGTTGCATGATGCTTCCATGCTGAGCTGAAACCGACTGCACACGGGTACCTGTAAACCGCTTAGAGGCTCTAAGAATACCCAGGCAAAGTGGTGCAAGGCTTATTGGTTTCTTTGGGAGGCAGGGATTGAGAAGTCATTTAATCTCAAAGTCGGGTAAAAGTCCCACAAAATACAAAAATGATCTTTCTGATGACGACACAATTTATGATAGTAGATACTGACGTCAGCCATTTCGTAATGACGTCATTTTCATGTTCAGTGACATCATTAACGACAGTTTCACAAAGAATGTTTTCTTTCAGTTAGGTAAGGGGTTAAGATAAAAGTCCCCTACCCTTGAGAATTTCCGGGACAGATCTGTGTATATAATGATCGTACATGGGTGACGAATGGATCTATAGAAAAATCCGTCCCGAGGACCACTCAGTTGATCTAGGCCCTACTGTCCGGCATCACGAGGCTTTCCGAATTTGGTCCCGAGGTAGGCATATCTACCCCTCGCACCCATGGTAGCTCTGTGTATCTGGTGCTAGAGGCACCGAGTTAGATTCCCGGCAAGCGTGCATAAATTTTCCGTATCCGAACATGCTCTACTAGCAATATATGCAAAGGTCAAGACTCAAAGTCACATTTCAAAAGTAAAGTCTAATGTAAACCTATACAAAATAATGTAGTTCATACTTCCATGGACGCATCGAATCACATGATTTTCAGTGACGCCAAGTGTCGTCATTCTAAACCATGGTTCTCTACGGGCGTTGATGACTTCGACTATGTTCCGCTCTTTGTAGAAAAACAGGGTGCAAATGTTTTTCAGCATTAAAAGTTTGCACTGTTAGCATTTTTCACCCAGTGATGAGGGGCAAAAAACTAAACTCAAGTATGACAACCTACGTCATAGCAGAGATGTCGTACCCATTTCAGTAGCGGCCATATTGATGTACATAGGGTAGATAAAATGCTTCAAACTGGATATGTAGAGAAAATATACTTCAGCTGAAAACGAACAATAGTTGCATTCCATCTGTGAGCTAATTTTGCCTATAGAAACATTGCAAAGGCTTCGATAGCTTCCTCACAAGATTTGATTCGGCGTTGCAAACAATGGTAGTTCATTGCAAAATCAGCTTGTGTCGAATTATTTCAAGACAGAGCCACATTTCTGAGACAGATTTCAGTAAGTTTGATTCCTTTATGACCCAATGCACCGCCTGCGCCTACTTGCTGTGACAAATGCCTTTTGTGTACGCCGGCAAACCTACTAATGGTTATGACGTCACTGCTTTGACGTAGGCTGTTCACTATGAAACCAAACTCCCCATCAGTGGTGACCCCTCGGTTTTGATGGACCTTCTGAATATGAAGGTCCGACTAAGACCGAGGGGTCACCACTGTTGGGGAGTTTGCTCTGAAACTGCTTTTCATGCAAGTATTAACGACAGCGGATCGCTAGCAAAGTTTACTAGGCGAGGTACTTTAAATTTTATGGTCCAACTAATTCCTTGAGAAATTCTTTTGACACCAAAACACAGGGCTATAATATATTAATTACAAAAAAAAAAAAGTCCTCAAAAAATATCCGTGCCAGTTCTGAGAAAATTGGGATTTAATCCGCAGAAAAAGCATTAAATAAGTAATGGCCATATAACAGCACCACACACTGTTTTACCGGCTGTAAGGCTCCTCACGCGCAAACAAATGACGTCATCAAAAACAAAACTTACGTCAGAAATTGATAAAGTGCAGTCTTTCTACATTCTATTTTTTTAATACATGCCATTTATATTTTCCTTGTATGCTATTGATAAACAAGATCTATGTTCAAGTTGTAAGAATAAACTTTTTTTTGGTCGGACAATACATTTGTCAATGTCTCATGACAAAATTTTAATGTATGGAAGCACATTTGTGCAATCAGAATCAAATGAATTAATATCGTAAATATGTACATACGGTGTATTCCGGTAACATGGCGCACGTAAAATTTTGATAGCTATGTGTGACTTTGTGGAAGCAACCACTCAAAAATCACAATCAGAACAATTGCAACACTGTCCTATCTACTTACTGCAATAGAAATTGGCCGCTGACTTTTTAACATGCAGGAAAAATAATAGGGATGTACCCCCTTGAAATTGATTTACAAATTTTATCTCCCAACATTGCGCACAATAACTGTTTTGAGCTGACTGAACACAAAGGTTGACTCATACAACCTTAGAAGGGGCAAAATCCGGATTAGAAAAATATCTTTCAGCTAATTTGCCATGAGGAATCCACATATGAAATTTCAAAACCCTGGCATACAAGGTTCTAAAGTTTTGCTATGCATCACAAAGCATAGGCCTACAATGTACCCAAAGTGACAAAAGGCCATTAGCCATAAAGTATTTTTCGGAGTTTAGTCAAAAGTTTATTAGGACATCTACTCGCCACCAACTTACAGGGCTCTAGCTCCAATAGATTTTGAGATATTTTGCTGACAAGATTTTATAAAAAAAAATTCAAAGGGCAATAACTTTTGAAAGGGGCATAATCTGGCGTTAGCTAATTTTCCATGAAGAATCGATATATAAAGTTTCAAAACCCTAGCATGCACGTTTCTTGCGTTATGCTATGCATCAAAGGCGTAACGGAAAGTCGAATGGACGAACCAGAAGCAATATGCCCCTCCAACTTTTTTAAAGTTGGGGTCATAAAAAACATAACGAAAACACGCATATTCAAATCTATTGGAAGATTTGATCACCCCGCAAAAAAATCCAGAGAAAAATTCTGAGGTTTTTCTTTTTCATCACGAAAACGAGACGTTGCTTCAAAGTTTGTGGGACTTTTACCTGACATTAAGATGAAATGACATCTCAATCCCTGCCACACAATGAATCCAAAAGGGTATACATAAATGGACAGGCTGACTCGTCGCAACTTTTCTGGATATTCTCAGCGGTTTAGCAGTACTCATATGCGGTCGGTATCAGTTCTGTGCGGAAGCATTAGCAGCCCAATCTATTACTCCAAGCCCAGATGGGTGGGGTCAATAACACGCCTATATAATTTTGACCGCTCGAACCCTACTTTTATATAGTACAGGAATAAATATTAAATTTCTTATATCAGCTCAAAAACATAGATTGAGGGTACTCGGTAGAACCGCCAAGTTCAGACGGTTCTGTCGAGCTCCGCAATCTATGTTTTCAGCAGAAATAAGAAAAACATCATTTTTTTTAATTAAAATTCCATTTTTGGCAGAACAATTGACAATGTTTTTGTTTGGGCGTGTTTCGTAATGTCTGCTCAAAGGCATAGATTGCGGGTACTCAATAGAAACCCCCCTCCTCCTGGAGTTTTAGTTTATACTAATTTATTTCAGTTCGATTGCGATGAAAGCCTCAAGCTTAATTAATCGCTCTCGAACACTCATTCCGGATGTTTTCACGCGCACGAGGGAGAGGCAGTTGACTTTTACACCACCGCTACCCATTTACACCGGAGTGGTTGGGGCAGTGGAGAGTTTTAGGGGGTGTACATGTACATTTTTTTTCTTATTTCTGCTAAAAGAAGCCTCCATGGTGTACAGGAGTCGTGGGTTCGATCCAAGGACTTCGCCAGACTCCCAGATGAGTCTTTAAACCGAGGTCCGGTCTCCGCATGCAGGGGTTTCATCAATAGACGGTTAGTGGGGATATTCCCGTTTACTTAGACAGTATTCCCCTGCTACGCTTGATAAATGTAAGGGCTTTATTCAGATAACATTGGAAATTACACTCCTATCTTTCATTGATATCTAGATGCCGAAATGTTTTTGAAACCACTGCCTATGACATTTGCTGTTGACGGGATCTAAACCTCAAACACACTCACTCACTTATTTCTGCTCAAAACATAGATTAGGCAGTTCTATTGAGTATCAACAATCTCAGAAGCTATGTTTTTGAGCAGAAAAAAATATAACCCCTAAACCCCAAGTTTTTTTTTTTTTTTTTTTTTTTTTTGCTCCGGAAGCATTTAATGAAAGGTCAAGACTGGTATTCTGTTGACTGGTTCTACTTTTCATTTTCCATCTGGTTACCCCAGGGCACCCCCAACTGTGGTCATACTGGAACGCCAACTTGCATATTGAAACCCAGCAACTACCTGAAAGCTGCCTAAAGTTTATCATATTGATATGCACGATTGCTCTCACACTTGCAAAATGAACATATTAACATTATCTAGTTCTTCCCACATCCATTCTTAATGTTTTCATTTCTAGACGACAATCTTGGCAGATTGTTTTTCATGACGTTAACCTAGAATGTAAAATGAAAGTTTGAACTAGAATGCGAAATGAAGAAACCGTAAATGTAGGTATGTAGTACAATTAGTTGTAATTGATAGTGAAAAAAAAAAATCGGAAATTTTGTTTTTGTGACATTGGTGATAAGATTTGGAAATCCTCATTTGATATATGACTTTTTTACACTTTGTGGTAACTGGCACATTTTAGTTCTACAGAAATTAATGTGTGCTTAGCATAGACTCAAGCTTTTTATAAAAGCTAATGCTTGTTTTTCGAAATTTCACACAAAAAATATACAAAAAAAAAAAAAAAATTAAAAGAAAACTTTTCCCCCCAGATAAAAATATTCATTTTGGATGATTTAATGAAGTCAAGTATTAATTGTTTAACATATGCCTGGTTTTTGAGATTTTTCTTCATTTTTCGTATTTTTTTTCACCCCCCCCCCCCCCCCCCCCCCCCAAAAAAAAAATACCATTTCCCCTCGGATTTTTTTTGAGAACTTTTTTTCTGCAAATCAGGACACCTTCCTGATACTAAAACTGCTGATAACGTTTCTCAAGGAATTAGTTGTGGGTCAAGGGTCATTTCCGGCTAAATGTACTGGCCTATACATGAACCCAGAACTTTGCACGCGACCCACTGCGTCCATACTGCCATGAACAGCAGAAAAATAAATTTCATTTCTTAAATATTTACATTTCCGGAGTAAAGTTTAATGAAAACCTATAGAAAACAATGTAGTTCATACTTCCATGAACGCATCGAGTCACATGATTTTCAGTTACGTCAAGTGAAGTCAGTCTAAACCATAGTTTTCTACTGGCGTTTGTGACGTCAACGTTGATCCGCTCTTTAAAGAAAAACAGCGTGTAAATGTGTTTCAGCTTTAAAAATATGCCAAATAAACATTTTTCGCCCAGTGACGAGGGCCAGAGAATGTAAATATAAAAAATAATCTTATTTGTTTCTCCTTTTCATGAAAGTATGAACGACAGCGGGTCGCTGGCAAAGTTTACATGAAGCTCTTCGGGGTTCATTTACTTTGCACGCGACCCACTATGCTAATACTTTCACGAGCAGCAGAAAAATAAAATCCATTTATTAATTAGATCTAATGTTTCGTCCTTCTGTACAAAAGGAGATTCATGCCCTGTGTCCGTAGGTTTAGGATCCTACCGTAATTTTACCGGGATTACTGATAAAGAAAGCTAACTATAGCCCCTACCATTCATTTTTGTGTGTGAATTTCAAATGCATTTGGGGTTCGATGGAGACCGAGGGATCACCACTGTTTGGGAGTTTTATTCGCATAAAACACGTGAAAATTCTCCATTTTATTCTATCCTATAGTTAGTATAAGCATTTGTATCCCAGGGATAAACCCAGGATTTCTTTATCTCGTGTGCAAGAAGATGCTTCATTTCTTTATTCCAATATGGCATTTTTTTCTCTCTGTGAAAATACAGCATCTTTTTTTTTTTTATTTCTGCTTTAAACACAGGTTGTAGGTGCTCGTCAGAAGCGCCTGACTGAGAGAATAAGAGGCTAACCTGTATTCTTTAGAACCATCGTTTTTAGACAAAACCCTTCGATATTTTTCTTGTTTCTAATCCAGATATAGATCGTTGGTTCTTGTCTCAAGGAAGGTGCTCGTTAGAACCGCATCAATGAAGCCGAGTACCCAATATCTATGTTTCGGAGCAAACCTAACAAAATAAAGAAGATCCCCGTAAATTCAACTTTTCTGTGTTCAAACTTGGGTTTAGACGGGTTCATCTGTTGATAACAACGTCTTTAGAAATTCAAATGAGTAGGTCAGCTTCATGCGAAAGCTTCAGTTAGTATCATAAATTTCAGTAGTAGGAAACAGCTTTGAGTCTGAGATTAATACTTCGTTATCTTTTCATCGATAACGGCATAATGTTTCAACGTATTATATATAACAAGTTCCATGCACCGTGTGGCCACATGACTGGTTATGTTATTAAGGAATAATATATAAATTCTAGCAGTGATAGATTGCACGTGCGCCCAGCAAAGACTCAGATCAGCCTGCGCATGCATGCAGTTTGATCAGAGTCTTCGTTGTGCGCTCTAAGAGTAGCTAAGGGTCCAGTGCTCCTTAATGGAGCAAGAGAAGTATCTTGCCGGACTATATGGATGCGCAGGCTGATCTGATTCTTCGCTGGGCGCACATGTATATTGTAGGTAATGTTCTTGCACACCGGACATGGAAATCCGTGATTTTACCTTGGGATAGAAATTTATGTTCTGACCCTGGTGTAGAAGCCTTCGTGGTGCAGTGGTTACGCTACTCGCCTTGTAAACCAGGGATCGCAGGATCGATCCCGGGCTTCTCCAGACTTTCGGATGAGTCTTTAAACCGAGGTCCCGTCTCCGTATGACCTTAGCTGTTGGTGGGACGTAAAACTAAAACTCACTCACTCACTCTGACCCTGGCAACTTGCATAAATACGCATCAATTCTATTCAACTGCCGGAACTACTTCCGCACTACTTTTATTTTGTAAACAATATAAATTTGCGAGCTGTCAAAACTAACCGGAAAAAGAATCCAATATGGGTTTCTGTTGTAGATGGGCGTTTCCAACCCTCGGGATGACCGTGCTGAGCGGAACCTCGGCGTAGCCTCGTTTCCGCTCAGCACGGACATCCCTCGGGTTGGAAACGCTCATCTACAACAGAACCCCATATCAGATTCTTATAATGTGCCCCGGGTCATATATGTTATAGCACTGATGCTGCCCCGCACATCGTGACTTGGAGAAATAGATTGGGCTGCACGATGCTTCCACGCAGAGCTGATACCGACTGCACACGAGTACTGGTAATCAGCTTAGGTCTAAGTCTACTTTGGAAAATTGCTGCAAGACCGTCCATGCTTATAAACCCTATTTGTTTCATTGGGCGGCAGGGATTGAGATGTCATTTCATCTCAATGTCGGGTAAAAGTCCCACAAAATTGGAAGCAACGTCTCCAAAATTACCTAAATTGTGTTAACGGGGACGTTAAACCTCAAATCAAACAAACAAATTGCACTGGTGCTAGCTAGTGCCCTTCGATATACTAGCGTACTAGCAAGGGGCAATATTACCAATATGTGTGTGAGTGCGTGCGTGCGCGCGCGTGCGTGCGTGCGTGTGTATGTGTGTGTTAGTTTTACGTTCCATCAACAGCTAAGTTCATACGGAGACAGGACCTCGGCCGCCCCGCCCATCGGAGCTTGGAGAAATAGATTGGGCTGCATGGTGCTTCCAGGCAGAGCTGAAACTCACCACACATGAGTACTGGTAAACCGCTTCGAAGGACTAAGTCTGCCCAGGTGTAGTGAGTCGGACCGTCCAATGCATTTAAGCCTTTTGCTTTCATTGCGCGACAGAGCTTGAGGTATCATTTCATCTCAATGTCGGGTAAAAGTCCCACAAAATTGACAGCGATGTCTCCAAAATGACCTATATAGTGTTACCGGGACGCTAAACCTCAATTCAAACAAACAAAGACTGGACCTCGGTTTAAAGACTCATCTGGAGAACTCCGGGATCGAACCCACGGCCCTCAGTTTATAAGGCGAGTAGCATAACTATTACACCACAGAGGCTCCTCCAATATCCGTGTAATAATCCCGTTATTATATAGCCAAGGGCGGTACATCCTTTACGCAGATACGCACTTGCGTACACATTACAAACGTAAAATATTACTAAGGAGAAGAAGAATAAGACAAAGAGAAAGGAAGAAGACGACGAAGAAAAACGAAGAAGAAGACGAAGAAAAACGAAGAAGAAGAAGAAGAGAAAGGAAAAAGACGAAGAAGAAGACGACAAAGAGAAAAGAAGAAGAAGAAGAAGAAGAAGAAGAAGAAGAAGAAGAAGAAGAAGAAGAAGAAGAAGAAATAGCAAAACGATATACACAAAACTAATTATCAGATAACAATTTCCTTCCTTGCCGCGGGAAGCACACTTACAGGAAAGAATTTGCTTCCTGTAAATTTAAAGGGAGCAAATTCTTTTACGAGTATGTAGAGTGGTCCCCATTTGGTAAACGATACTTAGGAGGGGAGTATTTTCTTTGGTTTACGTAGAAATTATTTTCTTGCACACCAGACAAGGAAATCCGTGATTTTACCCTGGGATAGAAATTTATGTTCTGACCATTGTGTTCCGACCCAGGCAACTAAGTTAAACATAAATGCGCTTCAATTCTATTCAACTGCCGGAACTACTTCCGCACTACTTTTATTTTGTAAACAATATACATGTGCGAGCTGTCAAAACTAACCGGAGATGTTGTGCAAGAAAAAGAATCCAATATGGGGTTCTGTTGTAGATGGGCGTTTCCAACCCTCGGGATGACAGTGCTGAGCGGAACCTCGGCGTAGCCTCGGTTCCGCTCAGCACGGTCATCCCTCGGGTTGGAAACGCTCATCTACAACAGAACCCCATATCAGATTCTTATATTCTCCTAGTTAAGGGCCCTATAGCTATAAAAGTTTTGCGTGATAACCAGTCATTTTATCCTCAAAATCAACATTTCATCCGAATATTATAATTATATAACTTGTATAGCTATATAATAATGTCAGTTCTTATGATTTTTGTCATAATGGTCAGCAGACTCACACATGTGACCATACTATGCAGAACGGATTTAACTCGTCCAAGTCTCGTTTCATAAATTACACATAAAAAGGCCACTCGTGTAAGATTCCCCACGGTGACTTGTTAGTGAGCTTCATACTAATCTCTTTGGCCCCCGCCAATCGGGGCTTGAAGAAATAGATGGACTGCATGATACTTCCACGCAGAGCTGAAACCGACCCACTCACGAGTACTGGTAGACTGCTTAGAGGACGTAAGCCTGCCCAGGCAAAGCGGTGTTGAGACCGTCCATGCTTATAAACCATATTGGTTTCATTGGTCGACAGGGCTTGTGATGTCATTTCAGCTCAATGTCGGGTATAAGTCCAACAAAGTTGGAAGCAACGTCTCCAAAATGTCCTTTACAGTGTTGATGGGGATGTTAAACCTCAAATCAAACAAACAAATCATACCAATCCCTAACAATCAGTGTAAGTAAAAATGAGTTATCTTACCTGTGCGACGCAGGCCCACAACGTTGACATCGCACATAATCAAAAAAAAATATAAATCTGCTTCCTTTGATTAATAGTTCACGCTGTTCTCGAATATAACCTCAGAACTTCCGAAAAAATCAAGGTAGAGAACTTGCCAGAATCCTACATGTGTTTTCCTGTATAAAAGTGATAAATAGAATTGAGCCTACTGACATGAAAAGATGCCTTACAGTTTTGCTCATTTTGAAAACTCAATGTCGGGTAAAAGTCCCACAAAATTGGAAGCAACGTCTCCAAAATGACCTTTACAGTGTTGACGGGGACGTTAAACCTCAAATCAAACAAATAAACAACCAGTGGCGCGTTGACTAAAAAAGGCCTATTCAGTGGAGGTACTGATGAGCCTGCAGGCGCTGAATTATGTGATGTGTGCCTTTTATGATAATGGACAAAGTGACCCGATCGACGCTGTCGCTATGGCCTCGTTATATAAATGCCAGTAACTGCGGAGACCAGTAACATGCTTTTATATAACGAGGCCGTAGCGACAACGCCGATCGGGTCTCTTTGTCCTCGTTATATGAGTGTCTGTAACTGGGGAGACCTAATCCGGCCCCCGCCCATTGGGGCCTGAAGAAATATATGGGCTGCATGATGCTTCCATGCAGAGCTGAATCCAACCGCACATGAGTACTGGTAAACCACTTAGAGGATCTAAGCCTGCCCAGGCAAAGCGGTGCGCACGAGCCCGTCCATGCTTATTTACTCTATTGGTTTCATTGGGCGACAGGGCTTGAGATGTCATTTCATCTCAATGTCGGGTAAAAGTCCCACAAAATTGGAAGCAACGTCTCCAAAATGACCTTTACAGTGTTGACGGGGGCGTTAAACCTCAGATCAAACAAATCAAACAAAAACTGGGTGGGGGACCAATTCCACAAGTAGTTATGACTATGGTCAGTGACGTTATTGGTGCTGGGAACTGGCTCAAAGCCAGTCTTACGCATTCTATTCATACTGAACATTAATTGCCTGTCATATCATGCATACCCTGTCAGAACGTTTCATTCTTTTGTTATTTGCCCTTACGTAAATTCCAAGAGTATTTCACTTGATATTAATCTTAGGTGGGGCGGGGGCGGGGGCACCGGAATATCCTGGTCACAGTGGTGAGAAGCTGTTTTGGCCATGGGGTCACAGTAGTAGCAAATTTATTGTGATTCTTACATTTTCTTAGGCAGAGGAGCAACATATTTTCTACTTAGCTTGCACAAGGTGATCTTTGTGTCAGCGTTTATTCGACGTTCACTCGACACAGAATGTATGTTAGAATCCCTTTGAAGTTTGCTAGTTTGCTAGATCCCAGTAGGCTCACAATGATATTTTACATTTCCAGTGTTAAGCCTATTGTAAACCTACGGAAAACAACGTAGTTCTTACTTCCATGAACGCATCGAGCCACATGCTTTCAGTGACATCAAGTGACGTCAGTCTAAACCATGGTTCTCTACAGGCGTTGGTGACGTCAACGCTGTTCCGCGCTTTGTAGGAAAACAGCGTGTAAATATTTTTCAGCTTTAGAAGTTTGCCCTATAAGTATTTATTCGCCCATTGATTAGGGGAAAAGAATGTAAATATAAAAAATAAACTTACTTTTTTCTGGTTTTCATGAAAGTATGAACGACAGTGGGTCGCTAGCAATGTTTACATAAACCCCTTCAAGGTCCATTTACTTTGCACGCGACCCACTGCGTTCATGCTTTAATGAACAGCAGAAAAATAAAATTCGTTTCTTAAATGTAGCAGTTACATATCAACGTTGATTGCACGGCATTGAATCAACGTTGATATGACTTTAATTCATTTTTGTGCAATTCTTGGTACGTATGAAGATACAGTAGAACTTCGATGGCTCGAACACCAATGACTCGTTTACCATGGATGAGTCGAACCCATTCTTGAGCCCATAGCGAAATCCTCTACATAAGAAATAGTGGGGGTTAATTAAGGAGATTTTAGTCTTTTATCTTGCAAATGTATGCTGTGTGTACTCATTAGAATCGCCTCGATGAGGCGATTCTAATGAGTACACACAGCATACATATTCATTATAGAACACCGAAAAGATGTCAAAAAGTATCTCGTTATGCCTCCTGACAGTAACCTCAGTGGCTCGAACTACCCCTGTCTCGAACAGATTTTCGAGGTCCCAAAGGTGTTCGAGCCATTGAAGTTCGATTGTACGTTGATTTTAGTTATATACTGTAGTATTTTATCGCAGGAACAAGGGTTTTCCTGTTGTCATTGTATGAATGATTGTTCTAATCTTGTCGTTATATATCTTAACCTTGGCTGTCACACTTACTGACATTACAAATCCATGCTCTTTATTTTTAGTAGCATGAGTAGTTCGAAGATAGGATAAAATATGTTTAGGTCGTGGCGATCCGGTCAACTTACTCGTACTTAAAGCAAACTTTATACATCTTATACAAAAGTCATTAACCCTTGTTCTGCTGAGCCCGGATATGCCCTTTCTTTGAAACATTGTAGATCCAGATCAGATGGCTTCTGAAGAAGCCATCTGACCAGGATCTACACTGTTTGACATTAAGTTTATGGCTTTGTAGGAATAAATTACATCAAGTGATCTGATTGGTTCAAAGTCAGAAATGGGTGTGGCTAAACTGAATATTCATCAAGAGAAGGGTTAACCGGAAATGAGGATAAACTGGTATTTGTTCGACTTTTTTTTTTTTTCTTTTTTTTTTTTTTTTTTTTTTCGTTGAATTTTCTTTTTTTCTTTTCTTTTCTTTTCTCTCTCTCCCTCTTCAAAGACTTCCAACTGCTGTTTTGTTTATATAATGTGCAAATTCATTTCACTAACATACGAGGGCGAGTCAATAAAAAACATTCTTACTTATTTCTGGGTGAGTTTTCGATGTAATTGCACTCTAGAATGATACACTTGGACCAACGCTGTTCCAGTTTCATCAGAGCCCGACACACTCTTCAGATGCTGCTGAATCGGTATGACGTCAATGAATATCGTTTTTTTATACGCCCGTTTTGAAAAAACGGTCGTATTTTGTTATGGGGTCGGCGTCCGTCCGTCCGTCCGTAAACTTTTCGTTTCCGGATAACTCCTCCTACAGTTTTCATCCGATCAAGCTGAAACTTGGTAGGTAGTAAGACCATGATGTGTAGATGTGCGTAAAGTTTCGAGAATCAACGTCCGCCAAATATTAACAGAGTTATGCCCCTTTGAAATTTTTGTAAACATTTTCGTTTCCGGATAACTCCTCCTACAGTTTTCATCCGATCAAGTTGAAACTTGGTAGGTAGTAAGACCATGATGTGTAGATGTGCATAAAGTTTCGAGAATCAACGTCCGCCAATTATTAACAGAGTTATGCCCCTTTGAAATTTTTGTAAACATTTTCGTTTCCGGAAAACTCCTCCTACAGTTTTCAACCGATCAAGCTGAAACTTGGTAGTTAGTAAGACCATGATGTGTAGATGTGCGTAAAGTTTCGAGAATCAACGTCCGCCAAATATTAACAGAGTTATGCCCCTTTGAAATTTTTGTAAACATTTTCGTTTCCGGATAACTCCTCCTACAGTTTTCATCCGATTAAGTTGAAACTTGGTAGGTAATAAGACCATGATGTGTAGATGTGCATAAAGTTTCGAGAATCAACGTCCGCCAAATATTAACAGAGTTATGCCCCTTTGAAATTTTTGTAAACATTTTCGTTTCCGGAAAACTCCTCCCACAGTTTTCATCCGATTAAGTTGAAACTTGGTAGGTAGTAAGACCATGATGTGTAGATGTGCATACAGTTTCGAGAATCAACGTCCGCCAAATATTAACAGAGTTATGTCCCTTTGAAATTTTTGTAAACATTTTCGTTTCCGGAAAACTCCTCCCACAGTTTTCATCCGATCAAGCTGAAACTTGGAAGTTAGTAAGACCATGATGTGTAGATGTGCGTAAAGTTTCGAGAATCAACGTCCGCCAAATATCAACAGAGTTATGCCCCTTTGAAATTTTTGTAAACATTTTCGTTTCCGGATAACTCCTCCTACAGTTTTCATCCGATTAAGTTGAAACTTGGTAGGTAGTAAGACCATGATGTGTAGATGTGCATAAAGTTTCGAGAATCAACGTCCGCCAAATATTAACAGAGTTATGCCCCTTTGAAATTTTTGTAAACATTTTCGTTTCCGGAAAACTCCTCCCACAGTTTTCATCCGATCAAGCTGAAACTTGGTAGTTAGTAGGACCATGAGGTGTAGATGTGCGTAAAGTTTCGAGAATCAACGTCCGCCAAATATTAACAGAGTTATGCCCCTTTGAAATTTTTGTAAACATTTTCGTTTCCGGACAACTCATCCAACAGTTTTCATCCGATCAAGCTGAAACTTGGTAGGTAGTAAGACCATGATGTGTAGATGTGCGTAAAGTTTCGAGAATTATCGGGTTAAAGGTTAAGCAAATGCTATAAGTGCTCGTTTTTATGTGTTATAAATAACTGGTGAGATTAATTCTAGTTCTAAGCTGTCTGCTGTGGAAAGAGCAATACAGGGAAAAGGAAGAAAGCTCTGTGATGCCCTAGCTCTGGCTTGGCACTGTGCATGCTCTTCTTGCATTTGCTGTCACCCATTGAAACTTGAAAAATAGTTCCACCATCAATGAATACTGTTTTCAGGTTTCAGTCTACCAAATATGAATTTGCCACGGGCGTATAATGCCCCCGCTTGCGGAGCTCTTGTCAATTTGGGAATAGGAAATAGTCACTAGGAGCTACGTCCGGAGAATAGGCGGATGCGGTATTAGCTCGTACCCATTCCGCTCAACAGCAGTCATTGCAATTTTGCAAGTTTGGAATCTTGCATTGTCCTGTTGGAGCAGAATCACTCTGGAGATTTTACCTCCCCGTTTTTCACTGATCACGGTTCTCAGTTCTCCTGTTATTGTACTTTTCTTTGCTAGGAAGTCCAAACAAATGATGCCTTGTGCGCCCCAAACTACAGCCAGCAGAGGGTTGCTTTTCTAATTTCTTTGGCCTCCGATACCCCGACCCTACCCACTGGCGACTTTGATTTTTATTCTCTGGTTCACAATAATGGACCCAGGTCTCATCAACAGTCACCAGACGTGAAAGAAAACCATCTTCCTTTGACCTAAACCGCTTCAACAATGCGCTGCACTGCCCCCGCCCATTGGGACTTGAAGAAATATTATATGGGCTGCATGATGCTTCCACGCAGAGCTGTAACCGACCCGCACACGAGTACTGGTAAACCACTTAGAGGATCTAAGCCTGCCGAGGCAATGCGGTGCGAGTCGGCCCGTCCATGCTTATAAACCCTATTGGTTTCATTGGGGGGCAGGGCTTGAGATGTCATTTCATCTCAATGCCGGGTAAAAGTCCCACAAAATTGGAAGCAACGTCTCCAAAACTACCTTTACAGTGGTGACGGGGACGTTTAACATCATATCAAGCAAACAAACAATGCGCTGCATACTGATGTTCTGGTTACCATTTGGTCGTCGCTCGGAGATTGGGGGTCCCAAAGGGCTGATAGCTTGCGCATACCCAAGCGATCATGTACAATTGTTGAAACGCTACCATATGAAGTGTGTATTGCATTTGCTACTTCTTCCACTTTAATTCGCCTATCAGAGTACACCAGATCCCGTACGTTGTTCCACATTTCTTCATCGGTGTCATCAGACCTGGTTTCGTATTCTAAAAACCGTTTTACCGCGCTTGAATTCCCCAACCCAGAATTTAACTTTTACATACGATGACGCAGAAGTGAGTGAGTGGGTGAGTGAGTTTTAGTTTTACGTCCCACCAACAGCTAAGGTCATACGGAGACGGGACCTCGGTTTAAAGGCTCATCCGAAAGTCTATGACGCAGAAGACCCATAATCATTGGTCAACCCACAATATTTACACTTCCAGTGTAAAGTCTAATGTAAACCTATAGAAAAGAATATAGTTCATACTTCCATGAACGCATCGAGTCACATGAATTTCAGTGATTTCTTTCTAAACATGGTTCCGAGTCTACGGGCGTTGGTGACGTCAACGATGTTCCGCTCTGTGTGTAAATGTTTTTCGCCTTTAAAATTTTGTCCTATAAGCATTTTTCGCCCAGATATTAGGGGCAAAGAATGTAAATATATAAAAAAAATAAACTTTTCTGCTTTTCATGAAAGTATGAACGACGGCGGGTCTCTAGCAAACGGCAGAAAAATAAACTTAATTTCTTAACCGTATTTCCTGACCTGTTTTTCCTTTCAAACACAAGCATCGAATTACGTCACGGTACTCAACTTTCTTTTGCATCGCTAGCCAAGTTTGACGTTCAATATCATATTGGCATTTCCAGTGTAAAGTCTAATGTAAACCTATAGAAAAACGCATAACACACCGAATCACATGATTTTCAGTGACGTCAAGTGACGTCAGTCTAAGCCATGTTTCTCTACGGGCGTTGGTGACGACAACGCTGTTCCGCTCTTTGTAGAAAAAAAAAAGCGTGTAAATGTTTTTTTTCAGCTTTATAAGTTTGCTATATAAGCAATTTTCGCCCAGTAATGTAAATATAACAAAATAAACTTAATTTTACTGCTTTTCATAGAAGTATGAACAACAGCGGGTCGCTAGCAAAGTTTACATGAATCCCTTCATTTACCTTGCACGCGACCCACTGCGTTCCATTACGAAAACATGCCAATTCAAAAATATCGATGAAATTTCACCGCCAAAAAAAAAATGAAAATTTCCAGATGAAAATACTAATATTTTTCATATTTCTGGTCAAAACACAGATTGTGGGTACTTGTTAAAACCGCCTACCGCCTCGGCGAGGCGGTTCTAACAAGTACCTACAATCTACGTTTTGAGCAGACATAAGAAAAATAATGAATACCACTCAGTTTCAGTATATAAAAGTGGGTTGAGGGGTCAACATTAAATAGGTGGGTTTTCATGATGATACTTTCAGTAACAGCAGAGAAATTTCATTTCATGAATGAGTGAATGACAAGATAAGGGTGCATTTTTGCCTCCCATGCCTAAAACATGTATTGAAACAAGGCATGATCGGTCAATTGGAAATGGGATAGGCTGGTTACTAAGAAGTAGTTCGATTACGAACCGCCATTAGCCATGGTTAACCAGTGGTTAACCAAAGTGTGACCGAACCCAGTCTGGTAGCATGGCGGGAAAGTCGTGACGTCACTCTGGTCCAACCAGACTAAAGCGTTGGTTTCTCTGGTAAACCGGATACAAGATGGCGGCGAAAAGTAAGACAAGATGGCCCACAGGGCCCTGGTTCACTCACCTGTTTGTCACTGTCTCGAGTACTTTCTATTTTTAGCTCTGGTGGCCATCTTGTTCATCAGCAGAGTGATTTAGCTTATTTGGTAGGGAGTAGCCTAGGCAACATTCCTGTGAAGTTTGAATCAAATTGGCCTTAGAGTTTAGGAGGAGTTCACGTTTGAATCAAATTTTCTATTTTCAGCTCCGGTGGTCATGTTGTTCATCGGAGCGGGATCGGCTTAGCCTTTTTGGTAGAGGGTCATCTAAGCAACATTACTTCGAAGTTTGAATGAAATTGGCCCAAGGGTACAGAAGGAATTGTCGTTTGAAATTTTTTTATGTTTAGTCCTGGCAGCCAGCTTGTTCATTTGAGTGGAATGAGTTTTAACTATTTTGGTAGGGAGTCCTCTATGCAACATTCCGGTGAAGTTTTAAATCCAATTGGCCCAAGGGTTTAGAAGGAGTTCGCATTTGAAGCAAATTTACAATGTTTTTCTATTTTTAGCTCTTGTGACCATTTGTTAATCGTTTATGCTATTTTCCCAGAGGGTCATCTACACAACACGGTTCAAAAGTTAAAATAAAATAGGTCAAATGTCAAGGAAAAAGGTCAAAGATCATTTTATGTATAAATAGAAAGCCCTTGTCGCAAGGAACCTACATGCCAAATATGAAGGCTGTATCTCAAATGCTTCAAAAGTTATGACAAAGTAGGTCATAGGTCAAAAGTTTTGAATGGTTGAGAAAACCTTGTCACAAGGAACATACATGCCAAATATGAAGGTTCTATCTCATATGGTTCAAAAGTTATGATAAAGTAGGGCACAGGTCAAGGTCACAGGTCAAATCTTTATATGAGTGGGAAGCCCTTGTCACAAGGAACCTATATGCCAAATATGAAGGCTCTATCTCAAACGGTTCAAAAGTTATGACAAATTAACCTACGGATCTACTTCTTGATTTGACATGACCCATATTCGAACTTAACTGAGATATTGTCCAGATGATCATTCTGAGCAAGTTTAATGGTGATTTGACTAAAACTGTGGCCTCTTAGAGTGTTCAAAACGTTTTTCTATGATTTGACCTGCTGGCCTACTTTTGACCCGACATGACCCATATTCGAACTTGACCCAGATATTGTCAAGATGATAATTCTGAGCAAGTTTGATGATGATCGGACCAAAACTGGGACCTCTAGTGTGTTCACAAGGTTTTTCAACAATCTGACCTGCTGACCTTCTTATTGACCAGACATGACCCATATTCGGAATTAACCGAGATATGGTCAAATGATCATTTGAGCAAGTTTGATGATGATCGGACCAAACCTGTGGCCTCAAGTGTGTTCAGAGGGTTTTTCTATGATTTGACCTACGGACCTACTTTTTGACCAGACATGACCCATATTCGAACTTGACTGAGATATTGTCAAGATGATCATTCTGGGCAAGTTCGATGATGATCGGACAAAAACTGTGGCCTCCAGTGTATTCACAAGTTTTTCCAAGATTTGACCTGCTGGCCTACTTTTTGACCCGACATGACCCATATTCAAACTTGACCCAGATATTGTCAAGATGATAATTCTGAGCAAGTTTGATGATGATCGGACCAAAACTGGGACCTCTAGTGTGTTCACAATGTTTTTCAACAATCTGACCTACTGACCTTCTTATTGACCAGACATGACCCATATTCGAAAATTATTCGAGACATGGGCAAATGATCATTTTGAGCAAGTTTGATGATGATCGGACCAAAACTGTGGCCTCAAGTGTGTTCAGATGTTTTTTCTATGATTTGACCTACTGACCTACTTTTGACCAAACATGACCCATATTCGAACTTGACTGAGATATTGTCAAGATGATCATTCTGGGCCATTTCGATGATGATCGGACCAAAACTGTGGCCTCTAGTGTTTTCACAAGGTTTTTCTATGATTTGACCTACTGACCTACTTTATGACCCGACATGACACATATTCGAACTTGACCGATATATTGTCAAGATGATCATTCTGGGCAAGTTTTATGATGATCGAACTTAAACTGTGGCCTCTAGTGTGTTTCTATGATTTAACCTACTGACCTACTTTTTGACCGACATGACCCATATTCGAACTTGACCGAGACATTGTCAAGAAATTATTCGAGACATGGTCAAATGATCATTCTGAGCAAGTTTGATGATGATCGGACCAAAACTGTGGCCTCTAGTGTGTTCACAAGTTTTTCTATGATTTGGCCTACCAACCTACATTGTTACCCGACATGATCCATATTCGAACGTGACCAAGATATTATCAACATGCTCATTCTGAGCAAGTTTGATTATGATTGGACCAAACCTGTGGCCTCTAGTGTGTTCACAAGGTTTTTCTATAATTTGACCTACTGACCTACTTTATGACCCGACCTGACCCGTATTCGAACTTGACCGAGATATTGTCAA